>VZRV01001408.1:110256-334670 GCA_013398115.1 Falcunculus frontatus
ATCCCCATCCCCCTCCCTCCCCAGTCAGGCGGCTGCAGCCGGGGCCGAGCTGCTCGGCTCCGTGCAAAACGAGGCACACGCGTTTATAACTGATGAGCTTAGTTTGCATTAATTGTAACCTAGCATAGGTTAGAAGAAAATTTGCTCCTTTTTTCTAGCCGTCCCCCGCCCCCTCCCCCGCCTCGCACTTTCGGCCTATGAGTCCAAAGTGGAGCACTAAAAAAAATTGCAGTTCTCCCTTTGCCAGCTCCAGGCACAGCGATGCTCAGGGTTTAGGAGGCATTTCACGCGCCCAGCTTGTGCTTGGACGCGTTCTCGCACCAGCGGGCAGCTGCCAGCCTCAAGTCCTCTCTTTTCCGACCCCCAACCTCTGCTCCTCAATAACCTGGTGGCAGCAGAAGCCAGAGGCACCATCTGCTTTTGAAGAAAATGCAAGAGGTCTTGCAGAAAGCAGTCTAATAACCTTCCAGAAGAAGTTTCTTATCAAGCTCTAGGCTGTAGTGAATGAAGTACTTATTTCTTGTCTTTAAAAAAGAAGTTCTATCCTGAAGCTTGTGGGGATCTCATTGTTTTGAAAGAAGTGGATGTGCAATACCTTCTGCTGAGATCTGTGTCTTTTGCCAGGTTTTAACTGGGACAAGCTTTGTCCTTTGCTGTTGTTGACCTCGTGCTAGCTGGTTTTTAGTGTGTATTGAAAATGGCATCCTTCAGTTCATTAGTCTTAAGTATAAAAAGACACTTCTTTACCAGTTTTAGAATATTTCCTTTTTATTCCTTTGAATGTTTTCTACACATATTACAAAGACTGCCTGTATTTTCTTTGCTATATTTTACATTACATGTTTTTCTTTTTTGTTACACTCTTTGAATTTTATTTTTTCCTTCTAGTTTATGCTTTTTCAGCATTCCTAACATTTTACCATCCCATACCACACACACACATGCCCATGTTCACACACTTCGTTTCTGCTTTTCATAATTAGATATTTTCTACAGATTCTTTTCATATATTTCCTCTCTTTGTGAAGTATATGTTATCAAATGTATAGATACCATTTTAGTTACATAAGAAGTAGAGAGTCCATGTACTTTGGCTTAGGGCTTAATTTACTAGTATAATTATATCATATTACGATGTGGTAATATGGGGTTGTAAAGTCTGCAACTGAATGAAACTCAAACTGTTCCATTCAAGAAATGAATATACCACAGTGATGAGATCTGGGATGCTGCCACCAAGTCCTTGCTTTTCTTGATTCACAGATGCTTTTTATCTTAGATCCCTCTGAATCTGAATTTGAATACTGGCCTTTCACATTGTAGATGACAGAGGCAAAATAAGAAAAATGTTCTGATATTTACTATAATTTGTCATTTCTAGTCTTATGAAAGCATAGGCCCCAATTACACCTCCTTTAACCCAATTACTTCTTGGGCATTTTACTTTCAGCTGGAAGAAGAAAAATCACCCAATTTAGGGTGGTTAGTACTCCATTTAGGATATTAAGACTTCAAATCTGTTAAGGTTTTATTTTCTTCTTGACATTTAAAAGAATAAACAAGTCTGAAATTTTGGGGAGAAAGCATTGGTGAGCCATGAGTAAGGTGCTCAGTCTGTTTTGTGAGAACATAATTATTTGGTATGAACCTGATTATTCTAATGTTAGGTTATTCTGCTGCTGATTGCCACACCTAAAGTGGCCAAGCTCACCAAGCTCTGGAAGAAATATCAGATGTTAATCTGATAGTGAAAAATACCAGTAACTGCCTCTGGAAGGAACTACGAACTGTGTTGCTAAGCACCAACTCTGAATGTTAAGGGAGTTTCCCATTCTGCTACTCACAAAACCATGTTTCACCATTCCGTCACCCACTCACTGCAATTGTCAATAGACTAAGCAAAGCCAGATAACTTTAGATACAAATCAAACTCCCTCGAGCATTAAAATTTAAACCTTTACAGATGGTCTTAGTTTCAACAATATCCTGGAACATGATTTATTGGTATCAATTCTGTTGTTAAAAGTTGAGAAACAAGACACAGATATTAAGGCCAAAGATCTAGATCCAAGTAAGGATTTAAGCACCTAAGTTCCTGGAGTCAAGGACTTTGGGAGCTTAGGCTTGCTATGCAGTGCGTGTCATGCTGAGAGCTAAGCAGCGCATGACAGGATCCATGGCCATCATTAGTCTGTGCTGGAAGTTGATTACATTTAGCAGACTCAATACGTATTTGTGTAGGGTCAGGTAAACTGAAGCACTGGGGACAGCACTGTGTCCTAAGTATGTTCTTACAAGTTCTCATTCTGTATTTCAGAAGCACATGTGTCCACTTGAGATCCACAAACCACAGATCTCTCTCAAAGTTTGGTAACACACTTTTTAAAACGTGGCTAGAGAAGATGGCAACAGAATTCAAAGGACTGGATTAGACATGGATTCAGTTTGTTGAGGGTATCAAACGCATACCTCCCATCACTGAGGTAGGTGACCTGTAGGGTAAGAGTAATGAACATCTCTTGTGTTGAAGGTGCATTTTTGTAGCAATTGTTTAATGTAACATAAAAAAATAAATATCTTCAATCACAGTTAGACTAATTTAGACAAGTAGACTTGTTTAGATTACAGGTCCTCTAGATGTGTGCCTTTTTTCTAATAATGGCCATGACCTGCATCTCTCTGCATTTGCTCAAGGAAATGAAGGCTTCTTTGAATCCTGCAATCCTCTCCAGCCTCAGGTGAGAAATGTGGTAGTTCCTGTCCATCCCTGACTCTTGCAGGGCTCTTTCTTGTTCCTCTGTCCCATTGGACTCCTTGTCTGCCCTCACGCAGAACATAAGGCTGCACAACATCTGACTCAGTAACGTGTCTACATGCCTGTGTCCTGCTCATTCCGTTCCTTACCTCCAGGTCTTGCCCAGAATGGATGTCTCTTACCACCAGACAAGGAGGAATCACAGTGGGCCAGCTTGTGTTCTGAGCTAGTTCTTGAGGATTTTTCCTGGGTGGCAGTGGCCAGGGTTGTGTTTGTGGTGTGATTTACAGAGTCTTCTGCATCATGCCCTTGCAGTGATAGGGAAACTCAAGATCAGCTGTACACTAATTAAGGCAGGTTTCAGTTCTTCTCTGCCTCCCAAGAAATTCCTTCTTAGTGATTTGGTTATACTTTTTGCCCTTACAAGTCAGTAAGAATGGCAGATACAGAAGAATTAAGGATGGGGCAAACTTCTCCCAAGCTCTCCCAGCCTTCTCCAACCCCCTCTTTGTGGTTCAGGGTCTGGAGCCAGGTCTAATTCACCAACAGATTTATCCTACATGTGTCTACCCATTCTTTCCTTTACCCATATTGGTTTTTAGCCCCACAGCAGTCTGTGACAAGCAGTAGAATCTCCTTTTGTTTTGAACCTGCCTCATTGTAATTTCATTTTATGTATCTTAGAGCTTGTATTGAAGGAGACAGAAACCCCCTTTCCACTCTCTTATTTGTGCCACTCATGGTTCTCCATAACCTCCGCTTTAGGTGATCTGTTTTCGTATTGAATTTGACTCAGTTTTGCCCCATATGAAAGCTGTTCTTGCAAGCTTCTGTCTTGCAAGCATAGGCAGGATTACTCATGGCATTTGCTAACTTTTAGAGTTTCGTTTTGCAAGTCATTCTTCTTTTACAAAAATAAATCCCAAATCTTCATGTGAGATATTATGTTCATTCGTAAGACTTATCTATAAAAATAACTTGCAGAATCTCTGATACAGTTCTAGTAAAATATGTGTCATCATTTAATAAACCAGGCTAGTAAATGAGGAGAAGTGCATTTTTTTCCAATGGTTCTTAAACATATCTGCTGATACCAGAGATATGGTAATTTTCAAGACTCTGCAGCTTGTGGAGGAAACAGAGTTTTAAGGAACACAGACTCTTTTGCATCAAGCTGGATCACTATCATCTTTCATCTGCCTCCAAGTTTTCTCTTTCCTCTGTTTCCAGTCTTCACCCATCAAACTCTCACTCTCCCTTCCAAAATACATCCTTTGGTTCTCAGCTCTGCCTCTACATATTTTTTTCCAATCTTCTTCCCAGGCAAACCTAGCTAATTCTACTCCCGTGACTCTGTGCATCCCATTCACATTTCTCACACAATGTCCATCTCTTTTTTTTCCTAGTGATTCTTGGTTTGCTTTTAATTTCCCCTGAGAGCTCCTAATCCTGTTATCCAGTCTTCTTTATGTCAAATTCTCTCTGCCAGAGCAATTCTAATTTTTACTTCCTGCCTACTTGGTCACAGTCCAGTCTTTCCTCAACAATTCTCAGCCACAGCTTCACCCTCGGCCAGCAGTTCTGGCTTGGCCTTTTCCCCCTCATTTGGTCAAGCTCTCAGTCCCTTTGTATGTAACTTGGGTGGCCTCTGCCTCTGTGGCACCTGGGTGCAGGCAGGGACAGCAATGAGAGAATGGCAGAAATAAGGTACTGTGGCCCTCCGGCTGGTCCTTGGATGGCCTGAAGGGGTCAAAGCATGCTGTCTCTCAGGAAGGACAGCATCCATACAGCCTGTTCAGTGAGCCAGGATTTGTGCATTTTAGCTGGTAAACTTGGGTTCTGTATTATGCAGTTACAAACAGATTTATCAGAGGTTTGTGATTTTGTCAAATTTGAACCAATTTTCACAGTAGGAGCAGAAGTCATGTCCATAGCTCAAATGCTACTTGTGACCTTATCAAACAAATCCCAAAAGTAGTAAAAATTAAAAGGGTTATGAGCAGCATAGCAGAATAGCAGATTTTCCATAGCTATATTCCCTAAAAGAATACAGTTTAGGGAATTTCAACCCTAAATTTTAAAATAAGCAAACACAAGACAACAAAGAAAAGCTCTTTGAAATTTGAAATGAAAGTCTACTAATAAAAACTGACTTTGTTACCCGGTGAGGCTACAGTTCTTCCCTACAATTAGGGCTGTGTTCACAGTGGAAACACAGCTGAAGGATGAGTTAGTATTTATATAGAGAAGCCTGAGAAACCTGGGATCATGAAAGACCTGGGAAGAGAATGAATGTGCTGTGCCTAGACACAGATATAGCTGCTTGTGTTTAGCAGAACTAGGAAAACCAGTTGAACTGTATATATGAGTGTTTAGGGAAGAATTAGTTACCTCCTTCTATCTAAAGTTTTTGTTCTATACTACCCACAACCACCTATGAGGGTTTTAGTCATATTATACTAACATTTTTGCATGGACAGTATCACTTCAGTATAAGAAGACTGTGGCACAGGAGTATTTTGCTGTAGAAATTTACACCATTGCTGCAAGGTTCCCTCAGTCTGACTATCTTCTCCGTGTACCTTGTCCACAAAAGAAACAGGTAGGCTTGCTCCTAAAGTTCTGCAGCTTTAGGAGCACTGGACTTAAGATACAGGCCTCCCATCTGCCGTTGTACAAGTTATGTTGGTTTCCCATTTAAAAAATCAAAGTAATACTTCTCTCACGAGGTCATTGTAATGGCAAATTAAGTTTAAAGAGACTCTTGTGATCAAGGGATGACACGAAATCTAAGTTTGCCTCCAGACTGCAGACCTGACATTATATCTCTGTGCTTCAGTCCCCTTGGTGTAAAATAAGGATAATATTTCCTCCCCACACCCTTTATTTGTTTAGATTGTCAGTAGAGCTGGTTGGAAAAATTCTGACATGTTTTTAATTGAGCATTTGCTGACTCATCAAAATCTAGTGTTTCAATGAGAACCCTACTCAGCTTCCTGACAGCTTGCTGACCTGGATCCTTGGCAGAGATCTGGGAAGTGCTGGGAGCTGTGGCTCTCAGGGCTTCCAGGCTCATTCTTCCTTGATAGCTGGAGCTCTCAGTGTCCACAGCTGTGGGACAGCCTGCCGCGCAGGGACTCCCATCACTCACGGCTCTGGGTCAGTCCACCTCCAGCTCCCCAGAGCTGCACTTTCACACCTTTTTTTTTCTAAATAGGGTATTGTTCCCAACAGAAGGACATTATATGATGAAGTAACAGAATTTTTTGCAAAACAAAGTTATCCTCCTCTATTGAACTTTTCAGGGCAGGACTGTTTTGCTTTAATGCTGGTAAGTTGCATAAGACAAACAGAAGTACAGCCCTCTGCTTAAAAAGCAATAAACTATATAGAAAGAAGAGCAGCACAGCAGTTAGTTAATCCTTTCGCTGCCTCCCAGAATAATTTTGTCACAGTTTCCAGTCTCAGAACACCGGAGACAGTGCTCAAGCCATTTGCCTACAGATGAGACACCGGTGTAAGAACACAGCTAGAAGTAGTTGGCTGATCTTCACTCTACCTACTCCTTCTTCCTGTAAAGAGTAAGTGATACCCTTACCCTGTAAAGAGAAGGTGATGTCCTTACCTGACATTGTAACACCAAGGAAAAAGGGTTTTAATGTTTGAATAATGTACCCTGCATCAACAAAACTAGTCCCTGTTCACATCCAAAGGAATAATCTGAGACATAAAGCAGTCAATGACTTCATAGAAGCTACACACATGCAAAGTCACAATTCCATGTATGTTCACCTGTAATTTGTGAGTGAATAGATGTAACAGGATAGAGGGTTGCCCACTCATTGGCTATAGGCCATTTTTATCCCTATATCCTGCAAAGAACTACTCAGGGAAATAAAAATAAAATACACTGATATATTAATGAAAGAACCATCTCAATGCCCAAGGACACTGATGTCGAAATTGCCAGGCCTAAAATGCCTGTTGGTGACTTTGGCAATGGCTTTCTGTCTTGAGATAAAAGCATAGAAATGCAAAATGACACATTTCAAGAGATTATCAACTTCAAGCCCCTTACATTAAGAAAAGCTAAGAATAGTTATTTCATGTTTTACAAATGCTTTTGCTTAGAGAGATAAGAACCAAGCAGCCATAAAGGGAGAATCAAAATGATAAACCAGGTGTGAACACCCAAGACCACTGGATCAAACCAATAAACCCAGCACCGCTAGTATTCTACCTGAGTAGACTTTTTGAAAGGAATGTAAAAAAAGAAAAGAAAGAGCAATATTTTTGTCTCAAAGGTGGCTGCAGTATCCTAAGGAAGGACAATCTCCCATATACCCTGAGGACTGTAAAAGTGAGAACATAATATACGGTAGATTTACTCTTTGTGAGATACATCTAGCTCCTCCTCACAGACATAATCATTCTGTTCAGAGTTCTGGAGAAGAGAAGTTAGAAACAGAGCTGGGAATAAACATCACAGGCTGCAGAAATTATGTTCTTTCTCCAAAGGGGCCTGCAGAGAGATGTCACACTGGTACCAGAGGGATTGCTAATATAATCCAGAGTATATGCAAGTTATCCAGTTCTACCTTGGGCAATATAAAATGTATTCATTTCCCATTACCCTACTTGAAATGCCTGAATGGAGGAATTTATTGACTTTTAAATTACTGCTCATCTACCACAAGTGCTTTCATGTTCTACCGAGGATGGGCAGAATGTGCTGTCTGCATGAAGAAAACAGATGACATTGATTCTGCAGCTTGCAAGGTTTCAATTATATCAATACATGGTGCTATACTTAGGAAGAGAATTCTGGATAGTCTTTCAGTCTGACTTCCTAGGACTCAAAAATCTATTTTTGATGAAAAAAATTACCAAAGAGACCAAAATTGCTGTAAAAGAGGATAAAATGCAAATTGCATTTTAATATTCTTTAGTAAGGTAACTGAAAAATTGTAATAAGAATTATCATCTTCTCTAGGGGACTTAATACAGTGCCAAATGGAAAATTAGTAATTAAGGTGGAGAACCTGAAGATCAGCATTAGAACTGTAGGCAAGGTGAGGAACTGGCTGAAGAGAAAAGAGAGCTAGTGTGAAATCAGAGTTCCTCAAAGACTGGTCTTGAGCCTGATACTGTTAAATGTTTTCTGTAATGACTTTGCCACAAAAAGTAGATGTGTGCTATTGTTCTTTCTCAGTGGCACAAAACTGGGTAGCTGGTGAGGACAGAGGAGGTAGAAACACCTGATAGTAATGGCAGTGATCCATCAGACTGGTGCTTGTGGTGTGCTGGTTCACGTGCAGACACAGTGAAATTATTATCAAAGCTCCACTCTTACTTACGGAGAAATAAAGCCGTCATTCCTGTTCAGTTGCTTGTCTTGCTCATTTTGATATGGCTGACAGTTAAACTGGAGGCAGAGTTTCCCAAAACACGGCTGAGGAAAAGCTGCAGAAAATTAGCCTTAACTACGTTTTTATCTTCTTGTCTGCTTTACCAGTTCTTTTTCTAAGTATTTAATAACCATACTGTTTCTTACATTAATATATTAAGTTATAATTTTTTTGTTAATATAGTGGAATTCTTTTTGGCTACACAATAACATTTGTGAAAATTACCCTCAATACTCCTTTCATAATCCTGTGGTGATGTATTATTGTGATTTAACTTTGCACTTCACTTCTAGCAGCAGACGCTGGCACACTCCTTTATGGAATGTGTACATATTTTTCTTTCTGAGCTAACAAGCAAGGTCACTCTAACCTTGCTAGGAAAGTAGAGCCTTTTCTGTTTATCGGCAGAATGATAGTGCAGTTCTTGTGTATCAAATAAATGTCTTGAAATTACATCCTTCCCAGTGCAGCTCTGCAAAGGCAAAACACTGAAGGTTAACAGGGTAGATGAGAACTGGAGAAATGGAAGTGGGATTAAATGTAATTGTGCAAAATGCAAGTCAATGCACTAGGAGATTAATAGTAGGTAATTCTGTTAGATGACAGAAGCTTATCACTTGGGAATGAGATCTTCCTAACAGGTGCAGAGAGGCAACAAAGCCTAAGTAGTTTTAAGATGGAGATTGATAACTTTCTAAATGGATTATGACATGGTCCTGAGATAGCAGACGACTGGAATTTGATGACCCAGATAGTCCTTTCCTAATCTGTGTTCCCTTTTTGGTGATGGTGCTGCTGGAGGAAGAGCCAATTGTCTCTGGTAGGATGGAGAGGTGCATATAAGGAGCTGTGAATCAGGTTTCACATATTTTTTTAAAGGTCTGGGGACTACTCAAAACCCCAAAGAAATAAAGTTTCCAGACATATGTAAAAGAAAAAGTTCTGGTCTCATACAATAAGTCTGTCTTGTGCTTGTGATCCAAATTAAGGAGAGGATCTTGGTCTCTAGGCCAGACCATCTGGGAAACCAAATTAGGGATAACTGGTAAGAGCCCTTGGTGTGGTGTCTGGTATGGAGCAGGAAAGCTGAGTAGGTAGTGGGAGAAGAAGAGTGTTCTGTGTCTGTGTGGGGTGGTGGTGTGCACCCTAAAAGGTTTTTCTAAATCACAATTTTGCAAAATCAGACTCTCCTTATGTATAATGAAAAATCAGACAAAAATGTTTATTTCTAGAGGTTTACAGGTTGTTGAAAAATGTCTGGCTGATAACCAAAGGATCAAGATGTCTGAGTCACGGGAATGGGATTTGTATGCAGCACATACATAGGCGGTAAAAACCCCAAAAGTTGATCTCCTAATTACATGGGGCAGAAACAGGAGAAAGAAGTCATGAATCATTTTCAGAGTTAGAAAATCCTTAGATTATACAGACAGAGGAGTAGGATAAAGATTTGCTTTCCAAAGTATAATTACCAATTATCCAAATTTATCCTAGGACGTTTGCTAGTGGGCTATAGTAGCCATTTACAGTATCAACAAAAATATACACATAACATTTCCTGTTTTGTAACGTTTTTTGTTGTAAAAAAATAAGGAGCAGTATTACGTTAATAGATACTTGAAGCCATGCATTTATTTCCGTATAAATTCACTTTATTTTAGTCAAGCAATTATTTAAATAACATGTTTGTCCTTTTAAAGTAAGAATCAAAATATTCTGCCTCAAACTGAGGAATAACAGTACTCTCATTACTCTCATATTTGAAAGTGAATAATATTATACATCTATTTTACAGACAGAACTTTTAGGAGAATATGTTGCCTAACATTCACAAATGTAAAACATTTAAATGAAGAAAAGAATGAATGGAATTCCTTTCACACAATTATAGCACTATAATTAAAGACAGAATATATATTAATCATTTCCTTTAAAACCAAAAAGGAACTTTGAAATCCCACAGGTCATTAAGTTGGCAACTCATTAAAAACAAGACATTTCCCATGCAGCAGCACAAGTGTACTCCTTAGTTTCACAGAATCCAGTCCTGTAAAACTAAAGTTAGATTCATATGAAAAAAAAAAGGCAATGGAACTGATGAATACCGTTAAATTTCCATCCTTCTGTTGTAGTAAGCGTATAGGTATATGAACAGACGATTTCCAAAGTGTTTCGTCAGTCAGTGCCAGCACAGAAGATAGGTAACATTCATCTAACTTGGCTTTGAAAATATAAAGAAACAAATATTAGCAGATCATGTAATATCCCATTTCCAGCTGAAGGGAGCCATTTACAGTATTACATTGTGATTTTTTACTTTCTGTCACTGCAAGAAATATTGTAATCATATTCCAGCTTGAGCAATCTACCAGAGTCCTGAAATCTTACCCAGAAACTCTTTTCTCATGGAAACTTGTTTAGGGAATCTCCAAAGTCCTAATTATTTCAATACAGAGAGCCTCTGTGGTTACACCACCTACGAGAAAATTGCAAAGGCTTTTAATGTATCATTGGCCCAATCCCAGGTATAGTCAGGAAGACATTTCTACTTGTTCATGTGATTGCAGGAATTTATGTCAGTGATGGCCTTTTCTCGGATGCGTTTGGCGTTGATCACAGACAACAATGGTAAATTGAACTACGTGGTAACTGAGTTATTCTGGGGCTTTTTCCTTGCAGGCAATTCTACAGAGGCAGTAATTTAAAGTAGGATTTAATTAGAAGTACCGTGACATGTTTTGATTGTATTCACACTGGGTGAGGAATGTCCCTTTTCCCCTTGTTGGGTTGAAGCTCTGAGTGCCTGGCTCAGCAGGAAAGGGGCTGTGGGAAGTGATGACATTTGCTGTAGTTTGGTTATTATTAGTGCTTCCCTGCCAGGGACACTGTGAGTTGGCTGGCAGTGATATGGTGGCCAGAATAAACCCTCTGAAAAACTGAGGTCACAACAACCTTTCCAGGGGCTTTGTGGAGTCGGAGAGATCACCATGTCAGCTGCCTGCTCCCCTCAGGGCTTACCTTACTTCCCTGCCCCATCTACCCTGTCTAGCAGGTTTAAAGGACTTTGCAGATCCAGGGCAGCACACATCCCTCCTCCACAATCTTTCATGGAGACTTTCTCACTGCCAGGGTGAGGTGGGAGAATAAATGCATGCTGAAGCAATATAAACCTCCAAGAAATTGTATTGATTTTCCCCAAACAGTTTTCAATGGCAGGCTTGCCATTCAGGAAAATGGACACTCATTCATCTCATTAATTGCACTGTGTAGAAACTCTCATCTTAGTCCTTCGCAGTCTAATGCTGAGGATTCTGATCATACTTTTCTTGCAGGGCAATTTCACAATATAAGTTGGGTATGGAGCAGGCTGGCTCCCCACAGTCCTGTGCTCACACACTGCTTTCCTGAGCTGGGATTTAGATGTGACCACAAGTCGATCAAGCAGATGATTCCACAGAAGATTAATCTGTTGAAACAAGAAACGAAGGCTAATCATTCTCCCAAGCCAGCAAGCTGGTCTATTTCAATGTGCCCATACTGGATTGGGTCCCCTGCAGAGGAGGTGGTGGGCCAACCCTTTTTGGCAACAGTCAGCCATCACACCGACTTAGCGTGATCTCACTCCTCTGGCTAATGGTTTCCTTTGAAGAGGCAAGACGTTTAGGTTCCTTCCCACTTGCTGTGGATTTCCCAGGGAGGCTGCTGTCCATGTTCCCATTTTACTGACATTATCAGCAAGAGCCCCATTGCTGCCAACAGGCAAGGATTTGAGTTCTCAGACAGCATTTCTTATAACAAAGATGGGCATGGAAGAAGCAACTGACCTTTGTCCATTGGAGTGTGAAACAGAGGAGAGTGAGATATGACAGAAGAAACTACAAATTAAACTGTTTTTAAAATAGCCTATGAAATTGCTGGGATTTCACCTTGTTATGATGAGATTTTTGACAGTGGCCCTGTTGAAATTCATGGAGATTCTCCTTGTATTGAGGGAGATTTGTATGCTGTCAGTTTGCGATCACCCAGATACATTTTCTTTGCTCCATTTTGCCAATTTTAGTTTCCTGTTTGCATTCAAACAAAGATTTCTTTCTCTCTAAACATCGCTTTTACTGCCTTAGGAGCATTGCCAAGCTTGTGCCCTTTTTAATTCTACGCAGCTAGGCTGGAGCTTTTAATTAATGATATTTAAATAACATTTCAGCTTGATCGTTTAACTCTTTCCTATCTCAGCTTACTTCCACATTTAGCTACATAGTAGATTTTACCTAGACAAGCGTTAAGGCTTGAACCTTGAACCAAGCCCTCGTAGCGTATTACTTCTGTTTGGAAAACATGCACTTGGCTTTTGGGTTCTGTAAGAACTCGCTCCATGCCAGATGGGAGCAGTGTTTTGAGTTTAATCCATTAGAGCGAATTGCATTATATCCTACAGAGATAGGGACATGCAGAAGAAAAACACTGCATACAAGGGAGATGAGTAAAATTGCCAGTTCAGAGGCTGTGGCTCATACTATGACTATTCAAATGAATGCCCACTAGTAAAGGAGCTCCACTTGAAAAACAAGATTGGAAAGAGAAGAAACTGGGCCAAGGAGCATGAATGCTTACAGAGTACTTTGTGACAAAAAGAAGCTGTAAAAATTCTTTTTTTTTTTTCTTTTGACTTCACAGAAATTCCTGGGTTTATCCTGCATAACTTCAAGTGTACCATACTGCTTGGTGCATTCTTAGTGCTCTTTCCAAGGAGGAAGGAGTGTTGTATATCAAAGCTGTGGTTATTTCTTTACCTTTGTTTGGGATTATGTTCTTACTGTCATAACAGCAGAATCATTTTACTGGTCTGGTGGTATAGGCATCTCAATTCTCATTTAAAAATACCCCGAATGAGAGTATGTGTTGGCCACTACATTGAGAGATCAGGCTTGTCTTTATATAGAGGTAATCTGTGAAGTGTAGAGCATTTCTAAGTAGACTACAGAGCACTCACTGATTGAATGACTTGGGTTTTTTTGGTTGATCAGCTGTGATACAAAGGTTTGTTATGTTCCCACATTCTGTCGGCAATGGATTTGAGAAAAAAGAAATATTCAATTCCCTCCACAACGTGAAACTACCAAAGTCTTCAAAGATTTTGTCAGAGGTGACTGTGCAGAGAGCTCTCTTTTCCTGTGCATGGTCAGATCTTCTCTGTGATGAGGAATTTTCCATTATCTCAACAGCCTCTTTATCTAGACCAACTAAAATTGAGTCAATGTAAAAAGGAGGTATTTTTGAAGTGAGCCATACTTCGTTAAGTGTACAAGCATTTAAGTGGGTGCAGAGTTTGCATACCATGTAACGAATCTGTGAACAGGCTGTGATAGTAATACTTCTGGAAGCGTTGGCTTTTTTTTAGGGATCGGCATTTTGGTATTGCATATATTACAGTCAATTTGCATTCATTTTGTATACAAATTTGCGACTGCATAGATACAAATTTAAAGCTGTTTTGATTTAAAGTGTCAAAAGAAAGCAAATATGAATTCCTGCAAGCATCTCAGCTTGTTTTTATGTGTGCTAAACCATTTCACTGTGCTCTTAGTATTAGGAATCACATGCTTTACACCTTATACTATGGAGGTTCTCTGAGTTGCTGAAGTCCTGTGGGGTTAGGACTTTCTCTTCTCATGCTCCTTGTTTACAGAAAGTCATTGCCATCTAATATTAGGAACTCAACATCCCTGCCAGTTCCTGGCTGAATTTAAAAATGTTTGTTTTGAAACTGGTCTTTCATTACTGCTCATCTAGTTTTCTGTAGACATGAAGCCATGCATAAAATCATCTCATCAAGCTGCTTTGTACTTTTAAAAGATATAGTGGCATAATGTGATTTTCTGTTTTCATACTTTTCACGTGAACATTCTTCTGGGCTATGTAGAATAAATGGTCTGGGTCTCTCAGCTGAGCTGTTCTACTCCCTGTGCTTCCTAAATTTTTGTATGAAGCCATTCCCTGTAGCTGCATCTTGCAAATGCCTCTTCATTAGGAGGTACACAATCTACTGTCCCTGAGCAAATAATTTATTATCTTCTGTAGTGATAAACTCCAGTTTTTTTCTGATCATCAGCTTCAAATATCTTCACATCATAGGTAAAATAGATAACAGAGATTTTAGAGCTTTTAAATTGAAAGCAGTGTGGTTGCTTAAGGTGAAATAAAAAAGGGAAGATGGAGGAAATGAAGGACAGAATGGCAGGACATAATTTGCCATTAGGTCAGGCTTTTCCTCCCGTTCTTGTCATCAGCTTTCCGGTACCGAACTCGCTTCAGAGCGACCTTACTCTTGGCCCAAGCGGGAATTGCCGTTCGCTGCCGCCGCTTCCTTGTGCGGTGCCGTGCGGGCCGCGCTGGCGGCGGCCCCGCGGGCGGGCGGGCGGCAGGGGGCGCCATTCCCGGCCGGGCCCTTCCCGGGCCCTTCCCGGCCCATTCCGGCCCCTTCACGGCCCATTCCGGCCCCTTCCCGCCGGCCCCGGGCCATCGGCGGTTCGGCGCGGACCGGCGGCTCCGGGTCGGGGCCGCTGGAGGCCGTGCGTAAATGCGAGCGAAGGGACGTGTCCTGCTCCGGTGTTTAAAATAGCACCCGCTGAGCGCACACGTCCTTCACGTAAGCGCGGCCGAACCCCGCCGTGCGCGGCGCGGAGCGGAGCGGGAGCAGTGCTGCCGGCGGGAACAGCAGCCCCCGCATCCCGGTGGGCTGAGCGGGCACGGACGGACCGCAGTCGGCTGGCCAGAGCCACCCAGGGGCATCACGGACGTGAACTCCTGGCGAAGGACGCCTGACCCTTTCCTGACGCGAAATTAGCCCGAGAGCTGCTGAAGCTCCGTCTTGCTAAACTCTCCTAATATACATATTTTGTGAGCTGCAATCTAGCATTATTCCCAGGGGCTCTCCGAGAAAGGAAGTGGAGAATGTTCTTTTCAAAAGCATGAAGTGGGAAAATGTTTAGAACTATTTATAGCTGCACTTAGGCTGTGGAAATCCCAGACATCATAAACTATTTATAGTAATTTTCTGGGTTAAAAGGGTGAAGTCAGAAATCTTACTGAAAAAGTTGTATATGCTTCTTATCCATCAGTTAGATTAAATGAGACTTCAGAGCGCAGGATGGGGCTGGCTAAGATTGACGAAAACTAGGGGGAATCAAAGATGAGGTGGAAACACCAATTCAGAGAAACACACACCCCATGTTGTGGAAACAGGAAGGGCCCTGTGGCACCTGCGGACTTTGCCTAGTGCCAAAGGGTGGTAGGAACACACACGCTCACTCTTTAGCTGTGGCTGCTGACAACAGGTTTGTTTTCCGCTGCCACAGGCTTCTCCATCCTGGCTGATAGAGGAATCCCATGCCAGCTGCCAGCATGTTAGAGCTGCTGTCTCTGCCTGCTTTGGTGTGTCAAACCTCTATGCTTTAAACCCTTGGGAGTCTGTGCATGAGCCTTTTCTTCAGTGAGCTCACCCAGGCATCAGGAAGCACCAGGTATCATTAAGGGCATTATTTTGTACATTCTGGCCGTGCTGCCTCAGCAGCTCCAGCAGCTGGCATTGCCTTCATGCAGAGAGCAGTGGGTTGAGCTGCAGGGATGCTCCTTGTGCTGGGGCCTCCCATTCTCACAGCACCTTGGTGACTGACTACATTTCTAAAATACATAATCTCTAAAGCTTTTCCTGCTTTTGTCAAAATTATCTGGACCAGGCCTGAATTTGCTATAAGTGATTAAAGAATGCTGTAGGAATATCTCTTTACTGATAGTTGGACACAACCAGTGGATGCAAACTGACCAAAAATGTCCTGTATAACATGAGAAAAATGCTGAAATGCAGCTCATTAGAACAGAAATATCATATCAACACTATTAGTGTAACTAAACATTTAAGGGGAAGCTTTTTATACAGTCACCTGCATAATGTCAAACATGAAATCCCAGTCATGTTTGCTTCCCACTGCTGTGCTTCTCTGATGAAATGTGCAAAACCAATGCTGTCTCTTTAAAACTCCTGAAACCAAACATCATAAAGCATTATTATTATTAAAAAAAATTCGCCTATCATCCAACACTTTTTGATCTGCCTGACTAGAGTATCTTTCAATTAGTATCACTGATAAATGGATTATTTCAAGTATTGAAAGAAGTATCTTAGTATCTTCAGAAAAACTCACTTTTCTTTGAATAGTGGGTTTAAATGTCTCATTTTAAAGGAGAGTGTTCTGTTATTTTTGCTCTAAGCCATGCTTCTCTTTGGCCCTTCATAATGCTGAAATTTGTGCCAGTGTCTCTAAATCTTGTATTGTTTGCAGTTTGCCATGATTTTAGGGTCAGCAAAGAGCTGCTGTGTGGTGATGCCACTAATCAGGTAGGCAGTAGCTTCTTGAATAAAATGGATTTTTGTTTGCTTGTGCTTTCGTTGGTCCTTCCAGCCTTTTGGACAAGCATGTGTGGGTGTCTAGATTGCCCTACCTTATGCCTGCTGTCTCTGTGAATAGAAACATGGTGTGTACAAACAAACATGTACAAACTACCTGCTTGTTCTTCTGTTATCTTACCCTGCTTTCCCCAGCTTGGCTATATTTCTGTAGTGATCCACAATGGATCATACAAAAAGGTTTCTTGGAATAAAAATAACCTTGGAAGTAAGATATCCTTTTTTCCTCCACCTCCCTCTTCAGGTATAACAGGTTTTGTAGATGACACTGCAATTATAAGCTGATGTGCACACAGAATAACTCCCCTGGCTCAGACCACAGCCTTCACTGTTCAAAGAAGAAAGTCCTAGAGCTTCACTTTGTGCACTCATGCCTTTATTACCCTTCATGATATGAAGGGCTGATGACCAAAGCCAAGGTAAAGTTGGTTTGACAAAGTCAGACTCCAATTTAGGAGTGAGTTGAGTTTAGGATCTAATTTGTCACAACTGGCATTTTGAAAACTTAATAAATAATTTTATTAACACTGCCATGATTCTCTTAATGATTCAGCAACATCCCACAGAAAAAAAACCCCAAAACAAAACAAACCTCCAGACTTAAAAGGTTGCAGATAAACTTCTACCAGATAAACTTCTACCAGATGACCTACCAGCTGGCAGTAATGGAGCCATTTACAGCCTTATTAGCAGCCACATGTACATTACTCAAGAATTCTCTGTGACAAACCTGGGTGTTTCTAAAGGGTATTTTCAAACTAATTTCTCTTATTGCAGTGTGCCTTCCTTCTTCAAAATCACAAATTCATCAGGAGTTGAGGTAATTTTCTTTCCCTAAAACACAGAAAAATGTTTTACAGCAAAATATTTTAAAAAATCCAAAACAAAACAGGATGTAAAATAAACAGCATAATTTGTTCATAAACCACCAGACTGTTCTGCAGGAGCAGTGGATAGACAGGGCCTGTCCTGATTCAGTTTGAATGTAGCCCTTTCCCCTTATTAAGGTGACCACAGGCCAGTGATGAAGAACCTCCGACCCTTTGTGCTGCAGCAGAAATAAAGAATGGAAATAAAGTATCTCTTGGAATTTTTTAACTTGCAAAATGTAGCTATCAGTTTTCAGGTGTTCAGTTACCTGAATAATGGGCAATAATAATGGGATGGAAATCACTTGTGAAGAGGCAGATACTGATACTTTCCTTGTGCAGGTCATGCAAAAAAGCACAGCTTTGCAAGTTAAAAACAAACATTGCTTCTAGGTACCCATATTGATATTCTGCAGAAAGAGTTTATTAAGTCTGTAAATATAGCTGGATTCAGTGGCTCATTGTACAGATTATCTCAATATCAAACCCACAGCAAAGCAGCGTTTTACGTCACTGACCACCAGTAATAGCAATGCAGAAGCAGAGGTGTTGAGTTTAAATGTCAGCCATGACCTGAAGCTCTCAGCATTTTCCCACACTTGATTTGCAACATCCAGTTTTCCTGAGAGACCCCTGTATTTGTACTTTCCTTATATAACTTGGGATTGGACATTTGTACACCATTTTATTCTCTGTGTTGGAAACTGGAAGTCTAGCTTAAGAATATTTAGTTTTACTAGGGAGTAAAGTAGCAATTTTCTTAATGAATTGCTGGTTTTACAGGGTCCAGCTACTAAGATAGAAATGGAAAAAAGATAAGACTACTGATATGAGTAAATTGTATTAGTTACAAAAAATGGAGCTCTTGTTCCTACTTTGTAAAAAGCAAAGATTTTCTTACCTCAGTAACTGAAGTTAGTTCTGTCAAAAATACAAAAGCAAAAAAGTTATCAAGTTGAGATCAAGTATGGCTTTGGTTATTTATTGATAAATTCACACTCTAAAACAATTCTTTGATTCACTGGAAAGAATTCTGGTATTATTTTAGATATAAACAGTAGCATTAATCAGTAGCTACCATTAGCTACTAAGAAAATGGCTGCAGGGTTAAAAAAAAAAAAAGTATAATTATTTCAAGTACTTAGCTGTTACAGAAATGTGTCATTAACAAAGAAGGAGACAGGAAAACTTTCCAAAGCTTATTCATTAGGGGCGAGTTACCACAATCTGTAGCACTGAGTCCAAGCACTTGGCAGGAGAGGCTCAGCTACAAGGAATACACTTCCAGTGAGCACCAACAAATGAAAAAGGCACTCAGTAGTGATTTCTCAGCCAGATGCTTCTTGGTTGTGTTGCATGACTGCTCAGTGCCAAGCCTACTGCTGCCCGTGCCCGTGTGCTGTGGAATGGCTCACACTGGGAAACGTTGGGCAGTGCCTGTGAAAAGCTGTTTCTCAAATCAGCCACCAAGGAACGGCATTGCAGGAAGGGCCATGGCATGTCACTGACAGGTTGCTGTTTGCATCTCAGCATGTGAGAGCAATATACCATTTTCAGCTTTCCCTGGGACAGCAGCACAGATCTCTTTCTGAATACAAACACAGAGAGGGCTGGCAACTGTACTGGGAGTCCTTGTAAGTGAGCAAGCTCTCCTAAGCACTGCATGCCACAAAGAAATGGCATCTGTGCCAGGAAAGTAGGCAGAGCTGACCACTTTGCTATTCATTTCCTATGGTTATGTACTCATTTCGTAGTCTGGTCCATGAAGAGATACAGGTTTGTGCTATTGATATTGGAAGGCAAGATCTTTCAGCAGTGTATGGAGAACATAAAAAGAAGGAAGACACCCCCTACTTGGTGTAGTAATGGTGGAACCACAAAGTTGGATTGCTAGGATTATTTGGATGCAGACTTCCACCTCCAGGGTTGGAAGGATGGTGGTTAATTAGGACGAGTATTCTTAAGATTCAACCTTCACTATTTCAGGTTGTGACTGTCACAGTCACAACTGAAGCTATAGGAGACTTAGGTGTCATTAGTTTCCTTGAATTGTCACAGCCACAGATGCAACACACATCTTATCTGCTGCCCTGACTGGATGTAGTGGGTCATTGTCAGGATGTTGTCTCTCTGCAATATTGAAAACCACTGCAGAGCATCATACTCATCACTTCCAGCTAGTTTTGGAAGGTGCATAGTACCTTGTACGGCTGCCTGGCAGCAAAAAGGCCAGGAAGCACCTGGAACTGGTGCCATCAAGATTGAGGGAGTCACCATGTCATTCAGCAAGATTGTCCAGCCTCCAAAAATTCCTACTTCAGTTGTTTTTAAATCCATATAAATTTTTAACATCCACTAAGTTCCATAGCTTGATTCTATGTGGTATGAAAAGTAACACTGCCCTCTCAGCTGATCTTTTGAAGGCAGGAGATTCCCCAGTTTATGCCATAATTTCTCATACTTTGTAGGTATGACTTTGCTGCCCCTCTCTGAACCTTCTCAAATGTCTTGTATCTGTTTAGACACAGGAAGAACAGAATTGAATACCTGTGTGCTTGGAAATGCAAAGGAAGATGCTGCTAGTTGGCAGGAAGTAAGGAATCTTTCTTGAATTCAATGGGCAGTCAACTTTCGGATTACTTAGGCCTTTAGCTCTCTGATTTAGGCATGAGACAAAGCTTCCCAAGATACAAGCCTCTCTTCATTAATGATATAATCTCCTGGAAAACTTCAGTTGGATATTCAGACAATCTTTTTTAGTCTTTATTCTTCTGCTCTCTTTGTGCCTACCTACGCTTTTAGCTCATGGTCTAAATTGCATAGATAGCAAATTTAGTGGTATGAATAACCCTCGTAAATGTATATAGAGAACTGAAGACCTGGGTACAAAGCCCTCGTTAGCCTGGGCAGATCCAGGCTCACATCTCCCATGAGCTTCTGTAGCTTCATAGTTTGTGTGTGGTTCACCACTGCTGGTCTAGGTATGCAAAAGATTCCAAATGGGAATGAAGAGGAGATCTGATTCTGCAAGGAGGGGCTGTGATACTGTGTAAGAGAGTACTGCTTAGACACTATGGGTTTCTGTCTCTAACACAACATTCTTAAAGTGTAACACATATGAAATATCACTACTAACATCAGGGAAAAAAGAAAAGACAAGAAAGCGCAGAAGGAGAAGAGGCTGGATAAAATCAGGGCAAAGTGAATCTCAAGTTTTATAACTTCAAATTCTTTTATTTGCATCTATGCCCTTTAATAGCTTCTGTATGGGTCATCAAAATATGTTCAACATCCCTGCACTTAAGAAGGACATTCTTCTCTTCATCAAGTAGAATATTGAGTGTAGCTGGGAATAAAATAACAGTGTTGATTCCCAGACTAGAGAACTCTGCTTTTAGCGTCAATTTTTTATTCAAGCCTGTGTTGCCTGGGCAATGTCAGGGAAAATATAAATTCTCTTCTTTAGGAGGAAATGCTCTTCCTCCAACTTCTAAAATGCTTATCTTTGTGTACAGCTGAAATATGATGAAGTATGTGTCCAAAAAAGTGTATTCCCAAGTCAGCATTTCAAGAGGTTGTGAATTTCAAGTTATTCAGAAATATTCAGTCATCAATGAGGGGGGAGGAGGAGCATCCGATTTCTTTAAGAGCACATTAGAAGTGGCAAAGGAACCAGTCAGGCTCTTCACAGAGGTCAAGTATCTGCAAGCTTGTAGCAGTTTTCCCAAGTGTCTTGATTTTCATACGAATTGACACATTAGGCTGTAAGCAGAGCAGGTCCATATTTGTTCATTTCTTAAACGAAAACCTTTGCCCTCCCCACAGCTGTTAAGATCAAAAATCCTGGGTTTGCTCAACTTAATATTTAAAATGTATAATGTGGAATTATGGACATTGGTTTACTTTTATCCACAATGTGTTGCACAGAACATTTGAAGTTGTGACATTTTCTGTACTGCATGCATAAAATTCATCTTGGATTTAGGCTTATCTCTAGATCCACGGGACTACTTACTTAGCAAAACTTCCCCTGAACAAACTTCAGTTTGAGTGTATGAGCTGGAATGCTTCACTCAAGAGCAGAAAATCTGGAAAATGTTTTTACCTCTCCCCATGCTTGCATCCAAGTCAACAACTAAAAATGTAATTTAGAGATGAGATCATCTCCCTAACAGTTCTCAATCATAAAGCTATCTCCTCCTGTGATTTTTAAAGTATATTTTTTTAATTATTAAAAGTTTTAAAAAAGCAGGATCTTACGAGAGATCTATTTTGTACTGCAAAAAGTAACCACTTGCAGAGGAGTTTCGAAGTTGCAGCTTCAGCTGCCATGACATGTCAGATGCACATGTCACATCAGTAATATTGTGAAACCATCTCCCTCTGCACACTCCTTCCTAAAGACCTGGTCTTCTCTCTTAAAAGCCCAGAGTGTATAGCTCCATAAAATGTCATGAAGAAGGAAAAAACAAACCCCAGGCAAACCCTAAACCTGCCTGGACTGGTAGTACCAATCCTTTCACTACCTCTCATGTAGCTGCACTTTTTTTTTCTTTTTTAAAAACATATCTCTAAGAACAATGTAAACAACATTGTGGGCATTGATAAATCCCCTTGGAAAATAAACACCCCGTGGCAGTTCTGTCTCTAGTGATAGTTCAGGTGCTTTCCAGACAACAGAAGCTACAAGGCAAACAACACAAGCTGGCATGGAAGAGGTCGCAGGAAGGTTCAGCCAGTGTGAGCTCGAGATTCCCGGAGTGAGGAAGGTGCGGACGTGTTGGCAGGGTGGGAGGGCTGTGCCTCCAGCGCTGTGCCACAAATCACTCTCTGAAGGATGCTGACTCCGGCAGTTCAAGGAAACGTGCAGTCCTGCATCACACCTGGCTTCTACCTATCAACACCTCGGTCCTGCACAGGAGTCTGAGACACTCCTGGGTGCTTAGAGGCTGTTTCACATCTGTATCAACAGAAGTAAACCTCTGCTTTGCAAGGTCCCACCAAAAACTGTCAGCAGACACCTGTGCTGATAACCACAACAGTGGTTATTTTTTCACCACTGGCAGTTTTTAACCACCCTGTTATCAGCTGCTGCATGATGCTGTAGTACAGGTGATGCACTTCCAGAGCCTGCTTTTTGGTCCTGTCATGCAAAGAGCTAATTCTGAAATAAAGCACTACAGGGAGATCAGAAATAAGACTCTGATTATTGCAATAGGACTTCAGCCCTTTGGTTTTATTTTATTAGAGCTGTCATTAAAGATAACTGCTGGCACAGACACAGATTTTTAATGCTTTTCAGTTTTCTGTGTGAGCAAATATTTAATTTTTTTTGTTGTTGTGTATTTCTTTGGTGGAAAAAACCCTATTTTAATCAGCTTTCTAGATATTGTTCCTGGTATACCTCAGCTTTAAGCTTTATAAGTGCTAGAAACGCATAGCCACAGTTCCTGCTCAGAAAGACTAATTTAAAGCACCTTTGCCTCACAGTCCCTAAGGTTTCACCAAAAAAAAGTGTGTGTGTGTGCTGGCAGCTTCCTAGTACTGAATGTGCTGATAACACTTCAGCACATAATGCAGTTGTGCCTAAATTACATTCTATACAGATCAATTAATTTAACACAAGTTTATTTTAGTGGAACTATAAACAGATGATCAAGTGATGCAACAGTTTTTATTAGTTGTTTTTATTTAAAATGGAACAATCTCCAAAAAGTTGAATGTAGTTGAGTCAGGAAAATATCCAGAAACATAAAACCAGCTCAACAAATCTGTAGTTTAGTAAGTCAATACCAGATGGTTCATATACTGGGATCACTGTGAATATTTAGAGAGTTTTTACTCAATTGATATACATACCACAAATGCAGTTGCAATCTGAAACTGATTACAAAAGCAGAGAAAGGGGAAAAAGAGACATAAGATCCACCCACCTTATGAATTTCTGGCAGTCTTGCTTTCAAACACATCCTTAACCAATCTCACATTATTAGTCATTGAAACGAAGAAATTTTTTTAGATCCTAAGCTATTTTTTATGGATATACGGTTTGAAGAGGACACCAATTTTGCTGCCATTCTGACATAGCTTAAGCAACACACTCCTCAAGGCCATGACTGTGTTTGTCCTCAGTATTTGCGTATTTGCCAATGTGCGTCCCCACTAAACTATGCAAAGTGTGGTAAAAGCTCTTCTTATCTCTGGAAGAGGAAGGATGGGAGGGATACTGGTGGTCTGTGCATCCAGCTGGTACCACCTATAGCACTGATGAAAGTAAAATGAGTTAAAATGTGCTGGGAGTTAAACCACACTTACAAATTAGGTCAGCTAATGTGAATCTCACTGAGGAATAATACTTATTTTGACTTTTCAATATATTTTAGTTTAAACAGATTCCTAATCAAATTAAGCTATCTTAGAAAGACCTTTAATCGTGCTAATGGGATTGAGCTAAAGAGCCTTTAGCAGGGGAGCAGAAGCTCTCTGAGAAGGAGATGCAGCAGCTAAGCTGAGTCATTTTCACAAATGAATGGCAAAAATATTCCTGCAGGATGAAAAAGGTAAGGTTAAGACAACTTCTCCTGCACAAAAAAAAAGAAAAAAAAAAAGAAGAAGAAAACAAGAAGAGAGAAATAAAGGAAATTAATAAAAATCAATTAGATTCCTAATAAGGAGAGCCCAGTACCCGTTTGCAGAGGAGAGAGCACATGGCTGTGCTGTGGCAGAATGTTCACTGACCACTGCTCGTGGCAAAGATCTCAGCACTGACCAACTCAAAACTACTCATGAATCACTGATGCTTCTTGATGCTGGGTGTACTCTTAGAAAGCAACAGTCAGTCACGGTGGACAGCACTCCTATTGCCTGGAATGTGAGACCAAAATTAGGAATTAAATTTCCTGCTGGCTATATCTGCCTGTCTACTACAAATTTTGCAAGAAGAGCCAATAGATAGGGATTTCTATCAACCATATAATTTAAGGTGAATTATCTAAATTGGCAGATTGTTTTATCAGAAATCTCTTCATTTAGAAAAAAAGGATATTAGACTTTTCACTGTCAAATCTGTTACGTGTGTGACTAATAAAGACCAACAAGATGATCCAAGAATTTACAATTTAAATAGCTGAGACTAATCTTAAGAAGATTTATGAGAAAGCTGATTTGGACTTCTATATTCTATAAATTAATAGTGACAGATTTTTATGGGTAGTACACTTAGGAAATGACTACAAAATAGAACCAGGAGGTTGTTACTCAAAGTTAAGCAGTATAATTCAAACAAATGATTCTGTTATTTACTGGCAACCATATGTTCACATGTCACAACAATATATAAGTTTTTGTATTTTAATATATAGTACTTGGCAACTACCTTCTTAGTAAGGGGCTCATAATTTCAAGGGTGAAGAGTGATAACATGTTACCAGTGCTCTGTACTGAATAGGTAAATAGTTTTGATGATAAACAGTACATTTGTAGACAGACATGATTACCAATTTTTGTATCAAACATACCAGCTCTTACATCAAACATACTTTTCCTAGATAAGAGACTGTTAAAAATGTGTATACCAGAAAACTAAGCATGGAAAAGACCTCAGTAAATTAGATTTTATAATTTATATACCAAATCCGGCTGTATAGCACTTAAAAATGAGGTCTTAACCTTTTGAGTTACAGGTACGTAGCATTTCAGAAAATAAAATCAGTTTAATTTTCCATAAAAGAATAATAACTTGGAGCTTTTCCATTAAGAAGTGTATTTAATGTTTTACAGAGCAACTATACAAATGCAATTTGTACCTGAAACAGCCTGTCACTCACAGATACTGATGAACTTGTTTTGAAGAAAAAGATTGTATAATCCTTGTTTACAGAGCTTTCATATTCTAATCTGTTTAAAAGCCCAAGAAGTTAGAATAATGCAATAGAATGGCAGTGTAAAAATAACATAAAAATAAACCATTGTACTTTGATTTTTCCATAATATTAACTCAAAATAATAATATCTTTTTGTACAGACTTTGCATTTTCTTACGCTGAGGGGAGCACTGAGTTTGGAAGGTGTGAGTTATGAGATGCCATTAAATTACTCGATAACATTACTCTCTGTCATGATACATTATTTTGATGGTACTTGGAAATCTTTAAAGTAGCTTATACATTTATAGATAAACAGGTGCTATGCAACATACTTTACATACAAACCTCATTTTGTACCTACTAAAACCAAATCTTCGGATTAAAGAGGAATTTAACATGTAAGAAATTTGCATACACTTTTCAAGCATACCTGAAGTGTTTCATAGTATGTTCCATTTTCAACAGATTTTGCCATTTGAATGATGTGCTGTCTTAATGCATTTGACTCAGAGCCAGTAACTGTGATTTCAGGCTAGGTGTAAGGTAGACACATTTTGAGATTCATTTAAAGGCATTGAAATAAAAAAATACCTTAACTACACATCTGAGCATAATTACTGAGTTTCACTTACTTTTGAAAACTCAGTTTAGAAGTGCGAGTTTACACCAGCAGGTGTGAGTTGAGCACTATGGTCAACCTCATCCTTTTACCACAGAGATGTATTTAGCAATGGTCATGAAGATGCAGCAGCATGGCCCTTCACGTGTGTGCAGAGGCACTCGGGCCAGAGGAGCCAACAGGATTCCTGCACCTGCCCTGGGAGCACTGCTCCTGCTGACTGCACCAGATCCAGCTCAGGCACGCTCACCCACACCGAGTGCACATGTTTTAACTGCACTACAACGTGATCAGCCTCGCTTAAACACTAGAAAATATCTTTCCGCTTCTTCCCACTGAATAGGGATTCCTTCAAATTTTAGTTCCAAAAGTCTTCAACAAATAAACAAAAGGAAGATGACTTTTATTAGGGAAATACTTTATTTCGAAAACTAAAGATCTCACAAGATGAACACTTGCACAAGTATTAGAGAAATCGTTTCTCTGTACTTATAAGTCTGTAACTTGCATTTTCTTGGGAGCTTCCTTCACGGCTTATTTTTTTGTTGAATCCAAGCTAGGCGTGTTTCCTTACAACCATATGGAAGCTTTTGAGTTAGCTCACATCTGAAAAATATAGTTTTCCATAGGACATATTGTATACTGCGTGATTGAATCTAAAATAAATAATAAAAAAAGAGGATTATTTAAAATAAAATGCTGAAGAAACAGATGATAAAGCAACAATGTACTTCAGAGCAGTTTCTGGTATAAAGCAATTTGGTGGAGCTGAGAACCCAGAGAGAGAAAATAAATGTGAACAGTCAAACCATTTACTTAAGCTTTAAAAATGTGCTACGTAATTGACCTATGTGCTTTTTGTTCTGGTCGACCTTGAGTGAATTTATTGGCAACTGGCATTAGTAGCAGAAAGCAGATAGCCACAAACCAACTGGATTGCAACAGTGAAGTGTCAAAGATTAGGAAAAGCTTCAGATTTGATTTCTTTTATTCAGACAGCAATTTATAGGTGACACTGTTCATACTAATATGCACACAGTTGCTGAGAAAGGGGCAGAGCTTCAAAGGCCTATGTCATTCCTTTAAAGCATCATATAGGAATACCTTTTTCTAAGATTTGGTGATTCATCAAAATGAATTAAAACCCGTTAGCTGGAGTATGACCATGCCTCATGAGCTGGACGTAGTGATTAGAAATCAGACTGCAAAAGTGAACTGAGAAATCTGTAAATGGCACCAAAAATTCAGTCTTTTTTTGTTAGCAGCTGGATATGCAATTTCTTCAGTCCACTGATGGGCTGAAGGTGGCCTGTCCAGCTGCAGGTAGCTCATGAGATCCTTGACCTGGGATAAGGCAGACCTCCATGAGACCAGTAGAAGAGTGGGACACATGAATCTCACACCACTTTAGATCATTACATTTGTCCATCTGGAGCACTACTGTAGGAAACTTTTGTGTTTAATTTACTCTTATTTTAAGTCCTGCACAAACCTCTGGTTTCATCATCTGCTCACTTTTTTTTTTCATGCTTGCTCTAAGTCTTCTTTGAAGCCAGAGAAAGGTACAATAAACAATGCCACCTTCTTACACCTCTCTCATCAATCTTCACAATTTTATCTTATACTTTAAGTAAGTATGACATAAAATGTGCATTTAGATAAGTATTTTTTCCCTTATGGCTCACTTTTCCTTTCTTCTTTAATGGTATTTTCATTCAGGTTTTAAGTCATTATGATCTGATAGCATTAGAGGTCAAGAGATTAGGACTTGCTTGGCTAATCTCATATAACATCAACTCCTGTAGTACATTTATTGCTAGGGTATGAGTGAGACACTTTCTGGAGGAGTTTGACATAGCATATGACAAAAATTAAATCTTTTTTTTCTAAATAAGGTCCCTTTTTGGAAAATACCCTTCCTAAAAACAGAGTCAGTGAGACTGTTGCAAATCAGTCAGAAAAATGATAGACTAAGAACTCCCAGAAATGTAACAGCAGATGTTAAAAAGAAACTTTTTGCAAGTGAAATAGAGACTGCAAAAAATTGTCTTTCAGATGTACAATACAGCTTTCAGGACAATTTATCAGAGGGTGCCAATCACCATATTTCAGTAGTGCTATGCCAATTTATACCAGTTAAAACTACATCTAAAGTTAAAATAAGTGCTGTTTTAGAAAGCAATTCTCATACAGGCATTTCCCCTTAATTTAGTTTGCTCTAAATGAAACTGTCATGTGAAAGATAAATTCAAAAACATTTGGATGATATTTGTTCTAGGTAGAATTAAAATGGTGAGTACCAGTCTTAGTTGTAAGAGAAAGTTCTTACCATAGAGACAACTTTCCTGAAAATCTAGCTTTAGCAGTTTGTTCCATTTTCATCCCTTCATAACTTCAGTTCAGTGAAATACTTATGATAATTTTTTTAATACATATTTTGCAATATTTTATGTAAGTTGAAATTTAATGTCTTACCTAATACCCATTTTTCTGATAAAGATATTATTTCCTGGTACTTCTTTCCTGGTTTTTTTCCTATACAGATTTTTGCTTGACGTAAGGCTTTACATATTTTCCCTCCTGCCAGCTGTATAAGTTCAATTAGCTTTTTGCAGGGTGGCTGACTGGTAGGAGATACAAACATGACAGGCTGGTTTGAAAAGAGATTCTGCTGGTATTTCCCTGTTGATAAATGACGCTGAAGCCTACAGATCTGTATTTGAGGAAACAAGAAAATTAATTAACCAATGTGCTACATTTCCACTCAAAGTAAGACTAATCCTTGTTTTCCACAATTCAGAAAAAAGAGAAATATTAGTATGAACTTTACTTTTTCAGATGTATCAGAAATTCTTGGGTAAAATATACAAAGAATTTGCTCTACTTGATCAGTACAATTCCCAAACCAGAGTTTGAGATTATTTCATTATAGGTCAGAAATTTTACCTAAAAAACTTCTTAAAGCACTTGACAATATTATTTTTCTCCATAGTCTTACATTCTTATATTTATAGCACTGTCCATCACACAGAAATCTTAAAGTATATTATAAATAATTATAGTCTTGCAGCACATATACAAACCGTATAGCCTTTATAATATACTGTGCTCATTGGTTTGAATTGGGGAGTTTTACAAATGTATCTAACTCAGAGTTTAAACTACTTTAGAACCTCTTTTCCCCTCCTGTGCTCCGCAGATACAAACTGTATTTTCACTCAGATGCATGAAATTACACAAATGTACCAGCATTCAGAGTGAAACATTTACTGTAAACCCTTTTGTCTCCACAAAACCAAAAAAAGTTCTTTGTGTATGCTATCCAGCTTGTAACGCTGGATCATTATAGTAAAAACCCACTTGATGTATATAAGGCAAATTTTCTTCTCTGTATATACCTGGCAGAACAGTGTTCCAGCAATTAAAGCCATCTCCTTTAACTATAATGTGCGTAAAAGGAGTGCATACAGCAAGTGTACACACCATGGTATGCAAAATAAAGTTTTCATATCAAAATTAAAAAAAAGGTTGTATTTCTTAGTGTGAGGTTGCCATTGACCTGCCAGTGCAATGTATGTACAAATCATACATTGATTTTGTATTGCTTGTCAAAATTTGGAAAATTTATAATGAGACTAGAGTTAATTGTAAGATGAGAACAAAAATAAATGTTTTATATTATGTAATGCTTGGAATTTTTCATACAGATGACAACATGAACATGGAGGAAAGGTCATTTTTCATATAACTGGTTTGTATGAGACATCTGAATATGAAACTGTAGCCATTAAGAAGGTGTGACTGGAACAGTGTGAGTGGAAGACATTACCTGCCTTCCTTCAGTCCTGACACAAACGTGCTGTGAAACTATAGGCACTTAAGAATCTAATGTGGTAATGTATGTGCTTGGCAGATGTGCAGCCAAAGTGAGAATCTCCACCTGATTTACAGGGGTTTATAAAGCCAAGTGGTTCCATGGTGTGTTCACAGAAAACAGTCTGAGTGAGTTGCTGTAGTACATCATCAATTAGCTAGAGGAAGATCCTGCAAAGCCTGAAACCTGTGCTAACGTGAGTCTGCACAGCTCAGTGCCTCTGTGTCACTGTCCTCTGCTATTCTGGGACATGTCAATCCCAACCTGAATTTTGAGACCTCCTCCATCAATAAATAATTCAGCTTTCTCTGATTGTTAATTCCTTAGTTGCTCTCCTGAGAATAAAATTAGGTTGATTCTTTGCTTTCTGAATTCACTAAGTTATAAAGACAGTGACTGGTATGGATGAAGCAGACCAAAAAGACTCAATCACAACCCAAGAAATACCCTATATTTTCTATTCCTTTGTGAACTTAAGTTTAAAAATGGCATGGTATACCTAATCCTGTCTCATGGAAGGCAAATAGCTGCTAAATAATTTTGGTGATCACAGGATCACTGCAGAGTTACACTGCTGACTTTGGGGGACCCAAACTTATTGAATACATCCAATGGCCTTTCCTGCACCCAACGCCTTGCACGTGCAGATCTGGTTTTGGACTCAGTGGAGTACTGCCTACCTCCATCTGAGCAGAATGCTCTTCTAGGAGTATCTGTCTGCTGGGCATCTTGGTGTCATGAAAAACAGAAAATTAATAATTGTACTGTTTTAATGCATGGTATCATATTTGGAATTCTCTAAGAGTACCATTTGTGATGGGTCTTGTGAGGCTTAGAGGCCATGATCACTGTCTTAAAAGGGGACTAGGTCAGGAACATAAACCACTTTGCAATCTGTGATGTACCGAGCAGTGTGATTTTGGTATTACTAGGACTGCACTCATTAATCTTAATTAATTAAAAAACTGCAACTGTGAAACTGTGAAAGTGCATTATAGTGAAAAATAACAATCTCTGTATCAACCTGGTAACAGCCTCATGACAAATGAAATGACATCTTAGTTGATCTGACACAGAGCTCTTTGGAATTGTTTATTGGCACAAATCAGATGCAACTGATAGAAAAAAGACAATTCCAAAGAGAGTATAGTGCTAGTTTATCTAAAATAGATTTAACTAAAAAATGGTTTTTTCAACCTGAAACTCTAAGATTTTAAAGATAAAATTTATTAGAGTTGAGAAGATTTTATCTTAAGAAGGCAGTAGGACCTGTGTTAGATAGAAGGCACAATATCAATTGTTGTGATCTGCTATTTCACATATTTTAGGGAATATGATTCAAAAGGGCTAATTGTATTCCTGCTTCCTAAAAAATTTCCCCTGAAAGGATTTATTTGCTGCCATTGTCATGAAAACTCATTTATATGATACATCTTCCTATAGAAACAGCTGTTGGATGACATTAATATTAAAGCAAATGTGTTCATAGCTAATCATAAAATCAGGAAACCCAAATTTTAAACACCTAACAGGACTCACCTCAGCCCATGTCCACAATTAGCATGCTTTATTTATTCACTCAGTACATAGTAAGAACACCCAGAGATGGGAAATGTTGACGTGCCATAGAGCAGGTTTTCCTAAACTGCATTTACAATTCCATCTGGGGGCATTACCAGCACATTTGAGAGGAGGACAGGGTAAGAACACAGCACGTCCCGGTGGAAGTGTCAAAGGAAAGGTTCAACATGGAATGTCATCTGTACATTTCCTTTGTCTGGATCACTACCATCACTTCCCCAGCTGGCTGTGCCTGGATTTGCTCAAGCACACGAGGTCCACTCACCCGCCACAGCGACAGGCGAAAATCACAGCATTTACATTCAGGGCTCAGAGAGGAGTCTGGAAGGGTAACTTTGCTTTCTGGCCTACTGGCCTGAAAGTTACACCACTAGCCAGCTGCTGAAGGGCAGGCAGCTGACCGCACAGGCTTTGGTGGGGGGATGAGAGGGCACAGTCCAGCTCTTACCCCTGGATTGACTCAGCTGCTTTTGCAGCATCAAAGCCTTTGCAGCACTCCAGGGGTGCTCCCAGCCCTTTGAAACTGTACCCATTTCATGCAAACTTTTACAAATAAATAAATAATTCCTTAGCAGAGACCAAGCCTGGGAAAATATCAGACCCCAAAAGCAACTATTTCCACAAACTGTGTATCTATAAGTCAGTAGTTACAGTTACAATTGTGTCAGTCTCTATCAGATAGCATTGATTTTTCCTTTCCAATGGTATTCTTTAGCAGATGGACACTAGAAGTGTTATAAACGCATCTATTTCATTTTTTTGGTGAGACTCTAACCATGGACCTCATCCTTTCACTAGCTGGATGAATGGCAGGAAGACACCTTTCACATGCATACATTTCTCATAAATGTACCATTAATTTAGTTGTTTGTTTGAACTTAAGTTTTAAATGGAAAAAAAAGTCACTGTTGACAGAAGTAAAACTTAAGAAGAATGTTTGACAAATAAATAAACCTTTGTTATAAAATTAAAAGTCACAAAAAAATTTCACCAACTATTGTCCCTCCTGTGACTCATTTTCAATCCCCCAAGCAAAAAGAGCATATAGTATAAAACCCCCTAAGCTTTGTAGTTTTGCCTGGGACTGTATGAAAATAGCTCCTGCTGGGTGAGGTGCCAGAACAAACACAAAACTCCATAAACTCCATAGGAGACAGCTATCAAGTGCCACAAAGGTACTATCTCTGAATAACAGCTGAATTCATGCAATATGTAAGAAAATAATTATTTTGGATGTCCTTGGAAATTTTTAAGGACTGAAACTGCTAATTTCCTATATACAGCACTCAATTTTCAGTGTCCAGCTTCCAGCAAATAGCACATGAAGAAATTTCTGGTCTAAATTGCTATCAGAATAATAATACTTCACAAAAATGAAATGGAGAGTATCGTAATGATTTATTAAAGTTAGTAGAAATTGTATTTGAAGCCTAGAATTGATGACGTGAAGTACTAGCTTCAAAAATATATATAATGTAGTCATCTTTAATGATTACAGGTCTGAAAACTTGTACATGCACTGCACAATCAATGTATTCATTATTAATCTTCATTCTTAATTTCAATTATTTACTAGAGATAAATCTACAAAAAACTCTTATGATTTATTTTATCAATAATATTTGAGCACTTAATACAGCATTTATGAAATCATGGAAAACTGTAGTTATGTCTTGGTTATAGTTAATTGCAAAAATAATTTATATATTCTATTAAATACAAACAGCAGAAAATAAAGTTGCAGACACAAGTTTTAAGAGAGAATGATTTATATCTAACCGAAGACTGAGTATTATTTCATTCGAAATTGATGAGAAATTGCTCATTTTCAGTAAAAAGAAAACTGGCTGTTGAAATGTTAAGGATTAGTTCACTACTCTGCAAATATTAAATGACAAAACCCCCACAAAACTGATGAACACCAAACCCCACAGGCTTTATGCTTTGATAATGTACAAATTTAGCAATAAAAGACATATAAAATAGCACATTAATTTTAATATAGTTTAGTGGCGTTGCTGGGGAAGTATTAAGCTCTAAGATTTTAATATTCATATTATTTCTGTATGGATCAATATACTGTCTAAGTAATGTTTACATTTTCACTTACTATAATTCTTCATGAAGCCCTTGTGAGGAACGAAATCGAAATGAGATCTCTGTTAGGAATCGTTACACTCACATGGTGATATGCACTTTCAGACTGTCTGTCATTTAGTAAAAATTTTAAAGAAAAACACGTATGTGGAGCCCCATGTATATGTAGAGATCAAGGGCTTACATCCACACAAGTAGAGCATCAGCCTGCTTGTGATAAAAAGGAGAGTATTGCAGTGTGCAGACTCCTGAACATACAGTTATCCTGCAGTGAGGAATTTGCAGAATCTGCAGGACCCTGCAGGGATCAAGGAGGTTTGTGTTAACAATGCAGTACTGCTGCAAGACAAAGGAGAAATGCTTTCTTTTTCATCTTTCTAAATATCAGGTTTAATAGGATAGAAACAACTAATCAAGAAACAGTCTATTTTGTATGAAAAATGTGTGCCATACATTTTCAACTTTAACTAAAAGCTCATTATTTAGTTTGATTTTTTTTAATTTTAGTACTTGGCTGAGTTTTTTTAACACATTGAGAATATTAAAATTGAAATAAAATTCACTAAAAGCTTTAAAAATTACATTGAAATGCTGCACTAGACAAATAAATTGGTGCTCTCTGGCATGAAAAGAGCATGTCAAGAGCTGCAAACAACTTCCTTCAGCAAGCAATTTCACGAAAAAATAGATCCTCAGCTTTGAAGAATCTTGTCTAAGTTAATGGAACACCACACTGATTCAGGACCCCACTGGTTCAGGACATATTGCCATACTATTATCTCAACAGCACCCAGAACCTTATTCCACTCTTTGGTATGACATGCATTTGTTATCGTTTGTGATGTTTTTCATTCAAAACTCAACTTGCAACATTCACGGAACATTAATTACAAATACTGCATCTTTATCCCTGACTATTTATTGAAACAACGCTTTCTCATTGGTTATCAATATCCTTTGGCTGAAATAGAAGCTCTCCGTCTGTCAGGCCTCCAGACAGCCACAAGTGAGAACATACTTTTTGCATGCTTGATAAGGCTTGATGAGCACCCCCACACATGCACACACATGGAGTTTGGGTACAGGCAAACTGGCCACCACTTTCTGCAGTAGGAGACAACTGGTGCTCTGAACCAGGAGCCAGAACTGGAAGAGGATAGAGTGGAAAATTTGGCCCAGAAAAAAGAAACCTTCAATGTTTGGTCTTGAAAAATAAAAAGGAAAGTAAAAGGAAAAATGGCATACAGTCAAGACTGTATTATCTGGAAAATTCTTCAAAACAGTTTCTTCCCCTCTTCTGATACTCCTTCATATAAGAGTTTCCTGGCCAAGGCGAGGGCGAAAGGAAGAACACTTGAATCCAGACAATTCAGCTGATACTGTTTCTTTGTACTCAGTTTGGCAGACAACAGTGACTCTCTCAAATCCCGCAGACTGATAAGAAAAGTTAATTTCACCAATTTATTCTCTGAAAGACTGAGTCCCAGTGAGAATACTGTATGAAAATGTTTGGCAAATAAATCTACTGTTTGGCGGATATTCAAAATTACATTGGAAGATGTCTGAACCTTTTTTTTTCTGGCATAGCAATTTTTTGTAGGAAAAAAAAAATCACTTATTTTTAGTTTAATTTCCTTGTTTTCCAGAGATAGAACTATTTTTAAAAACTACACAATTCAGTGTAATCAACTACAGATTAATAAAAAATGAACCATGGTAAGGCAATAAGTCTTTTCCCTTTTGAGAATAACTATGACTTGCAAATCAGGGAGCTGTATTTCCAATGGATATACATAATTTAAAAACACACTGATAATATTGTAAGATATGGTCACTTTACTATTTGTTTACAACTTCAAAAATAGTCTTAAATAAATGCATTTGCATTTGGTTTCAACACAAACTAATTATTTTTGCAATGAAAAAAATCCTTTAATTACAAATTAGTAATGAAGGAAAGATTTTTCAGGACTAGAAATTTAAACCTTTCTTCAGAAATACTCAAAACTTGTCCTTCCTCCATTTTGTCTTATTTCAAGAGAACTCAAGTGATACCATGCAGTGATAAGAATGCAAATTGCAATTGCAAATTTATGTCAAAATTCTGCAAATAATTACCAATTATAGTTGGGCAGTGTTTTCCTCACCGGAATATCAATAAAGCAGCCCTGTTCCATGCCTCATGACAAAGGAGTGTATGAGTGTGGCACATACACCAGTGGCATACCACAAGGGTTACATGTACTACGTGTGACAAGTCCCCAAGAATCCCAGTAAAATTCAAAGACAGAAATCTTTCACATCCATACACAATCAAGTCCAATGCTTATTTCCTCACAGTTAGAAAGCTTTCCTTAATGATATAACCTAAATTGCCTCTGATGCATTTTCAGCCCATTATTTCTTGTCCTAGTGCCAAGGGACATGGAGAACAATTTCTTCTTTTCCTCCTTGCAACAACCTTTAAATATTTGAAGACAGTTATCATGTCTCCACTCAGTCTTCTCTAGACTAAACAAACATAGTTCTTTCAGTCTCTGCTCTGGGGTCATATTTTGTAGACCTCTGATCGTTTTGTTATTCTCCCCTGGATTTTTGCCAATGGATCCTACATCTTTCCTGAAGTGCAGTGCCCAAAACTAGACATGGTATTCCAGCTCAGGCCCCACCACTGCTCTCTGCACACTGCAGAGAGAAACAATTCATGTTTCTTATGCTTAGCATTCCTGTTAACACATCTTTGTATGCCTGCTTCTTTTATCTGAGTATGACAGAAGTTACATATATTGGTTCAGATCCTCTAAAATACCGAGTTGCTCTTTGGGCAGAAATATTGCATTGTCAGTCTGCATGTGATAATTTCTCTGCCTTTGCACTTGTCTTTACTGAACCCCATCATACTTATTTCTGACCATTCCTTCTATCTCTCAAGGTTATTTTAATTCCAATCTGTTGTAGCTTAGCCCTGGTGGCAGCTAAGAACCACAGAGCCACTTGCTTCCCCACTCTGCGGGATGCTGGGAGTGAGGAAATTCTCAAGGGTGAAAGTGAGAAAACTCATGAGGTGAGATGAAGACAGTTTAGTAATTAAAGAACTGACAGAGTGAATCTCCAGTTCCACTACTTTAGGTCATGATTAATCAGATTTTACAACCTGATAGCTTAGCAAAAGCCTAGACAACAAATACAGTATATGGATGGAATAGTTGCATGTTTTATGCCAATGGTTCCTACATGTGCTGGTGTGGTGGACTCACGTTTATGACAAAGAGCTCATGTGAGCATATATGGATCTTCTGTGCAGGAGATCTAAGTGAGCAATGTTGAATCTACTATTTTGTATCTAGCATTATTGGTAGGACTCTCCAACTAACTCAGTTTGTAAATGCATGCAAGTTCATATGTCTCAAAAACACAGAGGAAGCAAAGTAAGAACAGAAACTTTCTTCTCTTAATTCAGCTGAAAGCTGAACAAAAGCAGTTGAGACCACATACAAACCAAGAAAATCTCAGCCTCCAAATAATTTGATTTAGACAACCAGCCATGACTTTAAAAGGTATGTAATATATACATGGACCTGTTTTTCCTCACAGCTGACAAAGGTCTATTTTTGATGGATCTATCCTCACAGGACCTTTGGCAAAATGATACTTACATTTTTATTGGTCTAGTTTAGTGCAATTTTGAAACTAATCTGTTAGTCATTCCCATTGAGTGTACTTTTAGTTCTCACAGTGGAGCAGCCATCGGGGCACAGACTGTACTCCGTTTGGATGGAAAACACTCAGAAGATGGGCTCGGTTCAGGGGAGCAGGCTGGAAGGAGCCCAGGGCCTGAGTGTGTGTGGTGCGTGCCATGCTTTCAGCACTCACTCACGCACTCTGCAGATCCCTTTCCATTCGCCTGGATTACTGACTCCTAGACACAGGCACCAGGGAGCATGGAGTCACTTCTGGCAGATGTAATGGGGTAGCGATATAGGTATGGGATGCTTCTTTCAAATGGAATTATTAACTACACAAAAATAATGACCTCAGCTAAATGTAGCCCATCTTTTAACAGCTGCAACTTGCCCATATTGGTATCTCATAGTTCATTCTCATACAGCAACAAGAAGGAGGAAGATTAGTTGTATTTTGGCATTTATTCCCTCATATTGCAACCATTTACCCATATTTTATATAAGGTATTCTCTAGGCTTACTGAACTCTCCCAATCCACATAAGGCAAATTGTTTGTTGGGTTTTTGTTTTAAGCAGACCGGTGCCTATTGCATGAGACCGAATGTTAATAATTTCAGCAGAGTAGCTTAAGGAATGAAGTATTAATGAAGTAAATAGCAATGTTTAATCATATGGGAGTAAACACATCTGCATTTTCACAGACTGAAAGAATACATTTCCAGATAACTATATTTCAGTGATGAAAGACCACACTGAAACAGAAATTCCATGAGCTAATAACATGCTGTGCTTAATGGAAAACAACTTGATACTCCCCATGGTTAAATACTACAAATAATGAAGACAGAAGGCATGGAAGCCTAGTATTTGCATTAAAGAAAAAAAATTAAAAATTATAACCTCGTTTCAACTACCTTATGCTTTCTAGATATTGAATCATTTTGGACTGTCCAAGTTTTTTTTAATCAACACAGGATATTGTGCAGTGAGTTTCAAGAAGGACATTTGTTTTGCTGGCTTAGGGAAGTGGGGAATCCTTCCATTTGCCTTTAACAGTAAATGATAAATCCAGTGCTGTCAACAGATTTGCTATACCTGGCAATGTGCAGATGAATAATAATTTGATAAATAAAAGAGTTTTCTATTCCAGTAATAACAAAGTGAGTGATCTTGTTGAAAGGAAAAGCCTGGCAAATGTGAAGGGTTACACAGATGCTCCCAAAAGGCTCATTCTCCAAACAGCTGTATTAACCCATAATAAAAGTAGTCTTAACATTAAAAATAATTGCTAGTTTTATCTTTTAAATAGGAAAATGTGAGTCCTTTTGCTGTGTCTCAACAGGCTGAAATGTTTTACATGAAGGCAGAGTACATTCTTCTCTCTACTTCTCAGTTTTAGCTGAATGCCATTGCAACGCCCAGCAGTAACTCAGTGTGTGCCAAACATGAATATTTTTAAGCGTCATTTGAGTTTGAGAGGCTACAGTAAGTGATGGGAACACAATCGTCTTGGGAATCTACAAATAACTTAAAAAAAGCTCATAAATCTGGCTTTCATGTTTTGGTTTTCAACAGCTTTCTGAAATATGTCAAAGATTGAACACAGTAAGTTCGTTTTCCTTCAAATTTCTGAGGACTGACTTTTCTCAATCTTTTTTGATATGCTGCAGAGAAACAAAAAGGACTTAGCTTTAAAAAATCAGGCATCAGCAAATTATTTTTTTTTAAAGTTGATTTCTTATTTTAACTTTTTTTAGTATCAACAGAGGAAAAACTAAGGGAGCCTAAAGTATTTCCTCATCAAAAAAACCCACAAAATGTTTCTGTTTAGCATACAATAGATTATTAATGAAAATGTGATGTATAATTAAAATATTTTTTTTCTTAAATTGTTTAAAAAAGAGGCATAGTAATGACTAAGCATAACAGAAACCTGGAGAGTTACATTCAGAAGTCCCACGCAAACTCTCTACTTACAGGGAAACACATGCACTGCAATGCTAATTAGCAGGGAATGCTTGGTTTTTAAAATATGAACTAAAGGGTCAGTTGAAATTACATCAAGGTTCAACAGAGAAAATCTTTAAAATTGTCTGAGAATCACAAAAATGAGTCCACTCAAAGAGATTACCTGGCATCACACATGGTGCCACAGCTGTGGAATGCTGCCAACTGCAAAACTAGACCTGATATGGGTTGCCCTCAGAAACTCCCAAAAGAATTGCTATCACAATTACCTCTGTTCTATAACTTCCCTGAGTAGTACTCCTTGGCAGGAATACTTCCTTAGGTGTAATAATATCTCCTCTTCACTTAATCTATGTCACAAATTGGAAGATCCTGTAGGAAGAAGGGAAAGCAGAGGCATTTAATCCTCCAGAACTAAAAGCAGCAAGTGGAGTTGCCAGCACACATAGAGCAAAAAAAACCCCCTAGGTGTTCAAATATTTGACCAGGTGCTTTTTAACAATTACGTTTCAAAATTACCATTTCTCAAGAAAACTTTTTTGGAGAGGACCACTTTCTTCATAGGTACTAAACAAAAGATATGATTAACGATTTTATTTGCAGAGTATTTTCATGAACTATTGTACTTTTTAGCAGGACAATAATACAAGAACTTTGACTATATTGTGACAGCAAGCTCGGACAGTCTTCTGTCTAGCTGAGGAAGAAATATTTGTGTTGTGAATACAGAGTAAATTTAAAGCTATGAAAGTTGGTAGGGTAATGGCCGAGTACCTGACACTAAATTTATTCTCTTCGCTCTTCTTATTTCTCAAGTATAAGCATTTGAAAAGGATTTGTTCTAATAAAGTGAAAAAATGAATTCACAAACCACAGTGGTAAGTTGTGCATGGTAACAAATTATGCTCTTCTAAAAATAACTGATTCTAGTATCTGTTTAAGGAATTGACACTTACCAACTTGTGAGCTAACACAACAAACACATTTACAGCAGATTATCCCACTGTTTTCTTCTCAAGAGTCTACAGGAGGCAGAACAGACACCGTGTCTGTAACCTGATCAAATGCTGGAGGAAAACAGAAGTCTAACATGGTATGGCTGTGAGTAAGAAGTTTGAAACATAAGCCTTATTTAAATATAATCTTATTCCTGATTAGGATTTCAGATGCATTTGGGATTTCAATATGTAATAACATTTCCACTTTTTTTCTTTTCTATCACTTATTTCTAATTTAACTTTTTTTTTAGTGACAAAGATAATGGAACAATATTAATTTCACTTATTTGATATTTGCATTTGGTCTTGCAGGAACTGTCTTAATGAAGATAAAATAAAAGTATGACTCTAAAGGTGAAGTTATTGAAGTGCAAATCTGAAGTGGCAATCTAAAATCAATTCACAGGAACGTCCACTTCTGTTTGCTGAAAATGTAATGGTGATCTTCTAAACACCCTTAAAAAAAAAAAAGAAAAGAAATATTCTTGTAAATTCCATATGGAATTTGGGTTTGTTTTAAATTTGAGCTTGACAGTTATGATGCAGTTAAATACAGAGAACTAGGCAGACTTATTATGGTGGTGGACTTTCAGTGACTTCTCATGCTAGCTGGGCAAAGTTTATAGGGTCAAACTCCTGACCCTGTCCTCCTTTTTGAGTTCCCCTCCTATATTCCTGCTGTTCTTAGTCCAAGAATGGTGCAGGATCGAGTATTTACAACTTTCTAGTCTATCTGGATTTTACTGAAGTGCTTTAGCTTTAGCGATAGCAGAAAGCCTTTTCAAGAGGCTGTCATTGCATATGCCATCAGTTCCAATTTGAAAACCAAAGGATAGTCAGCAAGTACTGTACCTAAAATATGAGCAACTGGGATTTGAGCTTAAATGCAAGATAAATACTCTGAAGCACAGAAACAGTCACAGTCTTCAAGCAAAACTACTAGTTTTTTTCTAGTCACACATTTGGATATCTTAGATAAAATACAAATGCTCAATAACAACTCTCCTGCAAACTAGTTTTCTAGTAAACTTATGTAAATAAATATTTATCATATCTGGCTCTGTCCCAATCCAGAATTCCCACTAAAATCCATGGGAATAAGGTGGGTGTATCAGGAGTACAGCTGTAGTCCTTATATCAATGCAAACTCTCATGATGTAACAGAAGGTACTGTTTATTTGCACATATACTGTACTGAAGTATATACACTACTCAGTGAATGAGGGAAAAGAATCTAATCTAGCTAGTCCTGCATAAGGGAAAAGGTTTAAAAATGTCCTGCACACTCACTGGATCATGTGTCTATCTTTATTTTAAAATTCTATTAGGTTTAAAATTGAGGAGCTAACATGGTAGTTCTAATGCTACCCATGGAAATTTTCTCAAAATGACATTATTGATTAAAGTGTAATGCATTTGTCCCTATGCTGTGGACTGATACTGGGAGAGCTATAAAGCCATCATTGCTCAGACTGTTAATGGAGGCAAGAACTCACTGCACAACACTGGAATGCTCCTGGGGTTAAAAAGAGAAAAAGTAACGATGTGATTTGGAGGGAATTCAATAAATCCTTCTTATTAAGAAAAGGCCACTGTCATATAGAAGGAAGGGGAAAGCTAAGTCTTTTCCTGAGAAGATACACACATAAATGCCAAAGTAGTTTTTAATGATTTCACAGCTAAAAAAACCTACATGGTATTGTCATGCTCTTTTCTGCTATATAACAGACCCCTTATCACAAAAAAAATATGACAATTAAAAATTAAATAATCCCATACTAAACTTAAAGCAGTAGTTTTATCAATTACAGCCTTATCACAGCTGATTACTTCTCCAGTTTGAAGTAAAGCTGAAATCAGGTATGCGGTGACTAAAGAAGGAAAAATCAAAATACTTTGACTAGGCAAGTTTTATATTATTTCATAAATAAAAGGAGTACACCAGGTTTCTTATGCTCATTAAAAGCTGAATGTATTCACTGAGACACACTGCGGTAGTGCCAGCGTGATACAGTCACAAAGCATGCACATCAGGGTGACACCTAAAAAGCAACAGAGAGCTTTGCACATAATCTAAAACTAAATCTGTATGTAATTTCCTTCCCTTTGTTAATTGAAGATTAAAACTAAATCAAGGGGAAGCCTTCTATGAGGCTACTTCCAACAACAGATGACTCAACTAGCACCTGAGAATTTGTTGTGCTTGTGTGTACTGAGGTTCTGAACTTCCTGTTTCAATAAAATACCAAACAAGTTGTGTTTCCTTTACAAATAAGCTATTACATCAAACCCTGTTCCTATAATTTCAGTTTTTGTCCATATTCCAACATTTTCTTTGGCAAATGTAGAAACATTCTAATTAAAGAGAAGAGAAAAACAAGCATCATTCTTCATGGTAAGAATGAATGCTCAAGAGAACATCCTTACTGGTTACTTGTTCATTCAGCTCAATTTGGCTTTTTAAGTGTGCTTAATTATGGCATGCAGTTCTCTGAGATAAAACATGGGTAACAGGGTTTCCAATAATAGTGTCTTGTGAAACTATTAAAGGTAATAATTCCTCTAATGCCATACAAATGTAATACCACCTGTGTAAAGTAATTAAAAATATTTTTAGAACACCATAATACTTAAAATACACTATTCTTTAACATACCATTTGAAAATTTTTAAAGTGGAAATTTTCCTGTGTTTTCCTCAGCATGATCTATAAGATAAGAGCAGTAAGAATCTTTTCCAATGTCCTCTTTCCTTAATTTTCAGAGTTTCTGTTGATGTTAGATTCCAGATGAAAGACCTCTGTCTACTTCATTTGCAATTAACCATGAGAAAGACAAATTCCCACGAAAAGGTTAATACCAGACCTGCAAACACAGCATAATGTAATTGTCTGTTTAAGTACAATACAGCCTATATATTACAACATATGTGGTTTCTTGCCTAAATTTATTTAACCACAGAATTGGAAGTGCTGATTCACCAAGGCTGATGCTCTAACTTAAAAGGAAACTTTAACAGGAGTTATAATTAATCAAAAAATGTCATTTTGGATAAGTCCATGTGCACATTGTATCTTTGTGGAGAGCACTGCTTCTTTGTCTTACAAACCAAAGGCTTCCAGTAAATGAAGTTAAAACCCCAGTCAGCTGCTCAGGGTTGTGTTCTAGACAAATCTGGAATGCAGTAGAAAAAACATCCACTGTACATGGTTAAAGCCAGCAGAGGATGCTGAAAACTTCTGATAAAAGAAATAACCACTATGATGTCTGCAACACCCTCCAAAGGCAGCATGAAAATAGAAATAATGCAGTTAATCCTGGAAAAACCCTAAGTTTGAGAAATGATCTCATCAAAAAGGAGAATGACTTGGCAGTGTTGTTGAGGAGAAGCCAGCAGCCCTAGAGCAGTGGTGAGATGCTCTAGGGGAAAGCACGCAACAGGAGATTGGATGGCAGTGCGCGCTCACAGCCCAGAGAGCCAACAATATCCTGGGCTGCATCAAAAGCAGTGTGACCAGCAGGGCAAGGCAGGGGACTGCCCCTCTGCTCTGCCCTCTTGAGACCCCACCTGGAGCACTGCATCCAGCTCTGGGGTCCTCAGCATAGGAAGGGCATGGAACTCTTGGAGCAAGTCCAGAGGAGGTCACAAAGATGACCAGACGGCTGGAGCACTTCTCCTACGAAGACAGGCTGAGAGAGTTGCGATTGTTTGGCCTGGAAGAAGAGAAGGCTCCTGGGAGACCTTAGAACAGCATTCCAGTACTTTAAGGGGGCTACAAGAGAGCTGGAGAGAAACTTTTTACATGGGCATGTAGTGATAGGACAAGTGGAATGGCCTTAAGATGAAGGAGGGTATGTTTAGATTAGATACTAGGAAGAAATTCTTTACTGTGAGGGTGGTGAGGCACTGGAACAGCTTGCCCAAAGTTGTGGATGCATGCCTGGAAGTGTCCAAGGCCAGACTGGATAGGGCTTTGAGCAACCTGGTCTAGTGGAAGGAGGTGTCCCTGTCCATGGTGGACAGGGTTGCAGCATGATGATCTTTAAGGCCTCTTCCAACCCAAATGATTCTATGATTCTATGATTCTATGAACCTCCAGAAAAAAAACGACAACAAAAAATCCCAAACAAAAAAACAAAACCAACAAACAAACCCGAAGCAAAAACCCAAGAAAAAATACTGTCTGCTTTTAATATGAAATGAACCACTATGTGTCCTTCAGCATCTCTTATACGAGTAAGCAGCAACCAGCCCAATCCACATCACACAGAGAATAATAATAATGGGATCACACTGTGGTACTGCTTCAAGAAGCACATCTTTTGTTTCTTAAGTACAAGCTTAGCCAGACCAAAACCCCAATGGGATGGGACAAACAGATCTTTCAAATATTTATGCAATGCCTATTTTATAGTTTCTCTTCTAAGCCACAATCAACTCAACTATATAGCTCCACACAGAGAGCAAAACTTCTTAATTAACACGATAGTTATCTACCTCCTTCATTCTAGAATAAACCCAGAACTTCAATAATAGTCCTCAATAAAATCTGTAGAGTTTGGCTGTGCTTTGTGTTGAAACCGCAGCTGTTTCAAGGTGCTTACAAATGTACCTTGATTCAGTCAGGAATCTCTGCAGCTAGGCAGAACTTTTGGTAGATCACTAAAGTTTTGGGACAAGCTTTTCAGTTTTAACATGGTAGTGAGGACCCCTTTAAACTGATTCTTAAATGTGTATTTCCTTTGATTTTAGGAAGTTAGTAGTAAACAGAATTTTTACACTTTTTCCCTGGATTGTCCAAAACATACTCGTTGAAAAGATAGATACTAATTAATATTTACAGCTAAAATAGCCAAGAAAATTCCACCCCATTCAAACTGCCCATAAAATTCCTGTCCCTCAGACAAACATACTGCTGTTAGACTTCTCTCTCTATAATAGATTTAAAAGTAGGCATGACATGCAGCAAAGACTATTGAAGGTGACCAGAATCAGGCTGCCTCATCTCCACAGGTAAAAGTCTCTCATGTGAACCACTGCCAGAGTTTTCTGCTTGAAATGAATTTGATAAAGCCTCCAGGCCACAAATAAATCTGGTAGAATGAAATATGGGTAAGCGTGACCTTTCAGTCAGATTGGGAAAAAAAGAAAGGACAGAAATATTCTTCTGAAGATCAAAAGGTCCCTGGTGCAGACACTATCCTTTGTTTTGGATTTGTACAATGCATTTAGATACAAAGTCTGGTTTTATGTTCAGTGGAAAATAATGAAGAAATACTACCATTGTAATGGTATTATACTGACTAGCAAAATGAGGCTCTTTTTTCATTGCAGCCACTGGGACCAACTTCAGGCAAATATTAAATAATAATTTTTAAAAATTATGAATTTAGACCATCTTTTAAATACTTCTGATAAATAACTTCAATACACAAGACATAAATCATTGTAAGAAAAACATGACAATGGAACTTCTTGCCTTTGAAAAATCCTCCAAGGTCTACAACAGTCTCATCAACACATAATAAATCACAAAACAGTAAGAGCAAGTACAGAAGTATGTTCGTATACAAAACCATATACTCACAAGCACAATAAGTCAAAATCATTGCAAAGTAAATCAGCTGAAGATGGAATTCAGTTCAACAAGTATCTTATGAATACATTTTAAAATTGAATTTTTTTGGTGTTTGTGTGGTTGGAGCAAAGTAATGGGAGTTAGGAATCAAAGAAGCCTATTAAAATGCTTATATCAGGGAAACTAAGACTAGCAGAACAAAATCTGGCACATATCCATGGAGTATTTTCTTCTTATTAGCTGTGAATTACTTCAGCCTCAATATTGGAGGACAGAATTCTGCAGTTAAGACTGTACCTCAGACACACTTATGAAAGTGCCTGAGAAGACAAGCCATATCAGCTAAAATGTAATAAAATGTAATGCTCTCAGGAGATATAAATGAGAAATACATTCAGAAAAACATCAGGTCTGTAGGCCATGATCCTACCCTGCAGAGATATTGTCATGGACTTCAGTGCCACATTCTCTTCCAAGAACATGAACAGAGTTGCAGTACAACCTTTTGCTTATGACTTAATGAAGAAACAGCGAGGAACTTATTAAAAATAAGGGAACTTTAATTAAATAAATAAGATTCACTTTTTCTGGAACCATTGCATGACACTGTGTTTTGAGGGAGTCAGATTTGTAACTAATTTTATTGCCTGGATATAGTGTACTACAACTATAATAAACAAAAGCCAACAAGAGCATCTCAACAGCTGTCTCCACTAGAACTGCCAGACCAGAAATTTCCCCTTCCCAACATAGCTATAAAGGGTCCCCACAAAGTTCCACTATATTTTGGCTTCCTCAGCTATTCCATCTAGAAGTACTGTTAAAGAAATGATAATATAATGATAAGAGCCCATAATTCAACACATTTTTCCTCTTATAAAACAATTTATTGATATACACATTCTTCTGTGCTACATAGAAGTAGTTCTCTACAATTTCACCTTTTAAATAAATGGAATGTATTTTGGACTGACAGAATTTTAACTATTACAGATAAACACTGCATACAAACCTGATTTACTGTTATGCAATAAAATATACATAAACAAATAAAATACACATAAACAATTTCCTTCTACCATAACAAGTGTGAGGATCAAGTAAGACAAAGCAGGATTTCTGAAGCTTTAGCTATATAACCCTGGAGGGCTCCAATGGCTTAACCAACAAAAAATCCTTATATGCAGGAGCCAGGAGGTTTTTTAGCACATTCTGGTCTCATGAAATTCTCATTCTTCCAGTTTGTTCACATATGGAAGATAGAACACTACTTTTTATGTCACGACTATCCATACATGCAGTAGGTTTCACTCATAAAATACTGAACATGTACAGAGAAACCTTTTTTACTGAAGGATAAAGGTATTTAGATGGCAGTGACTAAAACGACCATGATATTTCTAGGCATTAGGATAATATACTTTACTTACCCTTGGAGAAGAATATTAAAGCTAAAAGCTGATTATTAGCATCATGCACTTTTGCAAAGTGTACGTGACCATCTGCCAGTGAGCTTGAAATGAATCACACAGGCAAACACAATCACAGTGCAACATCACCAGAAGAGAAAAGAAAAGACAAAGGCACATAAACTTAACCATTTTTTTTTCTACTCCGGAAAAAAGATCAAAGTAAAACTTTGATTGTGTTTTTAAATGATAACACAGTTTCCCCAAGTACTGATTTTCTAGAAGTGCAAGATTACAGTTCAGATGACAATGTAAAAGCATGTGCAATGCACATGTAATGTGTTACAATTGCAGCAAAGCAGAAATTTACCAAATCTACGTCAATAGAACAATATTAACCTCTGTTCTTCCTAACAATTAATATTGGCCTCAAAGATGACTGGGCCTGGCTCTGTTCTTATACCTGTATACTAGTTTCAGCTTCCTTACTGCAAGCTTTGCTTGCTCTTCTGGTACTTTGTTATCACAATATTTCCCTTTTAAACACATCCTAGTGTTTCTTTCCATTTAAGAATCACGTCCTTTCAAGAAACTCAGAAAACAACCCAAAAGCAAACAAACAAGAACTGCATTTTTGGTTTATGGAATGTATTCTATGTTTATGTGCAGAGAAAATTCTGGGCTGGAACAAGCTGTGCTGTCAACACTTAAGACCTTTTAGCAAAAAATTTACATTCACTCATTTTTCATTTCCATGTTAGTCCAAACTAGTCAAATGCAGAGAGAAAACTGGTGGCATATATCACAATTACAAGCAAAGTAACCAGTGAAAAGTTTTTGTGACCAAAGTGTACCAAGGCAGCAAGATCGTGTTAGTGAGATATACGAGGTCATAGTACTATAAGCAAGGACTACAGAGTGGTAAAAAGGAATTACAGAACTGATTTTTATCCTGGAAAATTAGCAATGTAGATAGAACAGAAGTCTTTTTAGAAGCTAATTGGGGTGTTAAAAGTTATTTGTAAGTCATTGCAGAACATAATCATGTGCTCAAGTGCATGGATTAAGCACATCAGCCACAGAAGCCACAGAAGTGAGTGGGTGTCCTTCCCAAAATGAGCCCCTGAGCAATAATCAGATACATCCATAAAATCCAACAGGTTTCTAAAACTGTTTTATCTTAGCTATTTTGTCTGAGAATGCTATGTATATCTGAGTATACTACATCTTTAAAAACAACTTTTGGATAAAATTGGCCTTTTGACTCAGCATGTCTTTGTGAGCTAACATTTAAAGGACGTATTCCACAAAAAATGATGCTCTGTCTTCCTCCTTCCAGTTTGAGCCAATTTCCCTGGTATGGAAGCAGGATGTACTTCAAGTTCTCATGTCTTCACTGGTAATAAAGGATAAAATTAGTGCCAGGCTCAACAATCTGTCTTTATTAAATAAAAATAGTAATTTACATTTGCATCCTGAATATGTAAAATTTCCTTTCTTTCTTGTCTGTAGCAATGTATCGCATACAGGGATTATTCCAAGTTTCACAGATGTAACACAGACAAAGCAACAGCAGTAGAGTACTAGGATATTAGAGAAGCAGCATATAACTTGCAGAAAGTGATAGCCTGGTAGGCCATCACATTTAACTTAGGGTATAAAGTGAGACAATGCCAAGTAGGTGATTTATGCCATCTCTTGTAATATAGTTAATTACTAATACTGAAAGCATGATAAATGAAGGTAAATATTCTCAGGTTCTTTCCATTAGACTGGGAGTTAAGTGCTTAAAAAATCCTCCACATGCATTAACCTGAACATTGTAAAAGTTCGACCTGCAGCCACAGTAAGTTTTAGCAAGTGAAACCTGTATGTGACTCTGGATTGTGTTGTAAACAGGACACCCAATTCCAGTTTAATTTGAAGTTTTCTACAGCATCTAAGGTGTTGAGAGGACTTGCTTCTCACTAGGTATAATAAACACATACAGGCCAATAAAAAGGAGTTGAACAGTATTAGATGTATAAATAGATACAAGAAAACAACATCTTGAAAGCAATGCCAAATATGTAGATGTTATCAGTATTTACTTTAACATTCTGGAAATGTGAAAGGAAGGTCTTACAACGGGACTTTAGAATTTACATTTCTGGGAATGCTAACTGAACTATACATAAACCAGGATTCTGGCTTTCAAAATCATGCTAAAAAAATATGGTTTTTATTTACTTGCTGCCTTCTCTTGCCATTTTGCAGAGGAACATTTTCATGCTTTTGTAACCATGAGGAATAGAATTATTCCCCTAAATTTAAGCTATCATTTCTTTCTTAATCTAATTAGTTATCAATCTAGGAGGTAACAGACCAAAAGGACAGAGTAACATAATCACTGGCAACACCCAAAAACAAGATAAGATTTTTCTTTTACCCTGAAACTCTTGAGAGAATTTGTAATAGCTGCAGTTTACATTTCAAATACAATCTAAACTACTCACCCACATAACATCTTAAAAGGCTCTTAGGCTTTTCCAAGCTCATAGATCAGAGATACATTCTTATCTAAAGATGCAAAGGGAGACATACTAGAATTTTTGGAAGTCTCTAAACCTACAATGAGAACCTCTGAAAATCTGTCATTCATTTATGAATATTAAACATTTTAAAGTTTTAACCACAAAGCATTTTAAAGCACAGAATACATGTCTATTCCAGCTAGAGACATTGTTAAAAGTTGACTATAACAGCTGAGACCAGAGCAGAATATAAAAATTAAAAGCAGAATGAGGATTTAGTAATCACTTATTCCTCTGGTTTTCTTCTCTGGTTCTCTTCTCTTTTATTTCTGCTGAGCTTGGCAGATGTCCCACAGAATGGGAGATGTCCAGTATTACACAATCAAATCTTATGTCTCATATGAAAAGCCTATGAAGCATGGCTTTCCACATATTTTCATTGAAACCAGGCTGCTTTTCAGATGCCTAGTAAACCGGAAAAATGACACAGTGCATACATGGATAAAACCTTCATGTACAGCAGATGATCTACCAACTACAGTGTATTTGATGTCCATGTGCCGAGCTGTTACACAGTCCCAAATTGTCCTGTATTTCAACAACTGGTATTTAGGATTCACAGCTCTACTTTTAGAAGAATATTAATTTTAAAAAAAGGAAGAAAGAGAAAAGGACAAGAACAAAATCCTCTCTCCCTTATTTCTAATCCTGAATACTTTAATTTCTGTTTGTCTTCTGTTCATTAAATTACTTCATTCCGCCAGCTGTGATATGGTGCAATACTTACTAAGCCATCTGCCAATTCATTTTTTTTGGAAACAGGTGCCTCCTGCTGACATGGAAGAGCCAGAAAAGAGATGGAATTTGATGAATGAACATTTAATGAATTTATGAACATTGAGAAATCAATGAAAAGGAACCAAGTTTCACTTATTGTAAAGCCCGATTTGGATCAGTCATGAAAGCCAATATTTTAAGTAGTGATAATGCCTCTTGAAAATGCTTCCAATTGTTTAACTAGTCTACAGAATGTTTGGTGAGAAATCTGTATCTTTAAAAAAAAATTCTCACTGTGCAAAGCTATTGCAAATGGCAACTGCTTGAGGATTCACACAATCTGGTTTATTTTAAAAATACACTTGTATTTCAAATAAAGATGGTTCTTGGCTACTGTTCATGCCATTAACAGTTTTAAAAGCCTCGGGCCATCCTCTGTAAGCAGGCGCAGGGTATGTGCAAATTACAATAATGCAGAACAGACCCACATTTTGTTTACTTCAGCAGCTTCTGATCATTTTCCATGACAAACATATCAAAAAAAGGTTCTGACTGATACTAGAAAAGTCTTCTAAATGAGAAGCCCCCAGTTTGCCTTTAAAGCATCACTTTTTTCAAGCCTTAGTCCTTGAGGCTATCAGTCTATTGAAATAGCTATCTTAAAAGCAAGTGTTATTTTTCTTTATTAGGTGTACTGTAGTCTAAAACTGTGGGCCAGCAGAGTCAGGTCAGAGGTAAGTAAGTGCAGATTTTCTGCCCCCATTGCAGAACCAGCAAGGTAAAAAACATATGAATACAAAGGAGCCCACTTCACATGAAATAAATGTTCCAAAATAGAGGTTTTAAGAGTAGGGAAATTTGTAGCTTGTTAAGTTCATTATGTCCATGAAGTGCATTTAAAAAAAATTATTCATTGTAAATACGTTTAAATAAGTTTTCTTAAAAAAAAATATTCTGGAAACAAAAGTAGAAATTAAGCCATTGATAATTGAGAATAATTTGTCTGGTTGCAACGTTCTCAGTCAGCCATTGATAATTGAGAATAATTTGTCTGGTTGCAAAGTTCTCAGTCAGCCAAGAAGGTTTCATGTGGGCAATGATAGTCTATGAAGCATGGTCTCACTCTGATGCTTTTAGCAATTGGAATAGCTGTATTATTTTGCATGTAATTGATGGAATTAATAATATAAAATGAAGTTGTCCCAATAGTGCAAAGAAATCTGAAACCATAATAATTTCCAATATTAAACCCACTGCTGAATTATATTGGAAAAATTGTGCTTAACAGTTTGCAGGCATTAATATTAGCTTGTGCCTGATAGATTTAATTTCATGTCTGTGAGAAAATGCAAGAATTATTTCAAATATATTAATTATATTTTTATCATCTGAAGAGGGATATTTTTTCCTATAAGCACTTTTCACATGGAGGTCCAACATAAACATTTTTCTTTCTTTCATCAGAGTGATGAGGTTTGATGAGAGAAATTAAGAGATTAAAAAGCTTATTAAATCACTTAATTCATACTGCTACCACTGCAGGATTTTCCATTTTTCAGTGTTTTACCATCTGTATTACTCATACAACAGGGATTCCACCGCTACTCATGAGAGGCTTTTCTACAGTCTCATAGGTCTTAGCTTCAGAAGATATATCTTTATACTCTATATGACATTAAAACAAAGTTTAGGCCATGACTCCCTACAGTTTCCCCGCCTGCTGCAGTCCTGCCTGGAATACTTCACAGCTGGCTGAAAACTCGGTCCATTGCTAGTCCATCCTTCCTCACCATGGGCTGCACTGGGCTTCCAGAACAGTCCCTGCTTAAACATTTCAACTAACATTTACCAAAGGTATAGTGCTCTTAACCTTGCAAAATGTGGCTACAGTGTAAAAGAATTATCTTTCCAGGGTGAATAATCTATTTAGACCCAATCTCTTACTCGCCTCTTTTTTTTTAATCAATTCACAGTCCAAGTGAATCCATTACCGAAAGAGAAGAGAGGCAAAACAATATAGTTTGGATACAATGGTCTGAAAACTGTAAAAAAATGAAAAATACTGATAATATATTAACAACAGCACTTTAAGATGAGACAATGAAACACATTTGAAATCTCAAATAACCATCATTTATTTCCGTAAGTTTCATGACACTCATTTCATCTAACTTCTGGTGCTGACATCTGAACTTGTTATCCAAGAGTCTCCTTCTGACCAACAGAGAGAAATTTCTCTGACTCCACAGGGAAATCTTGGTTGACCTGATTTTTGCATTTAATCAAAGAAGGGCACCGTAACACCCTACACAAGGATACAATCTTCATTAATGCAAAAAGAAAATATTGTAAGCTGGCTGAGTTAGGAGATACTGTAATTTCGTGACATCATCTAGTAAATATTTTAACATATGGATTTTGCTTCCTGAAAATAATACTCAAGTGGGTGAACAGGCAAAGGAAGGCAGAAATTAGTTGAAGAACATCAGCTGATAACTAATTTGATGAACTAGAAAGAAAGTTATTTATGTTCAAGAAAAATGCTATTCACTGGACATTGGTGTTAAGGCTCAGGCCACATTGCTGAGGCAGTAACAAATCAGAATGTTTCATTTAAAACCAAAGGTGAAGCTTTACTAGTTATTTATAACAGAATTTAATCATAGATTTGACAGAAAATATTGACATAAAAATCAAGTAAGAACATACAGCCACAAGTAAGGTGTTCTATAATCAAGTTTAAACTCAAGCCAATAAGCTAAGATTGAACTATTTGATCTGTAAATAAAAGTCACTTTGGCTGTGGCTAGCCTGAATGTGAATTCACATTCAAACAATACAGACATCACCCATGTTATCTCCAAATTTCCTGTACATATATTTCTAGTGAGACAGCATAAAGATTTTTAAAGATTCGAATTTCCTATGTAAGGAAATTACTCGAGTAATAATTCAGATTTAGATAAAAGTCCAGTAAAAGGACTTTCTAATTGGTTTGTGTTGGGAAGAAAATATACCACTTTAATGATAGGATACTCATAAGAGGTTTGATCTTGTCTACATATTCCACTGGAGATGGAGGATTATCTTTCCAGCAAAGGATTTATTTGGAGAGATAAAGAACAGACTGTTACTCAGCCAGTGAGGTACTTATGTTAATATTCACAGAGCAATAAGTTGTATGGAGGCAAGGAGTCCAAACTCAAAGAAGCCCTAATCTTGGTATCTGTATGCAGCTAAACTTTGTCCTGTCTCATCATGGGTTCTGATGCCTCACTAACCAGGGAAAATAACCCACTTTAATTCCTTCCTTTGCTTGTACAGCAGTAAGACCAACAATAAAAAGAACGCTGAGTTTTTGTGGCAGAATCAGCAAGAGGGTGGGCAATGTTTTTGAGAACTATTACTGAACTATGTTTATTAGTACTGAGAAAAGAAAATATTTATCTTTATGGAGTGCAAAAATAGTTTGCAGTTGTTCTGTCCTCTTCAAGTTACACATCCATAATACAGTTCAACAAATATGAATGTATGAAAACATGCTGCAAATATTTTTCTTGCACTCTTCATAAAAAGGTTAGTGCATGTACTGTATTTTTTTCTTGAGGGAAACAGATGTCAGGAACTAGGTACCTTACTGTTGCCGTAAATGTCCTCTCCCTCTCTGAAAGTGTTGTTTATTCCTCTTACACAGTTTTTCACTTCCTTTTCATTCCCTCTTTGACACTAGTTTATCTTTGAATTCAGATTCTTAACTTGAACATGCTCTTCGGAAGTATGACATGCTGTTATTATCAAATAAGTGTGCTATTACCAGATGAGAGAACCTTCCGCTAACCTGCATGACTGCTTACAAGAGGAAGGATTTAAATCACAGGGACTGGGGTGATTTGTAAGGCTATCTTACTGTCAACTGCTTAGACGTTTTAAAAAGACATTCCTTTAAACAAATGGCACATGCATTTTTCTTTAGGATGTCAGTAATGCAGATTTCTCATTTTCCAAAAGCCTTCTGGATTCTTTCAGAGCCTGCTGCCTTTTCACATCAACATAATACAGCATTCACATAATACAACAAAAGTCAAAACCTCACATAAAGATTTTAGGTTTAAATTGTCCAAATGCACAAAACTGTAATTAAAAAGACATTTTTCAAAGCATAGAAACAGTATATAAGCATACAGAGTAAGAACATCTGCTAAGTTTTTTCACTTATAATTCAACAGTTAAGAGTAAATACACAAGTGCTATGGGAACAATTTTTAAAAACGGGTTTTAAAGGCTTTACTAGAGCTAGTTGCTACACATTAGTACACAAGCTATTTCATTCAGTTTCAAACCAGTGATGAAACCTGTTGAAACAAGTGCTATATTATGCTTTGCCCAGTATGGGAGATGGACAGGGCACAGCACTTAACACTGTCAGATATTCAGCAGTGCAGTTGTAAGATCCTTAACATTAACTGTAATTTCCATGTTAGTTTTGAACTCGTGCTATTTGAGTTTAAGATGTAATTACACTTGTTACCAGCTAAAGTTTGCTGTAATCACATAACTCTGAAGAGAATAAGCACAGCCTTTGGGCACTATAGCCAAACTATATAAAAATGTTAAGGAGGAAGGACATGTAGCAACTGTTCTTCATAATCTTGGGACTCACTTTCTACTTCTCTATGTGGATGACTCATCTTTCAAAGATCAAAATAACATTCATTATTAGAAAATGCTCACAGTGAAAGACACTACCATCTGTTCTACAAACAGGAACTTCATTAATGCCCAGTGAGAGTCTTCTTAGATATGTGCCTACATTATTTGTATAGACTAGAGTTCGATAGACTTGTGAATTCTACTTTAGATTTCACTTGAAAATTTGGACTGAAAAAGGTAATCATTATAAAAGTAATGAAACGGCAGAAATAAGAAGCATTTTGTATTTAACAAAGTTTTAGAATGTGGAAGTGATAATGACAGGAATTAAAAAAACCCCATTCATTCATGTTATTATTATTACTCAAGATGTGATATCATAAAGTTCCAATCTCAATTAACATGACAAATTATATTTTAGGTACAGTAGCATCAACAACATACTAAGCACACACATATATATACAGATATAATTATGTATATATAAAATATATAATGTCTTTTAATGTTAATACCATCTCAATGAAAAAATCTTGAGAAAATGTTATATTAAAAAAAGTGGGACGCCAAAAAAAGTCTATAATTTAAAAATATGATCACATTAAATATCCGATTATCTGAGAAAAGATATCCTAAGTTTAACCCAAGAGAGATCAGGAAAGCCAATCCAGCCAGTGGCTATAAAGAAAGCAACGAAGTTAATGCTAGGAGAGCATTAATGGTAGGAGAGGTGCTGAATTTAGACCTTCCAAATTTGAAGCAATTAAGTACATAATCTACTTGTATGAAGCTCTGATGGTTGTCTAACTATCCTTATGATAGCAAAGTTGAATGTAATTTACTGAGGCAGAACTAATATAAAAAGATCATAAACAAGTCACGTTTCAAATATTATGGAGAAGCCAAATATATTAGGTTACAAAATTCACAATGTTGATGGTAAGGACCAAGATAGGAATTTGAGGCACATTAATGAAAGCATAGCATCAGAAAAGGGAGAGAATAAAACATCAAAGAAACAAAGGAAACATAACTTGCAGATTATAGATTTAAATGCATTGAAGGATGGTGGCAGTATCAATTGCTAAGGAGAAAAAGGGAGCATGCAAACATTTCCAAGGGAATACGCAAAGTCTGGTTTTGGCTGCATTACGCTTCCACTAGTGCTGTGACATCTAGGAAAAATACCGTGTACTGAAATGATGGATTGGATGTTACAAGGCAAGATGGGAACAAACAGACTGAGTCACCAAGACAGAGTGGTAACTGAAATTTTCAGCGGATCAGATTATTGACCTCTTGTCCCTTCAGCAGAAGTACAATATGAGAACTATTGGGCAAATGCCCTCCCTTGTAAGGAAGGGCACTCAAAGGAGACGTGACGGAACATCAGAGATGGAACATAAAGATGATTATGAATTCACAAGATGTTACACCAGATGTTCTGCGCGATTAGAAATAAGCTGCAGCTGAGAAAGTGAGTGGAATTCTGAGACTTTGTTAAAGAAGTCATGAGAGACTGGTGCAGAAGCTCGGACTAAAAAAAGATAATGAGCAAATGGTGGGGAAAGTAGGAATGACTGGTAAGATATTGTCATTAATTTTAAAGTGCTAAAAATCTGAGCTACGGGTCTTGATGACAAGAAATTGTTTGGCTTATAGGAAAACATAATAACCTGTCACTCCTCTCTTTCAAAAGAGTGTAAGATCTAAAAACAGATCAGATTTTCAGCTGACTAAAAATCCAATAGGGTCCTGGATCCTGTCCCCTGTTTTTTAAGTTACAAGTTCATGAGTCTTGTCCTTGTTGACATTTGTTCCTGAGAAAAATGCTAAACTACTCACAGTGAAAGAATATTTTGAAGACAGCAAATGGAACTATCATAAACTAATATTGAAGTACCAGGAACCAAAGGTGGGGACTTAATACTGAGTGACAAAATGTGAGGAATGTAAATACCAGGAATATACAAAATACTTTATTAATTTATTCCACATTTCAGATGATTTTTCATCTCAGATTTGATTTTGAAGTTACATGTTCTCACATTACAGCATTTTCATTTATATATGTAGATCAAATATCCCTGTAAGAATGCAGCACCAAACCTACTTGTTTACATGGTTTTGCCTTTAGTTTGCATGTATTTTATTATGTAGTTTTCCCTTCCTAAAATGAGAAAACTGCTGAAATGAGAACTTATCTACTAAATCAACATCTTGAATGTTTTAGGTGGCAAAGTTTGCAGATAGCAGACTAAAGCCAAGTCAACATTTTTTATATTACTTAAGAAGTTTATATGCTTCCTTTTCTATCAGAGATCTCACAAGAGCTCTGTATCTGCCTGTCAAACAGAAGCTGTGCAGCTATAAGTAAAATGGTAGTTGGAAAGATAATGTTAGTAGAATTCAGGCATCTCTCTCAAAGCAGCCTAGTCGTACGCTGTATGGAAGAGACCCAGGATTGGCTGAGTAAGGGAATTTACTGTTTCCCAGGAAAGGAAATTGCCTGCACACATCTGGCAAAATGTTCTAAATGTTTAGTTTTGACAAAATATACATTTCAGCTCTGCTTATAAGGTGAGTTCTGTAGAGTGGGTATCTTCTTTCTAAAAAGGGAAAGATCTAATTTGTACTTTAAATATACCAATCCACTATTTGCTATTTTATGGCATATACTGTATACACTCAGCTCTAAAGCAAGCAGGAACTCACAGGCTAAAAGCTATATTTTAGTTTACAGGAAAAATGTATTATGAATACAATAAATACAACACTCCATATCGACAGCAGAAATGAAAGATGAAGAGAACAACGAACATGAAAGAAATACTGAGAGGATGTGAATAGTCTGAATTATAACTTTTTACTCAGTTTCTGACATTTATAAGACTCCATACCAAATTATTTAAATTCCTCCCTACATCAATATGTCTAACAAAGAAATGGTCCTTCTCATAACTGACGGGACAGATCTTCTCAGTCATTCAGTTTTCAGAATAAGCCCTGCCCTTCAAGCAGACTTGTTAAAGTGCCTCTAAGGCTCAGTGAAAAGGCTGTATTCAGGAATCTTCCTTCCTCTCCCTCAGATTTCAAGGACAAAAATGGATTTAACTTGCCTTACTTTTCACACCAGTTTTCTAAATTTAGCTGTTACTACTTTCTTTCCCCCTGAACTCTGACTGGCTTTGACTCCCTGGAGAGGCAGAGAAGACCACTTCCTCCTCCAGCTGGGAAAGCTGCTCCCAAAGGGATAGAAATGGTGAAGGATCACAATCAACTGCTCCAAAAGATGCACCAAATATGGCACTATGCTGTAGCAAAGGGTTAAAGGGATACATATTTATTTTGTTGGCAAGGTGAACACACACTAACTTTCCTGGACAGTGGGAAAGAGCACCTCATTAAAGCAATATGAGCCCATTGGACCCAGATGGGGAAACAGCAAAACCCTCTCTCGGTGATGTGTGTGCGAGGGGTTTGTATTCCAGTTACTGCCCCTACAGCCTGGGATTATCAATGAAAGGCTGGAGAAAACATTACCATGGTGAACCTCAGGGTGTTACTCCAAGAGCCAGGTGAGAAGCACAGTGAGTAGTAGCTAACTGGTGGTGCCTGCTGTGCTGCTAAGAGTCTTCCATTAGGAGTTTTTTGTCATTTCTCAGAACAATACCTGTGCTTTCCATACCTTCTCCCTGAACTGCAGACAGCTGCCACAGCAACTGGCCCTTTACTCATTCACACATTCATTCATTCATTCATTCACAACAACAACAACAAAAAACCCACGGCACAAAAACCAAACCCAGCTTAAAACACAGTAAAAGGTGAACTTGTTTCTCTTTCCAGTATTCCTACAACCACAGTTCTCCCTAGTGGAGGCCCAGGATACAGCAAGGCTTCCTAGGCAGTCTCCAAATTCAGTTTTGCTCCTGGCCTCATTACAGCACAAGGGCCTCCCGGGGTCATGCTTTGGCCTTTCATAAAGGAAAACAGACTCCAGTTCAAACCTTTAGAGACACTCATCTTTCCTCAAAAACCCAGCAAAACTGAGCTGCCAGATTACAATGGTGATCTGACTCACTAGGGTGGCATACAGACGGCAAGCTTCATAGCCATTCAAAAACTACTGATTTCAGCAAGCCTCTCATGGAGATCCTGCCTAATGAATTCTCAGCAGATTCTCCCTTAAATCTTGCATTTCATATATGTTCAGCCCCTTGAATAGAGCTCTAATAATTAAAAAGAAAACTTCTAAAAGACTACACTGCTCAGTCTCATGTTTTCATTTAATATCTAACTAAAGAATTTAAAAAAAATCCATGACAATGTAATCAGAAAAATAAAGATTATCCTCCAGTTCTTCCTCATTTAGACACAGATATTTTCAGGGCTGGAGCAATCTAATTTTTAGCACTACTCTGCTGAGTATAAGCACGTAGTGGTGAAAGGAAGGATGACTAGTAAAATATGGCCCTGTATTTTTTTGGGCAAGGAAAACAGGGAACAGACTAATTTAAGGACAAATCGTAATGGGAAATTCCTATTTAACTTAGCAAATTAAATAAAGTACCCAAATAAAAGAAAATACTGAATTGGAATGCCTGGTTAGATACTTAGAAATGCTTCACACAGTCTAGTGCATTAATCAAATGCTATATTCTGTCTTCATTGGATAATAGGTTCGTCAAGTATCTTGCAAAAGACTGTTATTCACATGGAATGAAACATTCTTTCAAAGACTTCAATTCATTGCAAAGTAGAAATCAGTATACAACAAGTCTGAAACTTTGTTATCAATGCAAGTAGCTGTCACATTAATCTGCTTTGCTATTGCAATAGAAAATTGAAGGGATGGAGAATGCATACTACATATACCAAACCCTCTACATTTTATTGCAAATAATCCTGACTGCTCCAAACATATTCCTTTATTTCCTCTGGTTAGAAGGATGAACAATGGCATATGACTACTCTGCAGGAAAAAATCTGACAATTTGTTCCACTCATCACCATCTAAATATAATCAGAATCTTTCTGGAATTCTCCAGAATTAAATTTGAGAGATTTTGCTTCCCAAAGGTAACTATGTAAAGAAAGATCAGCAGCTTCCAACAATCTAGGACACTAATATTAACTGCTACAATTACTTTTGACAACCCCTGAACACAACTTTCATGATATAAAAAAGTAAAGCCACATTAATACACTACATGAGATAAAGCAAGTTGTGTAAGTCTGTCCTCAGAGATCTTGAGACATGCTGGGATTTTCCTTGACTATGAGAAACTTTGTTCAGTAATTCATGTTAGTTTGACTAGCACGACATTCCCTTTGTTTATTTTAATTAAGAAAAATCTATAGTTTCCAGATCCAGACCTAGCCAAAATCTCAGGCAGTATGTCTTCAGGAGTCAGTATCCTATCATGTGGGTTTCCAGAAGAGTTTCTTCCTACAGAGAAGTAAACTTTTCCAAAATTTCAGTGGAATAGACTCTTTCCCAGGGTCTGGTAAGTTGGCTAGTAATTTTCCGCTTTTTCAAGATGACTGTTCATTGCAGAGAGCATGGGAGTTGGGACTAGGGGAAGCTCCTTTTTACTCTTACATATAAATTTCAAATACTTGATTAGAATTTCCCTCCCCTTTTATGGGTATTTCCCACTCCCAAGGGCACAGAATAGGGAGAGCTAACAGGGTAATTCCTATTCAGCAATGAGACTTCCTGAGCCATGCCTTACTGCCACCGCCTCTGGATGGTTTTTCCTCTTCCAGTCTCAGCTGACTTGTGATTTCTAACTATTTTATTAGCATTAGCACTTCCAAAGTTAGCCATGTTATACAGACAAAAAAAGCCTTTAAAATAACAAATAAAAAGCTTATAAACGCTTAGCTCTTGAAAGACATGCCTAAAAATGAGTATTCATCTCAGAGATTCAGTAAAATACAAGGTCTATGTTCAGCTGAAAACCCCTAATTAACTGCCCCTCTTGTTCTCCTTGCAAGGACGTACCCAAGCCTGCTTTTGTATGCATGGGACAGTGTCTTTCTCTGCAATTCCACAATGTACTAAACACCAACTAAATTACATCTTGGTTCAGCACATTTTTAGGAAAATAAATCAAGAACAAACAAGCCCATGGACTTCGGGGCGGGGGGGGGGGGNAGAGTTTGAAAATGATTACCATCGCAAATAATTTACTAGCATAGTTGGAGGCTATCGGAACTGATTGCTCTGTCTAGGAAATTCTTAATGAGAGCCGTGCTGCAGGAATTCGCAGGGGTCCTGCCGCTGCCGGCTCCTCCCTGGGGTTTCCTCTCACCGCCCCACTCCCGCCAGCCGCTGTGCGGTGCCCCCCGGCACTGGCGAGCCCGGGAGGGAGGAGCGGCTCCGCTGCACATGTGCCTGCTCCTACCACCTCCTGCTATAAGGGCAGGGGAGCGACTGACTCGGGTGGCGAGGCGGCGGGGGCTCGGCGCGGCTCGGAGGAGGAAGGCAGCGGGCCAGGCGGGGCCGGCCGCAGCTGCTTCCCGCGCCTGACAGCTGCGGGCACGGCGCGGGAGCGGCCGCACCTCCCGGCCGCCGGGGCAGGCACACAAGCCCAGCCCTCGCCTGACGGCACATGGCAGCGGAGCGCTCGGCTGCGCCGCAGGTTAGCTAGGGCCGGGCTCTGGCCAGCGCACCCAGGCTCTCCTAGGTTCGCCGAGTTACCGCAGGGATTAAAATGCAGCTGGCCGCCTGCTTCTTCTTGGGCTGCGGCATATTCTTAGCTTCAGGATACAACTCCTTCAGTAAGAGCATGGAGACGATAGGCAAGAAGCAGTACCAGGTTCAGCACGGGTCGTGCAGCTACACCTTCCTTCTGCCTGAGGCGGACAACTGCCGCTCCTCCACTCCGTACGTGTCCAACGCGGTGCAAAGGGATGCACCTCTGGACTATGATGATTCAGTTCAAAGACTGCAGCTACTTGAGAACATCATGGAAAACAACACTCAGTGGCTAATGAAGGTAGGGTAATATAATTTCTATTCCAGAAACTTAACATCCTGTTATCTGTTTCAGTGGGACTTCTTTTTTCCTTGAACAGTGCCTAAATTCACAGACTGCATTGTCTAAGCTAAATTTCTGAATTACCTTTCAATCAAAAGTTGTTTTGAAGTCTGGGAACATAATTTTAACTAGAAAGGAAGAGTGAACTGCACAGTTCTGCAGAGATTGTGCTTTAAAGTTTGTCATTGCATTTGAGTTGCTTGGACAAATTACATACACAGATAGACCGTGGGCATGTCTGAAGTTTCTACATGCAAGAAGCCTCTACTAATTTATAACTAACTGGCAAAGGCTATTTTAGCTCTATTTAAAGAATATAGGATGTACCTTTATCTGAGGCATGCCTGAAAAATATTATCTGAAATGTGATTTCAAAACTCGGATGCAGAAATTAACCTGTTAAACCCCAGTAAAAAAGAACTGTAGTTCCAGCAAAGACTGCAAGTCAGACTTCCAGTGAAATTAGCCTTGTGAAACGATACAATTTCAAGAAAATTCTTTAGCGGATATCCTTCGTATCTTGTAGCATTTTCAGTGAAATGTACAATATCCAAGGGAAAAATAGTCTGGAAAATGTGTTGCAGATATCTTTATTGCACTGTGCAGATATGTTGCAGATATATTGCACTTCCTTTAGTGCAATTCCATTGGAACTAAGGGAAAATGACATGTTTATTGCTGAAGTGGCAACATTTGTACCTGAAAGAGCAGAAAAAAAAATTTGCAGCATGTATTCTTAATACTACTGGAGAACAAACCTGATCACTATTTCACATTTTTATAGAAATTAATTTGATTCAAAATGCTGCGCAGTTCAACAGATTTTGACTTAAAACCCCTTTATTTCACTACTACCTGGAAAAGTGTGATAATACAGTCTAATTGCAGAGTATATTTATAAACATTTATGTTTTGTACCAAGATGCTTATCTTCTAAGTGATAAATGCTTTGAGGACTTGGCATTGTATTTCCAAACAAGTGTTCCAGTGATGCCATAATGGCTTCTTCATAGCGAAAGAAATCTGTGTTGTGAATGGGGAGAATTCAGTTTTTTACAATGAATAGTCATTTCATACACAGTTATAAAATAATTTTGCATTAGGGTTCACTACTCTCATAAGTTACAAAGTTACAGAACTCCTGTGATACAACCAATGAAACCTGCTGGCAAATTTGTGAGTGTTAAAAGTCACATTCCAAAACAAACAGTGCAGGGCTTTCATCAACCTGAAAATGAGCCTTGAAGCTTAAATCCAAAATGCATACACTTAAAGGCTCTAGTGTGGAACTCGAAATCTCTCTTTATATGTTTAGGATGCTTAACTTAGAGACACAAATAATGTCAGTTGAGTAGTTTTTGTTTTTTTAAACAGGCAAACTTACTTTCCTTCACTTACTTACCTTTCTACTTATTAATTTACAATGCTCACCATTGTAATGTTACGACCAAAATTAACAGATGTGCAATGTATGATGAAAACGACACAAAGTAGAACAGTCTAATCTACCCAGCTGCTAAGCAATTTCCTAACATAAATAGTAAAATCACACAACACTTCAGTCCTAAATGCCACTTAAACAGACAAACACAGTATCATAAGTGGTATCAGGTAAACAGAAACCAGTAAGCAAATTCCAGCATCCTTATTTAGTAAAAACTATGCTTTTTCCTGTCAGTCCCTGGGAAATCAGTGCCAAGAGGAATAGGATAAGTATCTCTAATCCATTCTTTAGGGGATCAAAAGACAGATTCTGATTTACAAGACAGAGAAGTGTTTCTTGTATTTGAGCAAAGACTTCTAAATAAGATGCTTTAGAACAGCCTGTTTTTTTTTTTCCTAGCTCTTCCACAGCTAAACATCCTGTAAAATATCTGCTGTTTGCCTTTTTCACTATTTTAACACCTGCTCTCTATGCCATCTGTTTTGTTCACAAAGAGCCTCCAACAAAAAGTAGCTTTTCCTCAGATTTACTTTGCTAGAGACACCTGGTCTGCAAGTGAAGATAAAAAGCAAACAATAACCTTTAAAGTTGCTTACAAAGTTTACTTGTTGTTCTTATAAGGTCGCTAATACACATTCTTTGGTTCATATTTCAACCTCCCAAAATACAATGCAAGGTCAGTCAAGGTGGGGTGAAAAAATTATATTTGCTTAATTTTTTACTGTATTGAAAGTGTAATACAAGACTGCTTTTAAAAATAACCTGACTTTTAGCTTCTCAGCAATTGCACAAAAACCTCCATTAGGTCTCGCTCTTTAAAATTTATTTTTGTTCATTTAAGAGGCAGAACCTGTTTTGTTTTAAAGTTGTGTAAGATATACATTACAAACTTCTAGTGTGAATTAACCTTTAAACATTGTTCTTGAAATATTGCACATCCCCAAACATTTTTACACACCTCCCCCTCTCCTGCCTTTAATCCATCAACTAAAGGAAATGTTCTGTTTCTGAATGAACACTGGCCTGTATGAATGGAACAGCATGGGAAGTGTGCACTTCATCTGCTTCATGGACAAACACAATGGGAAGAAAATGAGTTAGATACGTCCAGGTTCTTTTCTGATCTGCTCCCACATAGGAAGCAGAAGCCCTTTCTATAGTTACTACAAATTGCTTCTTCATGAAAATACATTTTTTTCAATCTGAACTTTAATAATGCATTATGCCACTACTGTATGTGCCACACACAAAACTGGAGGATGTTTTTAAAAAGCAGATTATGTTTAAGCATTCAGATGACAAACTAGAACAAACCACTATTCCACCTAATCCACTCTTTAGCAGTAAGCCAGTAAGTGATACTGTGAAGCAAAGGCCAAAACCCTAGATCAGCTGTGCAGCAATATACCTGAAATGAACTTTCCTCTTTGACTTTTCCTATCTTGGGATCAATTTGTACACTGAAGTGTAAGATTTTTTTCTAATGCGTGTGTGAGCAGGGAGAATAAAGCCCTCAATAAAAAAAATTTCAATTAACTTGAGATGATAGCAGGTTGGCATGCAGCTGAAACACAAGACTGGAAATTTTAAACAGATATATATGTTTACTATCATACTTTGGAACTTTTTATATAAAACACCAGGTATTCAGATATTTCTAAAAGACAGGCAATCCCTTAGGTTCAACAATTAAACTATTTCTATCTGAATAAATGGCAGCTTTACCATTTGGATCACAGCACTTATACTCGAGGAAGTACATTTTTTTTCAGATACTAAGACATTGAAATAACTGAACGCTGACTTGAATTTGCTTCTTAGTATATTGACTGGATCCTATGACTCAGGAGATATGACTGTCCAAAGCAATAATGTAAAGGAAACAGGTCATATTTTCTTAGTCTTTTCTGTTACAAACAGCTGAAAACAATGTATGATCAAATTGATGATACCATCTGGAAAATAGGTAATTTATTTGTAGTTTATCAGCAGATCAAAAGACTAGAAAATAAAAGTCTGTGTCAGGAGTCAACATTTGAACCTGAGACCAGAGCTTCATCCTGAACAATCCCAGCAGACTAGGAGGGGGATGCACTGCTGAAAAAATGGAGTATCTTTGGATACTCTTCACTGAGATTCATTCTCCCTTGTCTTGATACCCTGAAAGGTTATAATTATTGTTGTACTGGATGTCATTTGCCAAATACAAAAAGATACTTTGACATGCTGCCATCCAAAACCATCTGCACACAGTGGATAAAGACAAATATATTGAACAGTATTGGATTTTGAAGTACGAAAGACATGATTCTGACTGAATCCTGCATTCCTTTCTTAAGTAATGTATCTATTTTTACTTACTGTGAGAAGTGCTTGTTTCTGTCTATCAATGATGGATTTGAAAAGCAAAAGAATACTGGCAGGACTCAAAAGAAAGTACTTTCTTACTTTCAGATTAGTATGTTACCAGATAAAGTTTCCACACAACTCTGGATGATATAATTATGCAGTTTATCGTTGTATCTCCTGCAGGTAAATTTCAGTGAAAGGATTTGAAACGACGCTTCTGCATGTCTTTAAAAACTATGTTGTAGAGATGATTTCTGCATCATTCCACAAATACCAAATTGGTGATATTGGTATGAAATTGTAGAAAATCAACAAAGAAGATGAGATTTTCTTGTACAGGTCTACAAGAAAAAATTGAAATGGAGAATTTGCCTTCTTCAAGATATTATCAGTAAAAAATGGGATAAATAGAGGCTTGTTTTACAGAACCAGTCTCTTGCTAGCATTCAAGATAAATTTTCCTGTGCTTTGTTCTTAACATGATCATAAACTTGTCATCTTTGACTAGTCCAGACAGCAAACTGGGAGATTTTCTCCATCAATTATTGACATCAAGTGCTTAATTTCCTTTCTTTCTTTCTTTCTTTTCTTTTTCTTTTCTTTCTTCAAGAGTACTATAGGAAATTAGCTTGAAGGTGCTTGAATCATCAGTTTCCAGTCCTTTTTGTCTGCATACCCACTTAATACATAGAATTTAACAGCATAACCTTTAGAATATCTTCAATACTTTGTCAGAGAGACTGAAGTTTAGAATGGTGTTTCTTTTACAGACAATTATTGTTACTGCTCCTTTTTTCATGTTAATTATGAAAAAAATCAGCAATTTGCATCTCACCTTAATTTACCAAGTAAAATAACATCACTTGCTTGATTCCTAAGCTATCATGTATGTATTGCTTGGAATGGAAGTTACCCTAGAAGACACAGATAGCCATTTCTGACCTTCAAAATATGACTAGTACTTTTAGTGACTGTTTAATACTGTCCTTCACTTACTACAGTATTTGCTTTTGAAAATGTACCATATTCTTTGATTTAAAATACTAATCAGCTTAGTTAATCATTATTTCTTTAATAACTTTTTACATACTTTAATGCAAGAACCTCCTTCTGCATCTGTCTTTTCATGGGCTTCTACACAGCTTTGGCTGAAAGCCAGGGTTAGGGCAAAGTAAGATGGCCTTCCCCCACTGTTACTATAGGGCTAGACATGCAAAATGTTGCCAGCTGATTTGGAAGACACTGTCTTCTATCTTACATTAATGTCTACAACAGAGAGGTGCCACTCTTGGATCTTTGGAACTTCACAAACCCAGAGTTTCATCAGGTGCCTCAGTCTATATTAATTAACTTCCTAGAGTAAGTTCAATCAGCCTCTTCAGCCTGAGAGAGACAAATAGAGGAATGGAAAACTTAATAGAAATCCCCATGGAAGAGGCAGATTTATTAGCATTGCTGAAGAACTTAGAAAAGCTAGCATGCTGTATGGCTCTCATCCTAATATACTACTTTAGCACTGAAGTTTGTGGGCCTCAGAATCCAGAGAGAATAGGTAGAAGGTAGAACTGTGGACTAGACTGCAAATATTATATGAATATATAGATAAACATTATGCTTCCCACTTGTTAAAAAACAGCTTGAGTACAAGAGTCAAATCAAGATTGATGGCTTTTCCATTAGACTTTTGTGTCTTCCTATTCCCACATCCTGACAGAGTCATAGAATCACAGACTGGTTTGGTATGGAAGGGATCTTCAAAGATCATCTAGTTCCAACCCCTCTGCTGTGGGCAGGGCCATCTTCCAGATCAAGTTGCTCAAAGCCCTATCCAGCCAAACCTTGAACACTACTTCAGTAGTCGAAATGCACCCTAGGAACTCTCTCACTGGTAATAACAGTGAAAACAATATGTCAGTGGACCATAAGTATCACTAGATCCTTCAAGAAAAGGAGAGTTTCTATGGCACTGAATAAGAAGTTTCAGAAATAAGCACTGACAATTTTATCTGCCATTTTGTTATTTGAATTTCTCAGACTAGCAAAATAGAAACTAGAGGTGGGAAAATAGTAGGAACCTCAGATAATTTAAAACCACAAAGCATTTGGGGAGAAAAAAAGTATAGCACAGTAATTTAATACCTGAAAATGCTTTAAAGATATGGCACATTACACAACATTAAACCAAATAACCTAATGCACACAGTAAGTTAAAAAGTGCTTTACAACTGGAAATACTGTGATCATTTCATTTCCTTGACCAGACACATTTCTAGGAAACGGGGCAGATGGAAAAAGAATTTTACTTATTCTCTAGTGAGAATAAAAAATATTTTTTGGTGAACCTGATGTCTATTCCAAGTAAACAAAGCTCAGAGGAAATGTTAAAGAATTCTTCAGGTTACAAAAGCCAGATCTAAGTTTTGTATAAAAAAATCCCACACCTAGATGGTTCTGCAAACACTCACTGTGTCAGTTTTTAAGTTGCCTAGGAAAAGATATTACTACTCCTTAGAAGCTTTTTTAAAAAAAGTTCTTACTTTGTTCCAAGTAATTACTGAAAATCCTGTTAGTTTTTATCTGTTTATGGAACAGGTTAACCCTAAAATCAAGATGTTGTTTACAAAGCTCAGCAAACATATCCTACAATTTGTATGATTAAATGATATCTATCTGTTCTCGTTCCAACTTCCAGCACATTATGGCTTAGTCTGAAGAGAGAGAGCAGGAAGCTACAGGAACTTTTCTGCTGTCTTTATACTGCCCATATGAAGCTTTATCAGTTTAGCTAACAATCTTCTAGGAGACTACTAAGGTCATAAAAAGGTCTCACTACTAATAAGAGTATAGAATACACAATCCTCTGTCTGTTAACTTCTCTCTCTGTTAATAAAAGTATGGATGGAAATCTGGTATTCTTCACAGCTACACTATTTACAGAAGCTGTAAGGAAACATTTTCCTCTCTAGATGAGCAAATACTTCAGAATTCTTAGATGGCAGCAACTTTTTTTCCAATTCAGCTGTCCCTGGAGATTTCTTGTTAAATCCAAGCAGCATGTAAGTGTCCTAGCTTTGCTCAAACTCCCTTTAATACTGTACGGAAAAAAATTCTTTTTAGTTTTATACTTGTATTTAGGTCTCAAGCATCATGATAGAGTTTTAAAATAAAAACCCCAACTATACAGAGGTCCTTTACCCTCTGGGGAACAACATATCAAATTTCTATAATTGATTTTGCTCAGGTATTAAAATCAGTGTGTTGTGGTAACACAACTGAGAGCTTAACACATTATTTTATTGAACAGCTAGTTACAACAAGTTAAATAATAACTTTCCAAAAGGGGGGAAAAAAGCCTTGCTTGATTCATTACAGCTCTTTCAATATTAGCAACTGAAATTCTTTTAATAGGCATTCAATTTTTAGACTGTATAGTATCTTTTAGTAATATAATTATCAAGAGATTGAAAACAGCTATGTGCATTTCAAAAGCTGTACTAAAGCATTGTTGAGGACCAGAGTAGTTCAGTATAAAATCAAAACTATCATATTAGAGCATTCCACTGTGGTACAGCATAATCACTCACACATCTGCCATAATTTGTGTACTTCAGAAGCAATGTTTTAGTATGTTTTTTGAATAAACTGTTTGTCAAAACCACAGGAAAGCACACTAAGCAAACGTTTGATCTTTATCACCCCACTTAAAAGAACTTTTTGACAGAGAAAAAATCTAAAAATTCTCATCTTTGGAGAAAATAATTGTATCCATTTAAAAATAGTAGCATCTTCTGAAAATCCCTAGTATAGAAATGACTGAGAAGTGTCTTAAGCCCTGTACAAACAACAGCTCTGCAGACCTGTTCATTCTCACGCTGCAGGCACTAAGAGTCATTCACCTCCTGCACTCACGGTATCAGCTTCATCGCTATGCTTGCTTTTTGGTTCAGGCCTGCACCTGATGTGCGTGATCCTGGAAGGAAAAAGCCTCTTTGTTCCATTCTGTCAGGGTGTGGGAATGGGGAGACACCCAGCTAAGTGGAAAGGACATTTCCTGGGCAATAGCCATAGCCCCCATAGCAGCTCCCCCACACATGATGTGACATCCGTGCGCTGCAGGGCTGCTGCTCATCATGTGACCTGATGTACAGACTTACACTGAGGTACTTGAGTGAGCTGAGAGGTTTAATTTTGATCCCTGGCACCTAAAACACATTTTAGTTTTGTCTTCCTTGACAGAACTTGTACACATTGTGTTATGACACTTAATATACTTGCTTTAGGTCTTTTCCCATGAACCACACTATGTTCTATGCAACAATTTTCCTCATTTTCCATTTACAAGGTGTAACTACCTGCAAGATACTAGCTCAAACCCATAGTTTCAGAATGAAATATAAACCAGCACCTTAAGAAGAATATGTCATTCAGTCAAGAAGCAATAGCCTCATTTTTCCAGGGTATCAGCTGTCAACTGAGAATCTCAGCTGTGCAAAGTGTTAACATTCAAACGCCAAAAATCTGCAGATCAAGACTGAAATACACAGTAATGGAAAACACACTTGCCATGCTTCAAATTGCATTAACAAATACCCTGTCCATTCAGATGGTTTTCTTACTCAAGAAAATTCCCTGGTGAAGACCTAATGAAAAAACTTCCATGTTTTTGCTTTTCTTTTCAGAATGATTTTTTACAAACAGGGTAATTCAACTATTCAAATGAAACACTAGTTTCCAGTTTCTTAGTACAACTTAAAAAAATGGATAAAGTAGGCAAAGGACAGCTGAAGTGAATAAGTAAAAAATACAAAAATCTTGTGCTTTTCTGCTTCTAAGGAATTGACTTAAAAAACCCCTCACGCTTCCTTGCATGAGGTCTGAACTTTGACCATATTAACTATCCCTGTGTTTTCACTTATGTTAAACTGTCATCCTGATGCCAGATTTTCTGAGAGATATAACATTTGCACATAAAGTAATAGTCAATTAAAATACTCTATTGTAACTGCTACTGGAGCCTTACTGGGAATGTTTTCTGAAAACTACTCTGACATGATGAAAGTTCAAATAACTAGAAAGTAAGCCCCTAGACTAATAACCTAGCCCTTAGAAAGAGTATAAACTTCAACAAATATAAACAATCTGACCCCGTTGAAATCTTAGCACATACAAGCAAGGATTCTGACAACTACAGTTTACCAGCTAGGGAAGAAAGTTTAAATATAGTTAAAAATACCCTAATTTTTACCCCTGACACATAAGTTTATTTGACTTGAGCCTAGAAAAATCTTAGCCATGTCTTGAGTTCAGCTCCTTTGTTATGGTAAACTTTATCATTTAAAAAAGGCTCTGAGGACAGCATAAAAAAACCTAGCTCTGCTCCAAACAAGTAGAAAAATTCCCACTGACTTCTTAGTGAAATACTTAGTTTCACTACGTAAGTATTACTTAAAAAAAAATATTGAAAAATATTGAAAAAGTATTTGAAGTTGATAATGGAGTACATCAGTAAATCAGACGTGCTTATTTCATGTGGACTGCCTCTAACTATGTGAGGATGCTACTGGAATAGAAAAAGAGTAATAATTTTCATCACAAGGAAATAAAAATTTTCCTTTTCTTGTCCTTCTCTAGTCCATGTGGGAGTAACATCTCCCAAGAGTCTCATCCAGCCAAGTCCTTTGCACTCACCATTTTCCTCAGTGAATTTTCTTCCAACTTCACAATGTTTTTTAAACTTCAAGCAAACCAGAGAATTCATTCCCTCAGCTGGCTTTAGGATCAGCCTTCCAGTCCCCTTTTGCAGCTTATTGTCATTAAGAACTCCTATGCCTGACACATCCACTTTTAAAATTCTGTTCACACAGTTTCATTTCCTTTATTTCTTTCCTTCTGTTTAAGTTATGCAGCTTCCTGGCTGTCCCTTTCCTCTACATTCTTTCTCATTCAGAATTGTCAGTTCTGGATCCTTTTGTCTTTGTAGCTAAATTTGTTTTTAACCTTCTGTGCATACTGAGTATTCACAGAATCATAGAACGGTTTGGCTTGGAAGGGACCTATAAGGTTATCTACTTTCAAATCCCCTACTGTAGGCAGGGACACCTTCCACTAGACCAGGTTACTGAGAGCTCCATGCAGCCTGGGGTTGAACATTTCCAGGAATAGGGTGTCCACCACTTCTCTGGGCAACCTGTGCCAGTGCCTCACCACACTCACTGTAAAGAATTTCTTCCTAATATCTAACCTAAACCTACCTTCCTTCAGTTTAAGGCCATTTCCTTTTGTCCTGTCACTGTCCATGTGAAAAAGTCCCTCTCCAGTTTCCTTGTAAGCCTCCTTTAGGTACTGGAAATCTGCTCTAAGGTCTCCCAAAACCTTCTCTTCTCCAGACTGAAAAATCCCAACTCCCTCAACGTGTCTTCATAGGAGAGGTGCTTCAGCCGTGGGATCATCTTTGTGACTTTCCTCTGGACCCATTCAAATCCCTTCTAACGCTGTGGGACCCAGAGCTGGATGCAGCACTAGTCCAGCTGGGCTCTCACCAGAGCAGAGGGGCAGAATTCCCTCCCTTGCCCTGCTGGCCACATGCTTTGGATGCAGCCCAGGACACATTTGGCTTTCTGGCCTGTGAGAACACATTGCCAGGGCATGTCCAGCCTCTCCTCCATGAACACCCCCAAGTCCTTCCTGGCAAGGCTGCTCTCAATCCCTTCACCACCCAGCCTGTGCTCATGCTTGGGATTGCCCTGACCCAGGTTCAGGACCTTGCACTTGGCCTTACTGAAATTTATGATGTTTGCATGGGCCCACCTCTCAAATCTAAGCCAGATAACTTCCTTTTCTGGCTAGGTGCATATCGTATCGATGTCATTGTACTTTCTCCATTACTAATGTGCTTACTCATCTTGACAGCAGCGTTTTACATCCAAGACAGTCTCTGGAAAGCGTATTTAAAATTCTCCCTCTTCAGTGGCCCTTCTCACCAGATCTTGACACACAGAGAACAGTGTCCTCTCATAAAATACCCACCCTATAATGTATAGCTTTGGTTCTTAGCCATTTTTTTCTGAGAGTTTCTCCTCTTCTCTTATGGTTAATGCCAATAGCATCATTTGTTTTGAGAGGATCTGGTTTCTGGTCTTCACAGAAGGGCACCAACTGGCAGCTGCCTGGCGTCAGGCTTTCAGGAGCACTGACTGGAGATCAGCTCAAGAGGTGACTTTCCATCGCTACCTGAGTGCTCAGGGGGTACCAGAGACAAAGAGGAAATTTTGGAAGCAATGGATGGAAAGACTTGTCATCTTGTTTCTGCTCCCAAAAACTAAACTGCCTGCTTTTAGATGGATAATTCCAGCTATTGAGACAAAAAAAAAAAAAAGGATTATATAATTTAACTTTTTTTCTGCATCACACACTACATTTTGTTTCTGCAACACGCTGCCTATCAGCAACATCTATATGTTCTGATCCTGCTTCCAAATATTTGTTTGTCCACTTTTAACACAGTAGCTTTCTGTTTTATCTTTCAAGCATGAAATTCCTCAGTTTTTGCATTAAAGACCCTTAACTGGGCTAATGCAACAGTAGAGAAATAAATAAGTAGCATTTGACAAGAGCATATAAGGATGCTCATTTTTTTTAACTAAGCAAAGGTAACCACCTGAGCTTCTCTTTTTTCAGGCAGCCTTTAGAGCTTTCTGTAGTCACAGTTAAGGCCAGTTTGGTTTTTGGGTCCTGCTCCCCCTGCCCAATGTTTTCAAAACCTTTGGGAAGTTCTCTGACACGTTTGGTCCAGCAAGCGAGGAGTTTTTAGGCTGGTGATGTAAATGTAGCAGCTCTCCAGACACCCCACCTTCCCAGTCCATAACATATTGTCAGTGGAAACCAGTGAGAAAGATCAGCGCGTCTTAAAAAAAGAGGTACAGTACTTGAGCAGAAATTACTTTCTTTTCCCCCCTCCAAGATCAGTGAACGGGTCCTTGGTAAAGAAATTCAGTCCTTTGAAACTGAAATCAGCAGCTGACATGTGCTTCCCCAAAGTGTCAAGCATTCAAAACTTGTCAGGCCTTCAGCTGAAATGACTGGTTATCACTTGGTAGCATCATCAAGGTTTCTTCTACAAGAAAAAGATCTTATAAAAGCTCAATAAACTATAATTAGATGCCAGTATGTTGCAAAGTTTAAGAACTACTAAAAATGCTTTCAGTTTCCTTAACCTGTGAACTTTAAAAAAAAATCTAATTTTTGTCATGCTGAAAGATGCTCTGTGAACACAGCTTTGAAACCGGAGACATCCAGTTTTATAGCTTACAAAGGGGACTAATTGTGTACCATAGCTTCCTAACTAGTTTGATCCTTGAACTCCAAATCATTCTTCCTTCTGGTTGGAAATGGAATGCAAGATGACTGCTTCCCTAGAAAGCAATGCTGAGAATGAACTGCAAATGCCTAGCTCTTTTTCACTTCCCCAATAACATGTTTCAGAAAGTGGAATTTGCTTCATATTTCGTCAAAAACTTGAACTCTGATTTGCTTCACCACATCATGAGCTATTCTCTAAAATAGACTGTCCTGTTGAAAGAGGAGTTCATAAAAAACCACTTGATATTGTAAGTTGAGATAAAAAAGATAAATGGCTTTAACTGTGATAGATACATTTGCTAAATATTTTGTAAAGTTTATGAGGCTACATAGACAATGTTTTTCATGAAAAATGTCACCAGCATATCTGAGAATAAGTTTATTTCAGCTGCCTATTACTCAGTGGAATGGAAAAAATACACAAATGAGAAAGGATTATTGAGATCTGGGACAGCAAGTGTTTATTCAGATGTCATCTTTGTAGGGCAGAATCTCGTCCTTACACTGGTCTGGTAAAGTCCTGATTCCCTGATGGCAGCATGCAAGTCCAAAATCTGATTGAAAACATGTAGGCTTGTCTCGAAAAAGTTTGAATATTCAATTTGTGAAATTATAGCCCAATGCCATAACCTAGTATTTAAAATTTGAATATTGATTAGCAGTATTTCCTATACTGTTTATAAATAAGGGATCCTAAGTTTGAGTATTGGTGCCTTGTTGCATATAACGAAAAATATTTATATGCATTTCAGTGAATGGCTGAAGCATCATCGGCTTCTTGTCTTCCTGGCTTCAGTGCTACTGAACTTCGGCAAAATGCCATTCATGACTCACACTATTTATTTATTTATTCTTTATTTTTAGAGTAATGGGAACTTTATGAATTCCTTCCCTGATTTTTAAGAGAAATACCACTTAGCTATGGTCCTGAAAAATGGTGATTCAGAATCTTAAATTACCACCTTAATGAACAGCCTTAACTCTTAACGTGTATGGGTAATCACCAAACAATTGATTTTAATTTTGAAGATACTCTTGCTAAATTTTGGTTTTTAAAAATTATTCACTTACCTATATAGAAATTCACGCTGTTAATTCATTTGTCAAGTTGACTATTTAGTTTCCATTAACATCATTTTTTTGAAAAGAATATTTTTCATTTGCAATTTAACGTACAACTCCCTAAAAATGCACCATAGAAAGTATGTGCATCATGTATAGTGCAAAGAACCCATGTCATCCTCCAAATGACAAAACACATGTGTAGGTAGGAAAGCAGTAGTGTAGTATTAGATGCACAAAATAAGCTCAGTGTCTGGAATGGTGGGAGCTCAACTCTACGACAGCCTTTGGGAGTGTTTCAGCTGTCAGAGTATCTTCCCTTTTCATATGTGCTCCTTTGCTTTTTCTACATCATCACTTGGATTGTAACATTCATAGTTAGTTCAAAACACAGTAGAAAGTACAATCATGCTGTAATAACTTTTAGAATTAGGTACAGAATACTTCCATTCAAGAATACAGATTGAAAGTCATTCTTCATAAATATTCGCATAGAAAATGAAGACATTTCATACATTTTGTTTCATGTTATATTAATGAAAATTTAGTTTTTATTTAAATAGTGTTTTGCCAGTAAAGGAGGGGTGGAATTTTTTTATTCTGCTAGCAAGTATAAATTATAGAAGTGCAACAGCTTCCTCTAAATGTAATCAGACAGGAGAATAAGTTGGTAAGTTTTCATTTAGTGCACAAGTGTCCCTACCAGAACCATCTGCATATCATTTACTTTAAAGTCTGTATTTACTATTTTAAGAGTTAGCATTTAAACCTTTAGCATTTTATTACACAATTTTAGCTTGAATGTTTTCCAGTAAATCACAGCTCACTTCCAGATAGTATTCATTTATGATGTTACTTTCACCTTTTGTTTGCTGACAGGAAAATGAGATAAGAGAAAAATCTTAGCTGGAGGTCTGGACAGGCAGACATGTTTGATGGGGCATGTAAGAATCTAATAGTGTAGAGACATCTCAGGCATTCCCATATACATTCCCAAAAGATTTTTTTCCCTCCCTTGAGAAACCACTCATAGACCATTGGGACTTCCTGCTCTAGGGAAAAAAAAAACCCCAACCAACTAAAGGCAATTTTAAATGTCTCTTTTTCAGAAATGATTGCTTTTTATTTCTGCAGTGTACTAATTTTTTCCAAAAGTTACAAGCTCCTAAAATTGATAACTTACTTCCAGAAAACATGGAGAAATAAATTATTTTATTAAAAGCTGGTTTAAAATAGCTTAAGGTCTGATTGATGGGGATTGATGCAATGCCCTTAAAAATGTGTTCCCTTAGGTCTGTCAAGACAAATGACTCTTGGAAAGGGTAGTCATTCTTCTATTTCCATTCTGACTTTAAGCAGTAGCAACATTGACAGACTGAACATAAGTATGAAAAGCTATTTTAAAGAGAAGAAAACTGTCTGCAAAATTGAAATTTTGACAATATTTTGCCTTCATAACACCAATGCATTACAGTGATGTGGAAATACAAGTGCACATGGAGCACCTGGCAATATGATTACATGCATGCACATTAAGGAGCGTGGGTAGCACAGGTATGTCAGTAAAATACTATGTATTGCCTATGTGAACTGCGGTGATGAAATTGAGACAGTGTTTTCTTCTTTTTTTAAAGACCACATTACATTTCACTGTTATCCATGTCCAGTAGGATCCAAGGTGGCTCATCCCAAGAAAACCCTCCTAATGTACAGACTTCAATCATACTACAAGTAAACAATTTAAATATTTAGTATTTTAATTGAAAAATGAGTCTGTTAAAATAGTCTTTGAAAAAATTATATTTTTGTCTTTATATAAAAAAATGTATCTGTGAATGAGAAATTTAAGGCTTCTGTGGCATATAAGGATAACCTTTTACAATCAGAAAACTGCACATTGGCACAGCACTTGAAAAAAAAAGTTCCAAATTATGGGTTAAATTCTACTTCAGATGACTTATGAAGAAATCAGATGTGGTCATCATCCAATGAACACTGCCACTCTGATAAATGGGTAGGGCAACTAAGACCAAGCATTACTAGGTTGAAGATACCTCAAGACATCTGGAGTATAAGAAGCAGGAAGGTCTCATCTATACTCCGAAAAAGTATCCCCAAAGGAACTAATGAGATTCAGCAGTTTTCTTATTTTTCCCTTTTACTAAAACTAAGCAAATCTGATTATGGATGCTTAAGTGCCTTTTCCATCTTTCTCACTTCTGCATGCATAATGAACATCTTGGTGAATAAAGTACCAGGATGATGATCACATGTATTGGAAGGGCTGATTAAACTCCACCGGTTTAAATTTGCAAAGGTAAGTTTTGAATGAAGCACAGAACATTTTCATTAGGGATGTGAGAACCACAACTCAAAGCTTTTGATAGCTTAATATATGTGTCACATCTCACTCCTTCGTGGAAGGGAGCACCCAAAAGAAAAATGCTCACAAAGTTTTATTAACAGACTACACACTTGGCATGGAAATATGTTTGCTCTTATAAAGAGAAATAGGAGAGGAAAGGGGATCACCAGTTCTAGGTCCAGCACTCACCCAGCCAATAGGGTGTCCAAGGTCCTGGTGCCAACTGGGCTTTGTCAGGTTATCATTTTATAGGTAAATTTTCCTCCCCTGGGATTAGGTTTCTTACTCTTCATGTAAATAAGTGAGCATGTGCAGTCCATTCTTCTGGACCTTTCTGGAAATGGGTTGAGGGTCTTTGAGGGTCTTTTGATGGCCTTGATCCCCCTCTACTGGATTGATCCTAAGTTGACAGTTCATGCCTGATTCTTGATCCCACTTCTGCACATCCACTGTCCTTTATGTAACCATAGACCAGAAGAGGGAAGTGGGTTCCAGAAAGGTGCTGCCCTACTTTCCAACAGCCCCTCTTTCCAGCCACATCCTGTTCTTACTTGCCGACTTGAATAGCCATCAGTGTTTGAGGCATGACAACACATTAATTCCTTCCTGCCCAGGCTTCTACAGTATGCCGAACACTGTAACTTCAATGTATATTTAAAAGGTGCCTAACTGTAAATGTTGTATTTTCTGTTGCTAGGTTTTCTACAAGATTTACTCCACTTTTGTAAATCCAAACCAAAAGTTAGAGGGAAATCACTACATATACGTCATTAGCCCTGCAGTTTTCTCTGTGTCTCCATTGGATGACTAAGCATGCAATATGCCTTGTAACACAACCTGTTCACACAGGACAGCACTGTATAGAAACCCATAATTAACATTACCTCTTGCTGAAAATAAATGTTAAGAGTTGACAGAATCAGACTATAAATATTAAGAAAATCACCAAAATTTATTTGGAAAGCCTGCTCCAACAACTGACAAATTCTATAAACTAGAATGAGCATCTAAATTCTATAAAATAGAACAAGCATCCAGTACTATTTGTACCATTTATACGGGGTAGCATTTGGCAAAGGAGGCATGTATGTATTAATGGAGCATAAATGCTGCCAGGAACATGACCGTTTAATTAGTATAAATTAAACATTTGGCAACAAAGAACAAATGCAAGACATCATTCACAACTTAAAATGGAAATAATGATAAGTCAAATGTCTATAAAATGCACAAATAAGTTGCTGATGCTTTGAAAAATTCTGTAATATGGATACAAATGATACAATTAGGAAGGCTTTTCATTTGACTGAGTATTGATAACCTTTCATAATGGATTAATACTATCTCTGCCAATGGTTAGAAAACATACTTCTTTTAGTGCATACTCTACATGTTGTCTTTTCTTTCTTGCCAATTTAAAGCTTGTTTTTAAAAAAGTCTTGCCTATAAAAGCAATGTGTTGGAATGTGCTCCAATATTAGTGACCTGTCCTTGTTTTTTTGGCAACTTAGCTGAAGTATTTTCATCAAATTTTATGATTTTATATTATTTGAAGTAATAAAGCATGACACAGCCCCAAAGTGATGACCTTTGAGAATTTTTTCTCTCTAAAAATGCATCACTATAACTCTATAACAAATCTTAACTGTGAAAGTATTTCAATTTTCCCAGCTGTTTTTTCAATTTAAGCATACTTTGAGACATGTTTTTTTCCCATCTGTGCTTTCATTTTTATATTTACTTTGTTCAAGAATACATGCCAGCCAAATTCTTACACAAAACATAGAATCTTTAATGAATAAATCCCAAGAAGAATCACTGAAATGCTATCAACTAACTATTCCTTCTTTCAAATATTCCATCTCCTTTGTACTATCTTTAACATAGATTTAATTGATTGACTTACTCCCTCAAAAGCAAAATTCCTAAAAGAAGATGCATCACTAATAGTCAGCTATTAGGTTTTAACATTTATTTTGTTCAAAATAACAATAATGTAATCATGGTTAACACAATTCTTATATCCCAAATATTATTTGAATTAAAAAGAGATTAAACCATAACTAGCCAAGTGGCAAAGGAGAAATCTGGCAAATAATCCCCGTTTCACCTTCCAAAATTGAGCAGAATATTGAAGAAGACAGACAGGCTGTTCAAACCAAACTGCCAAGCCTCCCAGCTGATGGATGGGGACTGAGTCATTCATTCCTGTGTCCTTCCCTCTTTTAAACCTCTTTTTGACCCAAGCTATTCTTCCCCCTTCAGAAACTCTGAGTGTACTACTGCTTACAAAGGAAGGAGGCTCCTTGGCAGGAGATGATGAATGGTACTCTACAAAGAAATGTGCCACAAAGAGCTGCAGTCTTGCCAAATGGCTGCTAATCCTCAGTGTAGCTCAGCCATGGCTGTGGGAACTGGAGCCTGTGTTAAAAAAGTTCTTCCACCACTCTCTCAGGGAAACCCAAGGGCCTTGCTTGCCAGGGGTATGCAGTGGGAACATGTTCTGCTGTCACTAAGGTCCGTGGGAGATGGTGGGGCATTTTCGATGAAAGTCATTCTTTTATTCCTCTTTGAAGAAAGATGAAAGTAAGCACCTGCCACTAAAAAAAAAACCAAAAGAAAAAAAGGAAGTTGTAGCTGTAAAAAGTGCTACTTTTTACAGTCTTCCATTGTATGATGAAGAGAGAGGGGAAATAAGCAGAGAGGGATCAATGCGTATCTTGGTTCAGGTCAGGAAAAGAGACTTTATGATGTGTACATGCAGAGAATGTACAAAAGTGGGAGAGGATTAGTGAATATGAAGGGAAAAACCAGAAGGCTTGTATGTAATCACGCTTTGTAGGATTTTTAGGGAAAAAACCACAAGAAGCTCCAAAGCCACTTAATAGGTCATTATAATTTTGATGCTTCATGTTGGTCTAAATTAGAATAAATGAGTCAGATAATGAAACTGGCTTTAAATCTTAATATAAATCCCTTTTTATGTTCACATTTCATGCTTTCACAGATACCATATTCACTAAATGACACATTTAATATTTTTAAGTTGAAAAACAGAAGTGAAGACAAAACTGGAGTCAAGAGAATACTTCAGTGATTTGGAATTCCCCACATAAATGAGATTATTTGAAAGAGATCAGATAGTTGGAGATACACTTACACTTAAAGATATTCAAATAAGATAAATTATGAAAATGCAATTCTGTGTGTCCAAACAAAACCGCTTTCCAAGGTTGCAAGCACAGTGACAAGGGGTATAAAAATCTGGCAACCAGAACCACCAGATGCCTTAAACTGTAATCACGGGTTTTGCGTACTGTATTCAGAGCAACCTTACATCTGTGTGTTTGAACTGGGCAATTGCCTAAGCCTACCATAAAATGTTTACCTTACCTTTAAGCCCAGAATTAACTCATTTTCTAGTAGTGTGTTTTCGAATAACTCAGCGATAACAATTTCAAAGAAGCCATGCAGTTCTGTAATCCTATGTGCAGAGATGTCTTTGCTGAGATTCTCATTCTGCTCTCTCTTTGGTGAACAAAGAACCTTGAAGAATGAGGTTAAACATCCACAATCATTTCATGAAAGAATCAAAGCTCATGAACAATCTTTCCTTGTTGAGCTATTATTGCTGTCTTTCTTTCTATTTTTGGGCCTTTTTTTCTAAATTAAAGACGATGCAATATTTTCAATGCATCGAGTCTGTCAGGTGAGGCCATATCCTTGATCTTGATAAAGGTTTCAGTACTTAACTGGGATATTGAGGCAAATAAAACACATTCTGGAGATCTCCCTTCATATTCTTTTAACAGAGTTGCATTTGAGCAAAGTTTTTTTTCCATGTTATCTATAATGATGTCCAGTCTTCCAGATTCAGTTGCTAAAGTTAATTTGGACTCATAAATAATTTAATTCCCAGATGTCCAACCTTTTCAGACAGACACACATTAGTTGTTGTTACTGGTCTTCGTCTCACTTTAGTGAAAAATTACTTATTTTTATCTATATAAAAGTCTTCAGAATTTTTCAAAATGTCCTTAGACTATGGTGCACCAAATACCAACTTGCACTGCTTTTTAAAATAAATTATCACTATACTCTGACATCTCATAGTCTAATGATCAAGAACAAAAGAGGCCTTACTCTTACTACTCAATTAAAAGGCACTGATCATTGTCCAACATAAAAGAAGAAGCTGACCTAAAAGATGTCACCAAAGATTTCAAAAAATTCCAAAATGTTTAGTCAAATTAGATTTGTCTCTGGGTGGAGAAGCTTTTGAAAATGAGGAATAGCCTGGAGCAAAGGGTAATACTTAAGAATCAACCCTGTGAATAGTGAATAATTCTAATTACCATAGTACGATGGCAATTGAAGATACCCATGTTAAATTATTATGCCAAAATCCAGTTGATTGTATGTTTACTTTTAGTATTCAAAAAGATCATTATGCAAAGAGCATGTAAAGGCTGCCTAAAGGCTGGTTTTAAATCTTTGTGGTACACTTGAGTAAGTACACTTATGAAGCAGAACAGTAGATGTGGGTCGAAGCTTATGCCAGGTCAGAAATCTCCCTGTTGTGCATTGCAGTTCACCAGCTACATGGGGAGACTGGAGCAAACAAACAAATACAGCTTTGACAGTTTGGTCACACTGGGCATCAAGATATAACAGTCACTTCAAACATCAGAATATACTACCAGTTTTAGAGGTTTTGCTTTCTTAATATACCCTGTTTTCTTCATTTGCCACCTTTAAAAAACAACTGTGAAGTAAGAAAAATTAACCCAGTCCTTGCTCAAGTAACATTTAAGGGGGAAACCTTAAATATTCAAAGCTGGTAGATCTGCCCATTGATCTTTAGCTGGTTGGAAGTGGAATGGTTGTATCTGAACAGTGGTTTATAGAATATTAAATCACAAGATGCTTTTTCCTCACTGATATGGAAAGGAGCTGTAAAATAATGTTCAAAGTGTCTCTTTACTACAAGCCATCATTCATATCAAGATAGCACTATCAAAATGGCATTTTTTTTAAAAATCAAGATATCAACCTATTTTACTTAGATTAGGAATTGGTGATATATTACCATTCGAACTTAATGACACTAGCTATCTGTTATTAGCTAGTATCCTCTTTGTAGGTACAGCATGAAGCTCAAAATGTATTATGGTTCTCTTGCTAGAACAGTGCTGGAGTGAAGTAGAAGTTTGATTCTAGAAATTTCCTCAGTCAATGGAAAAAAACGAAATCTTGTGGCCTGGACTTTTATGAATTCAAACATAAGCAATGACGGATCAAAGAAATATGAAATATTTGCAATTACTGAGAAGAAGTAAAGAAGTGTGAAGAAAAATCAGACTGCTTTTTCATAATCCAGATAGGTAGAAAGAAAGATTTACGCAAAAGGCTACTTTAATTTTCTCCTTGCTACTTATTTTCTCCCCACTTTCCTTGAAAGCAGGGTACTCTGTTATAAAATGACTACTAAAAAAGCCTTATTAGTTTAGACAGAAATTACTTCAGTCAAGTATTTTAAACAACTTTTGCATTCCTCAATATGAAGCATTTAAAGTATTTATAGGTTTTTCTACTGTTTTGTGTCTTTATTTGAAATTCTCTCTGATAAAAATGTGCACATAACAGTGTTAAATGACATCTGACCACTTCTCTGACTTCTAGTCATGTGATGAAAAATGCTTTTAAAATAGTTAAGTGTAAATACAGGAAGATGACTAAACGCCTAAACTTTTTTCTTCTAAAAAATTCCCATAGCTGCCAAAGCTGGTGAAGCTCTTCTGATGGTTACAATGGTGGGAGCACTAGGGCAGAAAGGCTTCCAAGTGCCCACATGCACTCTCACCACTGTACCTACTATCTACCTCCTGCAAATCTCTGTTCCTGCCTTTAGAAAATGAGTGGCCGCACATTCCTTGTCACATTCAGTCTTCCTCTCACAGAGGTTAACATTGGGAAACTTAACATAAATACACAACAGACAAGGACAAGGACCAAATTTGTTTAGCAAGGCTGCCAGCAGGCTTACTGTACTACCCCCCTTCCAACATTTAAAGAATGCAACGATCTTCTCTCTTTCCTTTCCCATGTAGCTTGAGAATTACATCCAAGACAGTATGAAGAAAGAAATGGTAGAGATCCAGCAAACTGCAGTGCAGAACCAGACTGCAGTAATGATTGAAATAGGCACAAACTTGCTAAATCAAACAGCTGAACAGACCCGCAAATTAACAGATGTTGAAGCACAAGTAAGTAATGAATTTAAACCTAAAAATGCTTCTGCTTCCCAAATACTACAACTACACATTTAACACTGTTTAGTGTTACACGCTTCTGTTCAACAATTAGAAGTCAATTGTTATCACCAACAGCTCTACCCAGCTTAAGAAAACATTAGTATTTGGTAAAACATAGTTCCATCTCAATCCCAGTGCTGTCACTTGAGTGATTTTCATGACAGTAGTCTTTCAAGTAAGTCTAGAAAGACAATTGTTAAATTAATCTTTAAAGGGAATGTATTTAAAACTACTATATTATATCCAGGCATCAGTTGGGTCCTACTGTGCTTTTACACAACCCTCTCATCACCAGATCTTAGCTAAACAAGTCTCTTGAAACTGTCTTTGTTCCATTTACCAGCTTAATTGCTTTTTTAAACTGAATCTTTCCTTTTTAATTTTTTTAAACTTATCAAGAGAACTATATCTTTTTAATTAATGTTTTCACAGATACTCTAAGTGGGATAATGGTTCATTTCCAGCACAATGCACTGTATTATGGTTAACAAAGGGATCCATAAACAAATCTGAGATGAATTAAGAAAAAAGAAATTAGGAGGCTGCTAGAAAAGTATATTCACACAGAAGTAAATTTGTCTACTGTACATTTGTTAATTTACTTCAAACAAAAACAAAGGGGTTTTAATTGAAAAGCATTAAGTACAATAAGACATTCTGTTAAACAGAATGCAGATATTAGTAGACGGACAAGTCCAATTAATGTAGAGTGGTATGTATTTGTAGTTTTGCAGACATGGCAGAAAGATGCAGATCTATCCTTGCCAAAAGACATAATGGATATATCATGCAGCACATAATATTTTGTATAATATAAAAAGTATGCAAAGCCTAAAATCTGTGTTAGACATTTTACAATCTGTAGAATTCATCCAATGAATTAAATTATATTTTTTAACCTAAACCAAGACTTTGTGAAATCTTTGATAAACTGATAATTTGTAGCTCTTAGGCATACCGAATTCAACTTTCTGACTGCATTATTCAGGAGTCTAATATTGTGCACATGTTGAGAGAATGTATTTATTCATTCACAGTAATGTCTTTATGGAAATTACTCAATTATTTTCTGCCTAGAGGAAGAAAATCATCACTGTAACTTTCCTTCTCTGCTTGAAATTACTGGTGGCTGGGTTAAGGCTTAATTAGCAACATAAGGAAATTAACCAAACAATTGCTCTCTCAAGGACACTTACTTTTGGCAATAGCTTTCAATTACACTTAAGTGTGAAATCATGTCCTGAATGACTGTTTAACATGAAGGACATGAGTAATCAATTCTTCCTGTCAAGGAAAGCCAAACTCTGTTGAATTAAAAAAAGCTATTCTGAAACAATGAGAAAATATTTCTAGAAAACATGCCTCAAAGTAATGCAATCCAATACAAACTGCGAAGTATCTTCCATGTTTCCTAGTATCTGCTTTTCTTCATTTGAAGATGCAACTAAAGTGTAAACAACACATACAGAAAAGGCAATATTAAAAGGCAAAGAGAGAATTCACTAAAGTGTGGTTCACATGATAAACACTCCAATATATAATTTGGGATTGAGTAAAATAGCTAGGAAAGAACTACCAAGTGGTTTCAGGACTGAGCCAAGATTTCAGCAAGAGTGAGAGACTTACACTCAACACCAGATGGTAAAAACAACTCAACTCATTCTTTGATCCACAACTATAATAGTTCCAGTAATGAAATAAGAATTACCATAACAGAGGGGAAGGTATAACAACAAAGCTAAAGTACCTAGTAACTTTCATCAGTTTTCTCTCATGTAGCACACTACTGAAATACTCCCAATGATATAAGGTAGTCTAATAACAAAATTAGAGCAACTCTGTGTATTCTTCTTCATTCTGATTCTAAGAACATTTGTGCTTAAATTAAGTGTTGAAAAATATTTTTTTAATCATAGGTGTACATAGAGATTTGCATGATTTCACAACATAACAGAATTACAATTTATTTAAAAGATGTATCTTTTAAAATAAGTAATTTTTTTTGTAAATTTTTTTAGGTATTAAACCAGACAACCAGACTTGAACTTCAGCTTTTGGAACACTCTCTTTCAACAAACAAACTAGAAAGACAGATTTCAGATCAGACCAATGAGATAACTAAATTACAAGAAAAAAACAGGTAAGTTTGCAAAGCCCAATAAAATACTTCCATGTTTCCATGAAGTGCCCTTCTAATAGTTTTAGAAACAAATCTGCTCAAGTTGGAAAATAAGGGCTGGTACACAAGCTCTCCAAACCCATCACAAAGTGTTGCCCACATTAATTACAAAGGTCATATATTACTTAAAGCCTGGGAGATTCATGCAGTTTTATTCTTGTATTCTGTTTATATACCGTTCTTCACTATCCAAAGTTCTCCTTTATGTGAGGAACTTAAAGCTAAAACTAAAACAGTACTGCAGTTGTACTCAATTTATATACTTTAGACTTATCTAGATGAAGTTGATGTAACCTGATTCAAAGTAATTGAGTGTGACCACATCTCCAAAATTTGATTTCCATGTAGTACACAACTATCCTAATGATTAACTAGGTTAATTGCTACAATTTTTATCCAATGTAGTGAGAAAAATAAAACACTAATCATATTCAACATTCCTTAAGAGTCAATGTTTTGAAATTGACCAATATACAACTATTACTCCTATCCTTTTCCATACTTAGCTTCGGTCCAAAGGTTCACACCTTTTTTCAGCTAGTTTCATTTCCATATCACCATAGTCTTATTTTACTTTTGGCAAGAAATAGTTTACTATTATTGCTTTTAGAGAAATCTAAAAGCAGCAATAACAGTAAGTTTTCTCCTTCAAAGCAATGTTTTTCAATGAGAACCATATGTGCAAAGTGCTTTTTCTTTGAAAGAATTAGCTTAAGAAACCCAGGAGATGTGTTTTGACATTTTTGTTCACTTCTCTACTACATTTATATATGTTCCCTAAAGGTTTAATCTAGCAGCTTAAGGAAAACAAACATCCTTATCAAATGGAAAGCAAAGGAAATATTGATTTTTAAAAGGTCACGTTTTTTGGTGTTGAACTCGGCAGACTCTAGACTACCCTTGTAACATCCACATAAAACACAAAAGCATTGTTTCTCAGTCTGCATTGAGCTAATCTGCTTGAAACATAATTATATATAAAGTTCAGGATTTTTTTTTGGTAACAACAACGGATTTTAGGCGAACTTCTCTCTTCTGGCTATGCATCTTTTAACATCAGCTTTCTCAGAGTCTATATCAGAACAATTAGCAGAGAAATAATTTTCCAAGCTAGTCCCCTAATAATACCAGCTCCAAAACTGGAGAAGGGTAACACATCTTCAAGTAACTATTGGCACATTTCCCTGTCCTAATGCCATAACATTTATGTAAAGTATATATTTTATTATAATTATAGGATATTTGAAAAGTTCATAGTTACATCTTTAAATAAGTTTCATCTTTTAATAGGGTAAACCCATGAAAACTTGGTCACTTATCTTTCCTTTAATAATGTTGAATTAACAAACACCCAATTATTATACTTTTAAAGCCTGCAATACACAATGGAATAGATAATGTTGTTTATTAATGCACTTATATAATACATTAAAGCATATGTATCAAACTAAACTTTCATTCAGTTGTCTACTGCATGCATAGCATCAGAGAATGAAGTTGAGTGTTTATGAAGAAAGAAACTTATACAATAGGCTTGATTCTCTTGACATCAGCTCAAAATTGTTTCTGGAGAGCCTAACTGTAATCTTTCATTTAGCTTTCTAGAAAAAAGAGTTCTTGAGATGGAAGACAAGCACATGCTTCAGCTGAAGTCAATAAAAGATGAAAAAGATCAGCTTCAAGTCCTAGTAGCCAGACAGAATTCCATTATAGAAGAACTAGAAAAACAGTTAGTTACAGCTACAGTAAACAACTCAGTTCTGCAAAAACAGCAACATGATCTGATGGAGACGGTTCATAGCTTGCTTACAATGATATCGACACCAAACTGTAAGTTAAAGCAGACATGCCTATATTATTTCAGTGCTATGTCCTAATTTGTGTACATTAGTACCTATAAAGTCTTACAGCTAGTTCTGTCACACTTCTGCTTCTCAAAAAGTCTGTATTTTTTTGCCTTAAATTCTGCATCTGAGTTAATTAACCTACTTTTTAGGGGGGTGGGAGAAACAACCACGTTTATGTGATTTCTTTTCAACATTTTTGTTTATCTTCTCTATTTTGTTGAACCAATTTGCCAGTGGTTCAACGAAATACAAAGATGCCAAGTATCATTCATCTCACATGGCACTCACATATGTGGTAATATACACTCCCTTGACCATATATCTAGGTGAGACTGCATATTGTAGGCCTGCAACTTTTCTTCCTGGCTCACAGATATTGTTTCTGCCACCTCTCATTGCTTTGCGCATGGAGTTTATCAAAGAGAGGATGAGTTATAGTGGCTACTAAAGGCAAAGGAATCAGAACAGGCATAGTTTTTAGCCCCCAAAACCAGAAAGCACTGGGCCAGGGCACAGGTACTCTCAAAAGTTTTTCACCAAGGTCTCCTCATTCATCCTAAAAATCCCTCAGCCTAACAAACTTTATAGGCAGTAATCTCACCCCTAAATGCTTGATAATCCTGCGACAAATCATAGCAACCAAGCATAGCTTCCAGATTTATGCAGATTCACGTGCTCCATAAAAAACCCACAAAAAGCATAAATTGAAACTTATGGCTACACAGGATTTAAACAGTCCCTGCCCTGAATTTCATGTCTGATATGGAACTTGGACAAATTTAGAAGCTGTTCTAAAAGACTTGAGAATCTGTCACATTTGCCTGTAAAGTTCTCAGGGCTGAAAATACACAAGCACACAGAACCCCTAAAAAAAGGATTTAAAATTAAATACTGGGAAAAAAAATTAAAAGTTGGCATTACAACTTAAAAGACAGTATAGGTCGTCTATGATACACTACTGTAAGGTGGATCACAGAAAAGGAAAAGTGTGTTTGGAAGTCCTCACTTTTAGTATTGTTCTATATGTTATGATATTGTAGGTTTTTCTAAGCAAAGTCAATTCCAAGTTTTTTTGTCTTAATAACTGACGCTATTCCCTTAAATACCAAGGCTGTACATGTTCCTGCTGATGTTATCTGCTATGCTAGTGCACAAATAAGTAAACAAGTCGAAGTCATGTTGGCTACAGCACCATTAAACCCAGAGTGGAAAAAATAATGAGTGTTTGCCAAAAAGACAAAATTAGTAGGGAAAGCTTCTAAGACAGTATGCAAACAATAAGAGTATGGAAAAGCAATTAAAACACTGAATGTGTTATTTTTCTATTTAAGGCAAAGCGCTTAAACAGGTAAATAATGAATAAGCAAACTAAAAGGAACATAATAAGCAACTGTAACATAAGCATGTATTTATATGGCACCTAAACCTTTATAGTAACTGACCGTGATTGTTAGATTAAAGTAAAAGGGAAAATAAACAGAACCAACCCCAAAAGGGTATAATATGAAATATCAGTCAGCAGGCGAAATGCCAGGAAATTCCAACCTCCATAGTTAATAAAGAACTGAACAAAAAGATGAGCCTTAGATTGTTCTGTTGAATAAGAAGGCTTAGACATATGAAAATTTACTTTTTACACAGATGAATTCCAGAAGGTATGTCTCTTTAGTACATTGGGCTGAGCTACCAAGCTTCAGCTTGGTACATACAAAGTTGCTCCTCCTCAGCAAAGGGGCAAAAAAATAGCTTAAAACTTTGTAAGGGTAGTTCCACCAGTCTGCTGCATTATAAAAGGTTTCATAACTTATTTCACAATATTAGAGTACTGGCTAAAAGTCGTTATTAACATAATCATTTGCTACTTAGGTACATATGTAATAGTGGTTAATACACGCATAGGTTGTAATGCATGTAGGAGTCCAGCAAGGGCAACGAGTGGAAGTAGAAACCGTTCAACTGAATGAGATGCAATATCCTGAGTTTTCTCATTCAGCATATTAATAAGTGTTAGCACTTTTCAATCTATCAAACAACCACAGTCCTATCAGAATAACGTCTCTAAATGATACAATGCAACAACAATACATGATAAGTACCTTGATCTGTTGTTTCTTTCAGGGCCGGACATATTTTTTGGAACTGCTTTAAACCAATTAGACCATAAATTCATTTTTAGTAACCTTCATTAATCTCCTATTAATGCCTTCAATTTCTATTGTATTTTTAACAGCTAAAAACAACTTCATAGCCAAAGAGGAGCAGATCAGCTTCAAAGACTGTGCGGAAGCTTTCAAATCTGGACTGACAACAAGTGGAATCTACACTTTAACAGTTTCAAACACTGCACAAGAGAAGAAGGTAGGATGACTATAAAGAGCTGCATACTGCATGTTAAAAATGATTTGATCTGGCAAATATGCTATTTTAAAGGCTAGTTAATAGTGAAGTTTACTACTTACCGAGCTTTTTTATAAGCATTTCATCACTCCTAGATCTGAGTATCTCACAGGAAGAAAAAAGTCCTTCAGGTGAAATCTTGGCTCAGTTGAAATGAGTAACATTTTGTTGTTTGCTTCATCATGCCAGAATTCCATTCTTTTTTTTTCACATAATTAATGTAATTAAATCAATAAGGTACTGTAATTTCTTTGTAAAATCTGTAACTCCCACAGAGTTGCTCTGCATGATCAGCAGACTCCTGTCTCCTCTAAGTTCTCAGTTCCTTCATATGCCCAAGGCTCTTCACATGGCTCAAGGAGGTAAAGTCAGGGGCATGGAATATTAACTCATGGATTTATATTCATGAAAGCAATCTACTAGTACTGGACTCATTTATGGGTTTCAGTTCTTTGTAACACAGAGTTTTAAGGACATTTGTGTAACAATTAGATTAACAATTAGACACTGTCTTAACAGAGAGGACTTTTCTGGAAAATACTGCTCTGGAAAATACTACTATTGATTAATATAAAAGATGAGTTTGCAGTGGTTTCACTAGATCAGTTTAAATTCCTCTATGGATATTTTTTCCCCTATGTGTTTAACTGAAATGAACTTCAATGTTGATTTACGTAAAAGCAGTACGTCATATCTCTGTAGAAGAGACCTTAAGCTAAAAATGGCACTCAGTGGATGATACACTGGGTGCCTTACAGAGATGCTCCCTCTACTGAAGTAAATAAAATGATAAAGCTTCCGACAGTATGATTCAGTTGAAAAAATCAATAGAATCTGAAAGGGAGAGAAGTCCCAGGTGGATTGTGAGGATAAAGAACCAAAAGCCTGGTTTTTGTGAGCATTCAGATGAGTGGGGCTCAGATGATGAAGGCACAGCAGGCTGAGGAGGCTAAGGGACATATGAATAATATATTTCTTAGACAAACACTAAATAATTTCCTGATGTTTTTATTTTCTAATTTCTACTGTAGATATTTCCTTTACACAAGAAAAGGAAATATTTTACAGAATTCCTAAGGCTCTACTTTATTCCATCATAAAAATTAACAGAAAATGTAAAAAAGCAGTGAAAAAAGAGGTGCAATGTGGAAAAGGAATTGGTAAAGACAGAGAAAGCATTTTTTTTCCCAAGCAAGGGTTTAGAAATGAAGTTCACTAGTGACTAGCCTTTGAAGTGCCAGAACTTCATTTAGCCCAAGCCAGACTGTGATCTTTACACTTACAAAGCTCTCAGCTAAAGGAAATAAGCAATTTGTTTGGGTAAGATCTATAAAATACAATAGATATTGCAATTTTTTGTAGCTATAATCTAGAGAAATTATTCTCAGTCTGCTTCTCTTGGGGGGGAAAAAAAAGCTGGTCTTCCTTTGGTATAATCTAGTCTAAATACAGCCATTTCACAAGAGAATTAGTTACATAAGATGCAATGAAGTGTTTTATTACACATGAAGCTGAATGGCATTTAAATTGAACAGATATCTACAACCACAATTTTAAAAGCTAAAGGAGATGAAAGCTACTGAATCTCTAAAGTAATAGAATGCAGCAGTCTTTGTTAGACATCTCAGGAAGGTTCACATTCCTTGGATCTCTTACTATTACTTGTCTCAAGCTTTTATCTTTGGTTTTAATTTTACTGTCAAATATAGTATACAGAGCATGCATATTTTCTAAAAGCCGACACAAGTGCATGATGTATTACAGAATAAACATTTATGTCATAAACTTTAACACTGCATTTTCAAAAGTACAACAGTACAAATTCCCTAGACTATAAAATATTAAATGCTTTACATTTGAACATGAAGGCTTAAAATACTTAATGTAAATACCCATTTTGGTAATCGACTAGGTTAAAAAAAGTAGTTAAAATGTAATAATTTCACTTAGTATTAAACCAATCATTTAATAATATGAAAGAATTTAAATCTTATTCTGTCCATTTCAGATAGAAAAAGGGAAGGTTTTACTTACCGAATGACATTGAAAACAAGAGACTAAAAAGTTTTAACCTGATGCTGATTTTTTATGAATGCATAAGAGTGAATGTCAAGGGAAGTGAAGGTTTAGGGATAATCAGCATGTTACACCATTTTCAACTGTTTATGATGTGGATGGCTACTCAGACCAGGAAACAGAGTGACCTTTTTTATTTGCCAAAAGTGCTGCACTGCTGTTTATGTTTTTGTCTTTTCCTCTTGTAACACCTTCTGACCTCCCAACAGGCTTATAAACAACTTCTGTGTAATCTGTAACTGATCTCACGTTACTAGTTTGTCTCCCATCATAATCCAAAACTAAGGAATTGCATATGACAACTGAGAGGAAAACAATTATTTAATTCCATTAATATTTTCAAACTTTCCTGTTCTGCACCAGGACAAAAGCTAAGTCCTTTTAAAAACACTGAGTAAAAATAGCAAAAGACTGCTGACACAAGGAAAAATGGCAGAGGCAAAACTATGAAAAGTCAATAGTTTTACATTTACAGCAACCTCATGAACCAATTAGACTGTAGTTCTTATCTAGTCACATCTCTAGGAGACACAGATAGCAGAATACAAAATCATTGAACATAATGACTCAAAAGTATTCAGACAACAGCCAGAAATGATGCAAAGGGTGACTGCAAAGATGTGGAGATTGCACTTGCTTTGGTATAAAAACTGCAGCGGCTCTTCATCCTGGTAACTCAGCCTGAGACTTAACATTCACAAAGTAGGTCTGAAAACACTAATATCCCAAATATCCTCTTACAGTGCTACAGCTGCTAGAACTGTAAGTACTGAAGCAGTTCACAAGATACAACAAATACTCCCCGTTCCAATTTGTTGTAACTTGAGAGGCTAATCTCTTTATTCTTTTTGGCATCTATTTGAAGACTCCTGCTGCCTGCCTAATCTCTCTAATTCTACTTTTACTAGTTTTATGAAATGTTACATATCTTTCTTTTGAATATAAAATCTAGAATAAGTTGAAAGGTCAGAAAAGTTCTAGTAATGAGTATTAAGAGAAAGACTTAGACTTGACTGACACGAAATTTTTTCGGTGTGGAAAAATTATAGTCCCAAATTTACATCTACTTTTAAAAATTGTTACTGGTAAGAAAAATCTACATGAGATTTTTATGGTCATCTTTTATTCATTTTCTCACTATGTTTTTCTCACTATGTTTTTCAGTTCCTAGTGGGTTGCTTTTTCCTTTGGGAACAAATTTGCAGTACCCCAGCATTTATCTCAAAGAATCTAGAGTGTCTCTTAAAGCTAGTTGTCTTACCATTCACTTAAAAAATGGATACCGCCTGTAACAGGAATATTTAATGGAAGACATTCACAGACATTCACTATTTATATTTTAATCTCATTAGAACAAAATAAAGTGCTTTTTAAAGGCGTTGATTTTTTCAAAGTATTAATTCCAACTAAATCGAAATTTAGAGGCATAAAGGAAATTGCATGTAACATTCAAAAACCATCAGTTAACATCTACAACAGCAATATCAGACTGAACCCATGGCTCAGATAAATTAATACATGGCTTCCACTGTATACAGTTAAAAACGACGTATTTCAGAGAAGGGTGAAACAGTTCTATTCTCCATCTGGCTGCTCATACTGTTCTTTTAAGTGTGATGAAGCTTCAGAGTCAACAACTTTATCTACAACCAATGATATTTGATAATTGTAAAATCAGATTTTTAACTTTTTTCAATCCTTAAAAAAAGTATCTGCATCTGCTTTAGCCCATTCCTAGCATCCCTCTATAGCCCTCTGTGGGAATCAGTTTTCACATTTACATTACACATCATGAGTTAGCCTTCTAAAACAGATTGATCTTCTCTTATCTTCAGCCTTCCCTTTGAAGGGAATTTTTTTTAAACTAAATTAATTTATATACTATTATCAAATTTTTATCAGTCATTAAATACAGATGTTAGTAAAGCCAAACAAAAACCAGGCTTTGAGGTGTAAGGAATTGCATACATCAGTATAAATTGAGGGTGCTGCTTTCAATTAAATTCCATTCACAAGACATACTTTAAAAAGTAATCCCTTATCCAAGTCTTTTCCTTATTTATTTTATCTTCCCTAAAAATCCCCAACTGAATGTCTTGTGATTCTCTGAAATTCTGGTGCTGAAAAAAGTCTACTGCAAGCTTAAAGTACAGTATCTGCTTTGGATTTCCAATGTGCTACAGCCTATTGAAACACTAATATATTTGATATTTGCAGCTGTAAGGACTCTCTTTCCCTCCAAAGGTCTGATGCCTTTCAACTGTATATATGACACTGCTTGAATTATAAATACTCTTTTTGATTTATATAAATATATCTATGTGTGTGTATAACATACATACAATACACATACCCTAAAAGAGCCAACTACATTGAAAACTTAGTAAGGAGCACACTTTACTTCTCAAAATGACACACATAACACTACCACAGGACAGAAGGAAACTGGCTTCTCTGAAGTCATACTTTTTCAATGAATTTCCAGGATGTCTAACAATTCAAAGAGCTCAAATCTGCTAACTGCTAATACTGATAAGACAGTCTCCCATAGAAGATGATGAAAAAGACATACAGCTTCAGTGTCACCCAGTCATGATTTGGGGCATTTATAGGCATATTGTGACAAGCAGCAGTTAGGCAAGAAGTAAGACTACTGAGAGAACTGTTGAAAAAAGAAGGAAACATCAAAATTAATAATGAAATACCTGCCTAGTTTCTTTTAAAATTATTTATTTAATTACTCCACAGATGAAATATCCTATCGAAGTGTAAGAAGTCAGATCTTGCCTACTATACTACTATAAATAGGAAGACACAACTTCACTTAATGGATGAAAGATATAGAATACAGATTAGAAGTTAATGTAGTTTAATATTCAAACTAGAATTCAAAAGTTTTCAAGATGTGAAGTGATTCTGAAGAAGGCTCTGAACTTCAGTATCTTGGCAGAAAGTAAAAAAAATTAAATTTCAAAATGAGAAAACATTAACTGAGAATTCTCCAAACAGGAATACTTGTACAAGAAATTCAGTATCTTTCTTAGAGGTAGTATTAGTACTAACATGCAATTTAAATAGATACTGACTTCAGTTTGACTTTCATTGTACTGTCTTACACCAGCTTAGCTTCACTGATTTCACACATCTAGTTATAAGTTTTGTTAGTTTTGGAAAAGCAGAATTAGATGCAACAATTCGAAATCCTTTCTCAGGAAAAATTTTACTAGATATTCTCATATTCACAAAATTTTCTTGTTAATTTATCTTCTCCTTCTCCCAAACATCACTCCAAAATTCCCATTAATTTTCAAAAGACTCTTTCCCCATCAACATCTCTGCAGTATATTGGCACTTTCAGTAATACCTTTCACCTCTGACACTGAGGCGATTTAATCTGAGAGACTGATTGAAGAAGTTACCGATAAACTCGAATTTTACTGTGCCAGGGATGCATTTATTGGGCATTCTAAAACTGAGTTCAGTGAACTGCTTATTATATGTCAGTCTTTTCAAATTTTTAGCAATAACATGGTAAATTCAAAGGTGATTTATGAATATTTGGAAACATCTCATAGTTGTTACTTTTTTGTTCAAGCATGGAAGATGTTCATTGCAGTCTGTATACTAACATGGCTTTAAGACACAACTTTCAGATAATACACTTAGATTTAGCTTTGGAGTCAGACCATTTGCAAAGGCATTGAGCAATGATTGTGATAATAAAAATATATTTCCGTTTGCTCATTGCCTGAATTTAACAGTATCTGTACTCTGAAAAGTCATGGGAAATGTGAATGGATCTCTCACAAAACAGATGGAGAAGTGAAATGTGTCATTTGTTAAGGTGTTCTGTTAAGTGTGATACATACTGAGGAATCACATTTTTTTGTGGAGAACCACAACTGATTCATATGAAAGCTATGAAAACCTGCATTTTTAGGTCAACTCATATTTTGCACACAACTTGCCACTATATAGAATTATGCAAAGTACATGATTTCTGGCTCTGTTTTGCTGTAACTGCATGTATTTAGGCTGTTACTTGCTTACTCTGGTAGGCCTACTGTGACATGGAAACTGGTGGAGGAGGTTGGACAGTTATTCAGAAACGAGAAGATGGCAGTGTGGACTTCCACCGGACATGGAAAGAGTACAAGATGGTAAACAAGTGCTCTCTGAAGCCTTAATATTAGTTGTTATTATTATTTGAAATTTAATATACTAAAATTATATTAATAGCATCCTTAGAATATAAGCAACTTTAAAAAGCTCTTTGTCCTCAGATGCTCACTTTGAAAATGTCAGAGTAGTGTAAGTTGTTTGCCTAAGCAGACTTGCAAGTGTGATGTTTGTTTTTAAAGAGAAACTTTACTTTTCTTTAATCAACCGTTCCGTCATATGTCTAAATTTTTGAGTTGTTTATATTTGTGTTTCTAGTGGCAACAGCAGAAACTGCTCCAAATCTACTAAGTAATATTGATCCACTGTTTCAGATTCCTGAGGTTGTCCTTGCTGAAATCAACTTTTTGAAATATTACAGATCAATAACCCTCATGGACACAGTAAAATTCTTAGGTGACCGGCTGAAAACTATTAAACTCAGAAACTGATAAAGTGATCATTTCAAACTCAAAGGAAAAAAACCCACCCAAACAAAGCTATTTAAATATACAACTTGAATTACAGGGATTTGGTGATCCTGCTGGGGAGTACTGGCTGGGAAATGAGTTTGTTTCTCAACTGACTAATCAGAAGCGTTATGTTCTTAAAATACACCTGAAAGACTGGGAAGGAAATGAGGCATATTCATTGTATGACCACTTCTCTCTAGCAAGTGAAGAACAAAAATACAGGTAAGCAGAAAAATCAGACCTAAGTAAAAAAAAGCTCTGATAGTAATCTTTCTAAACTGTGTAGATGTGTGGCCTTATTTCATACAAATCATTATTATTTTCCAGTTCGCTCAGAAAATAATGTTTTCTCCATTTTTCATCTATTGCCTAAAAATTAATTTCTTTTTCCAGAGGAGAAAATGTATGCTAGTATTTTACTAGCGCACCCTGGGTGAGTATAACACACAAAATGAAAAGATGATGAGATAGTATGGAATAAGATAGGACACATCTGCCAATATAGTGGGTGACAGTACATAGTCATCAGGACAATAGGAACCTGTCTGCTGTTGCTATCAAATCCTGATTCCCTGCAATAAATACATTTCTGAAGGTGGATGACTAAGATGACTTATACTGCAAGGATTTTTCTTGTCAGTGGCTTCTAGGAACTGTTCTGTTATCATAAAGAGCACACTGAGTTGATGTGGCCTTACCCTTCCATGACCTGCTGGCTTAGATTCTCAATAACTCTCCTACCTGTGAAAATGGAGCAAATGTGCATTTCACCCACCAAAAACTTGTCAATTTAAACACCAAATTTTAATGGACCTATTATTTATTCTCTAATCCTGTAAAATGTAAAGTTTCAAATTTCTTCTTAATTCTTGGTTAAAATAAGAAATAATACATATTTTAAATAAATATTTTATATAACTATTATCATAGTATTATACACTTTAAATAGTATCAGAGTATTATACATTTTGAAATAGTATCAGCCACAGCTGAAATATATGGGCAGTTCATAGTTCATTCACCAGGCTCTCTGTAAATTCAATAAATAGTTTGATTTATTATGGAAGAAATGGAAGACTTCACAGTATAACAGATGCCTTCCTACTACACGGTCCATGAAATGTTTCTTTGTAAGAGTCTTACAGATTCATGGAATTTTGGGTGACTGGACAGAAAAACTGTCTCCATTTAGATGAATTTCTCCAAGATCTCTAGCAACTATTTGTTGTAAATAAAGTCAACCTGACACCTGAGAGAACTGATGCTGTTATTTCAACTCGGGTCTTATATGCAAACAAAGCAATTCAAAACTATCAGCATCTGCCCCCCACAAAACATTAGATCTTAATGCCTTGGTAGTATTTAGTTGTCTCAACTCCAAAGTAAATATTTTTTCATCTGGAAACAGTCAGAATCTACAGCAGAGATTTTTTTTTAAGTAATGCTTTAAAATACTTAGAAAGGCAACCTTTGCAAAATGGGTGATTACCCTTGTCCTTAAAAGATAATTACCGAAAACTAAGATGGTAAAAGCAATTTTATTACAATATGCAACCAAACAAGGAATTAATCCTAAAATGGAGTGGTTTAAAGAATATATTTAACACTATGAAAAAGAAAAAACCCAAAGAAAGTATTCTGTTAAGAACATCTTCCATGCCCTATCCCTGGCAGTGTTCAAGGCCAGGCTGAATGGGGCTTTGAGCAACCCAATCTAGTGGAAGGCATCCCTGCCCATGGCAAAGGGGTTGGATCTAGATGATCTTTGAGATCCCTTCCAATTCAAGCAATTCTATGATTCTGTGATCTGTTATATTAAAAAGATTAATACATTCTGAATGGTCAAAGATTATGAGTTGGGCCATAAAACTGAAATTTCTTCATATTAAACTGAGATCAGAATTGACTTTGTTTGAATCAAACTTCCTGATCTCAAAGGTATGAAGTCAAACCAGGTTGCTCAGAGTTTTTCATTTGTGTCTTGATAATCTCCAAAGGTGGAGATGGCACAACCTACTTTTCTTTCCTCATGGGAAGAAGTTTTTCTGATATCCAGTCTGAATGTCTCATTTCAATTTCTGTCCATTGCCTCTCATCTTCTGTTATACTAAACTGTACCTTTGAAAAATTATTATTAATAATAAGTAAATAATATTATGCTTCTATTAGACTTCAAATGATATTTGAAGACCCAGCCTAGGCTCATACATTATACTTGGAACCTTTAATATCATATATGTTAGAAATTGGCTTACATAATTTTGAACTCATCTTAGGAAAAAACAGTAATTTTTTAAAGACATTTTAAAGAAAATCTGTAATGAACTGATCCTTTGAAACCTTAGTGAATAAGAATTAATGAATTCATTATATTTTAAAATAGGGAATATAAAATGGATTAAAATAATCTGTTAAACTACCAAAGACAACTTCTATCATAAGCAGAGAATTACATGCAAGATGAAGACTGACTGGGGGACAAGTTAATTCTCCTCAGAGAGTCAGATCTCCTCTTCAAACAAATTGAATACTTCTGAGAAGCATGAGCTATTTGATACAGAAATGCAGTCACCAAAAAGATACTGTGGGAGTAGAGGTTTCAAGTCCTTCCTGTTCAAGGTAACACAGGAATAGCTGTGTAATTGCCCTGCCCAGTTCACCGCCCTGAGTCTCTCCCCACTGAGACTCCATTGGCACCTGTGCAAGCAGATCCCAACAGCAGCAGCCTCACTGAAAGCTTACCTTGCCAGGGAATTGAAGCAAACTGAAATATTTGCGATGAGTTAACACTAAAATTTATGAATGATGTGAAAAGGATGAGTAATTAGGAAAGTGGAAAGGGAAATATTGAGAAACTTCTAAAATATAATTTACTAGCTCATAATTAATACTTTCGGTAATGCTGTTATCTCATACATGTGAGGTTGTAATGCTAAATTGCTGTGTTGTGCTAACATCAAAATAGGAATAAAAAAAGTTTTGTTATCAACTTTTGAACTTAAAAAAAAAAAAATTGCACATGCTGTTGCATTGAAGTACAACAATGTACTTTCAGTATTAATAAATACATGATCTGTATGAAAAATCCTAGGAGTTACTATCTACTTGTTCTCGTTTTCTTCTAACACGACATGAACAAACACATGTTCATTAGAATATTGTGCTGACCATTTCTGTTCATATGAAAACACTGTGCTGAAAAACAGCTTACAGCAGGACATTGGTCAGAAGAGAATTAAACTCTTTGAACAGGATATTTATTGCAAATTATTCCATCATTATTTTGCAGACAACTACCATCAACTTCCACGTGATAATTGTTTTTCCATTTCTCACTTCTACAGGATTTACCTTAAAGGACTTACTGGGACAGCAGGCAAAATAAGTAGTATAAGCCAACCAGGAAATGATTTTAGCACAAAGGATGCAGACAATGACAAATGTATTTGCAAATGCTCACAAATGCTAACAGGAGGTACGAATGTTTTTATGTTTCTCAGTCTTCCTATTTTTATTGGCACTGAAATTGTCTACAAGATAAATAGTGATAATTTTGACTTAGTAAATTTTGACTATTAAAAATGTTCAAAACTCATGGATAGAAATACTGGTATGATGACTCCAAATGAAGTATTTTATCATTTGACAAAAGTTAGTTAAAATAAAACAAGAGAAGTTAAAACTGGAGGGAAATAAGTCTCTGAAGTTGGGGTACAAGAAAGTCTGTAATTGTGGAACTAATCAGAGACACAGCAGATCTCTCTTTCAAGGAATGAGGTAACATTCTGAGATCAAAACACAACTCCCTGCAAAAAACCTGTTTCAGAGATTCAGCTTGTTAATGAAATGACTCTTGATTCTTTAGGCATAAATCCTTTCCTTAACTACCCAAAAAGAAAAACCCCAAGAGCTGCTGTGTACTGCATGTACAACAGAAGGGTACAAGAATTTAACTCCTTTTTTCAACATAGTTATGAAGTGGTAAAGATACACCCCAGATATATCTACACTTTTCTAATGATTGTTCACTAGTTATATTTGAGTTCTAGGTGGTATTTTTATATTCAGCTACACAAGTAATTCTATCTAATTTGTTCATCTAGAATTCCACGTTCTGAAATGTAAACAACTGCTTTGTAAATTTGGCTTCTCTTCCTGTTCTCTCTTAAGCAATTGTTCATTTTCCTATAGCACAAGTTGCAAGAAAAAAAGACAGCTTCAGTTTATCCAAAAGGGTAATTGGAATACTGCCCTGCAAAACAGAACACACACACTATCACCACCATAACAGAAATATAAAAATATTATTTTATTAATAAAAATAATTTTTTCTTCTGACCCACTAACAGGTCAGGACTATAAGGATACAAAATAGGTTCAGGCTGCTTTTTTCTCCTTTTCCTTCTTACCATGTTCCAGGAGGTTTTGAACTTACCCGCACAGAGAACTGAATAATCCCTCTAGAGAGAATTAAGAAAGGAGTTCAAGTCTATGAAGAACAGAAGTTTACCAAAGAGTAGATAAAACCAAAGGCAACTCAATATCATTATAGTTCACGTTGTGTTCTGCCCTCAGACTGTCAACAATGTTTGATGTGGATAATATATTGATTGAACACTTTCCCTTCTCAATTTTCAAATACAATGTATTGCATAAGATTCAAGAATATGTAGTTGATACATAAATACATTTCTTTCCTGAGTTTGAGGCAAGTATTTTATACTGACACTTCCAAATCATAAGAACAAAAAACAGTTTAGATTTGTTTCTCATTTCCACACAACAAAGTGACCTCATATACTATTTTGAGAATTACTTCTGCTGATGTTTGTCTTCTGTCTTGCAGGATGGTGGTTTGACGCATGTGGTCCTTCTAACCTCAATGGAATGTATTATCCATTACGACAGAATAACAACAAGTTTAACGGGATCAAGTGGTACTACTGGAAGGGCTCGGGATACTCTCTCAAAGCGACGGCTATGATGATTCGACCAGCAGATTTCTAAATGCTTTGTCATGATGTGAATTATGTATTGTATAGTCTTCAAAGACTTATTTTACCAAGCAACTTGTCTCATTTTTTCAAGCCCAGAAACATGCACTAGTGTTCTGAAGGGGTCAGTTCAGTACAGTTCCTGAATTGCAGTCGCCTTGATCAGCTAAAGCTCATATTATTCAACCAGACACAAAGTTTAAAGCATCAACCTGATATAACAGTGATTTGGCCAAATGACTCAATAAAAAGAACATCCAAGAAACCGTCAGACAACTTAAGGACTCTGTTTTACTGATCATTTATGTTATGTATGTGTTAGTAAATAACTGGAACTGTGAAAAAAACCCTAAAATAGTTTTAGAAACATGCATTTGCATCACCACTGAACTTCAAACATTAATATAAAACACTTAGCTAGATCTAGAACTATTTATCTTTCTGTGTCATGTGTGCCCTTTATGTACATAAAAAAAAAAAACTTTGCTGTAATTAGCTCAATACTGTAGCAAGAGAATACATTCTTTCCCCCAATAGTCTCCTAAACAACTTCTTACACTTATTTGAGGATTTTTTCCAATAGCCTGTATGACTATGTTTATCAGAGGACAAATAGCATTTAAATAGTTTGCATTTATTCTTGGGAAATACCATTTACAAAAATCACAATTTTTTCAGTCTATTTCAGTCATTAAATTACAAAAATCCCTACAAATTACAATATAACATGTATTCCTATACATTTTTATGAAGATTGCACTTTTTTTTCTTCCCTTGTCATTTACCTGTAAAATAACTGAGCAGTATTTTATAAAGTGAGACAATGGCATTAACACCAGATGTCCGGTTGTCTATGACAATCTTTTATCACCTGGTGCTATAATATATCTATATGTTTTGTAAAAATAACCTAACTGAAAAACATATGCATGTTCTTTGATACAACTAAATTTATGCTTATGACTTAAGATACAAATTACTACATTTTAAAAACAGGAAGAAAAATAATCTGAAAGTTACCTAAGGTCACACTATGGGTTTTTTTCAGTAAGGTTAGGACTTCTCCCTAAAAATTTTTTGTAGGTAGGCCCTCCATGTACACCACAATGTGAATAAATTACTCTACTGGGTGATCTTTGCTTTTTTTTTTCCTTTATTTTATTACTATATGCTTTAAAATTGTTTACTAAACACTGCAGTTCAGATTGAGAAGATGTTTCTGCATAAATCACAATAATTTAATGGAGGTTTTTCTCCAAAATAAGTTTAGCTTTTCATTCTCATACTTCGTCTTTGCCTAATATTTTCGCAAAACTTTGATTTCAGCAGATGACTGAATTAGTTACAATGCAAGAACTTAACCCAAAACAAAACAAAAACCCCAGACACATTTCTGGAGGCTAACAACAAAAGGTACTGTAAGGGCAACAAGGCTGGTGAAAGGTCTAGAAAAAATATCTTATGAGGAGGGGGTGAGGGACCTGGGGTTGTTTAGATGGAGAAAAGGAGGCTCAGGGGGGACCTCATCACTCCCTACAATCACTTGAAAGGCGGTTGCAGTGAGGTGGGGTCGGGTCTCTCTTCTACTGTGCCTGCACTGAGAGGCCCAGAAGAAATGGCCTTAAGCTGAGACAGGGGAGATTCAGATTAGGTATTAGAAAAAAAATTTCAGTGTTACAGTGGTCAGGCATTGGAATAGGTTGCTCAGAGAGATTGTGGAGTCACTATCTCTGGAGGTGTTCAAGAGGCATCTGGATCTGGTGGGTGATGTTGTTTAGGGGTTACAGTGGAAATGCTGGGTGGACAGTTGGAGTGGATGATCCTGTAGGTCTCTCCCAGCCTTGATGATTCTATGATTCTATCTTGAAAACAGTAAAGGATTTTGAGAAAGATGGAAGAAATCTCTCCATTTTATACTGACAGTCATTAAAGCTGTTGTCAGAGTACCCCACCACTCACACCACTACCCTTCTTCTCCACTGAAAATTTCATTCACCATTACTAAAGTGTAGCAGAGACAAAAAAATATTTGTAATATTACTTCATGATCTGATTTTATATAAACCTAAAGAATGTAAAGTAATAGTCACTGTCTGAAGAGTTGCATAAAATAATCTCAATGTATTTAAAATTACTCTTTAGTACTTTATTGTTTCTCATAGCAAACTTGTAAGGATATACATATCCCAAACTACAAAAAAAACCTTCTCAAAATTGCTTCCATGAATTTCCAAGAAATGTCTTAGCAAGTCCAGAAGAGTCATCACTAGTAGAGGAGCTACACACACCAATAAGCACACAGCATACCAAGAGAAGCCTAAAGAGCTGCCATTTTTCAGCCTAGAGGAGAGAAGGGGAAGGGGAGAGAGACCTTAATGGTGCCTGCAACTGACTGATCGAGGACATAGGGAGGACAGAGCCAGACCCTTCTTGGAGGTGCTCTGCTATGAGACAAGAGACAGGGACAAGAGGCAGTAAATACAATTTGGAATTAGGGAAAGTGAATTTTCCTTTTCATTTATTCATTTATTACCATGAGGGTGGATTGGACAAGTCCCTTGGAGCAGAGTGTTGAACTAGACAACCTTCAGAGGTCCCTGCTAATCTAAAATACTTTATGATTCTATGAAATTTAATAGAAATGATGAGTCTACATTACTGCATTTCCTGTGTTGCTAAATTTAATCAGACAACTAAAGAAAATACTCCCAATGTTTGAGATAGTAAGCATATCCACACCAAAAATAAAGAGAAAGAGAAAAAAAAAGCCTACAAAAACAAACAAACAAAAAAATCCCCCAAAATGTTCTTAAAAACCATGATGGAATCTGAACGCTCAACCTAGCAGAGAAAAGTAGTACTAACTTCTGGTTGACATTAAATTTCTTTATTTTAGTAAGAAAACACTGTATGACAAAAATAATTTACTATTGCATGGCTAGTTTTAATTTGTTGAAAAAAGTTTATAAAATTTGAGGCTTTCTGATGACTGTTCTGGGAAAGTGATCAAAAATACTGATGTAGACATTGAATCAATTATTTAATGAGACTTCATTTTGGGAGAAAAAGGATCAATTTATCAACACAAATGTCACAAATGTATCACATTTTAGAGTGAGTATTAAAATGACATTTCATCTAAAGAAGATTGCATGGCTTGAACTCCAGACACCAAAGTGAAGCAACAGGAGGACATGTCAGAAGGAAGGCAATAATAGGAAACAGAACGCTGCAACAAGTGCTTTGGACTTGGTACAAACAATGAAAACATAACAGCAAGGTAACCCCTCCTTTTAATTCCTTCCTGTAATCAAATAAATAGTATGTGAAACTAGAATGCATTTCCATTTTCTCTAAGTGCTTTTTAGGCAGCAGGAAAGAAACAAGAAAAAAAAAAACCAAATAAAAACACCATTCATGCTCAAGTAATAATTGCATCTTTAAAAAAAAAATAAAGTATCGGTCACAGTAAGAAATGAGAGTGACTAAAGAAGGGAATGATTGGCATGTTAATGGAAATACTGCCTTGGACACCAACTTTGTTCCTTTGCAAGAGCAGCGCATTGCATATAGAAGTGATTCAGGTTCTTAGCACAACCCTAAACTCCCTCAATTTTATATTTTTACCATCTCTCAAATTCTCCTTACTTCTGCTTTAGGAATAAAACCTCTAAATGGAATCTAAAAAACAGTCCCAAGAGGAATCACTTCTAAAGAATGCTATGTACATTGTTACTGATAGCATACTTTGTTATTAATCAAGGTAGTCTGAAAAGAAACAGAAAACTCAAAGCAACTGAACATGAAATTCAGTGCAGATTTGTTCATAGAAATACAGAAAAGGGGAAAAAAAAGAACTGCTTCTTATTTTTCACATTAAGTTTTACCATTCTTACTGTATTCGCTATATAAAACAATCTACTTTCTCCTCTTAGAAAAAATACGAAATTATAATGAATAATTAATTTTAGGCTTATTTGAGAATAACTGCTACAGTTTCCCTAAACTTTGAGAACATACAACTTACAATCACGAAATAAATCTTCATGTTGAATATGTAAATTTACATAAGTTGTAGATTTAGAAAGAATGTTAAACAGAAGTTCTTAACAGTTCATAAAATTACAGTATAAATAAATTTCATACGCCATTAACTGTTCTTTCTTAAAAGCCTGTATGAAACTTTGAGAAATCAATTGCAGACACTAATTTAGTAGAGGGAAAATTATTGGAATGATTGACTAATAACCAGCTAGAATTCTACTTGTTTTAAAACCAAAATAAAATTCCTTTTTAAACAATTACAATACATGAAGGGCACTGAGGTCTACACAGGTACATCATGCCCCCACATACCTACTTTTGCACTAGTTCCCAATTCAGTACTTGAGAATGATTATTAGAGGCAGGAAAATGCTTCATTTTTTCCTACTTAGCAGTTCTAAAAGACCACAGTAATTTTCCATTGCCCGAGTAATTTCTGGGCTGAAAAAACTGAGTCCATGACCTGCAAATCTTTCCATTTGGCAATAACATGCCTCTCCAGTTTGTATACATGTACAGATAGAAATAAAATTAAAGTACATTGATACTTCAGTAAGATGCTGGTTTACTCAGGTGTTAATTGGTGAATCAATATTTTGCATTTTCCATGTGTACCAAAGTTTTTGCACATGCTTCAGAAAGTAGTGGACGAAGAAGAAAATAACTCCTTACAGTATCTGCTTTAAAAAAATATTTTTCTAGTACGCTTTCTTATTCACAAAACCTATTTAGAGGGCAAACCATTTCCCAGATAAACAAGAAAAGGTTCACAAGCTTAAAGGACCATTAAACTTACAGGAGCTGCAGGGAAGCTGGATGAAAGCTCATATGGCTCTTCTGAGATCCAATGGCCTAATTCCAAAGACCACAGAACCTAAAACAAAATAAGTGGTAAGTAGAAGCTTAAAATTTCTATAATAAACTTTTTGAATGTGTAATTAGAAGTGACTGTCCTCTTACAAGAGTTGGTTTGCTATTTCATTTACCCAAAACAAATGATTTGCTGAAAAATCAAGAAATCAGAGAGATACAAATTTTACAACTAAAACAAACCATTGAAATATCAGTCATACTCCTATGCATAGCCGTATGAAATTTTAAAACATTGTGAGGATATTAGAAAAGTCAACTATTTAAAAATCAAAATACTTAGAGAATTTCAAAAATTTGAAAAGGAAAGTCATAATATATCAGTTCTGTTCTCTCAGCTCAGTAATCACTGAACTCCATGAGGTTCCTGTTGGCTCATTTCTCCAGCTTGTCAAAGTCCCTGTGAACAAAAACACCCATCTGGTGTATCAAACACTCCTCACAGTTTTCTAACATCTGCAAACTCGCTGAGGGTGCATTCTTCCCCATCATCTAGATCATAAATGAAGATGTCAAACAATACTGGACCCCTACTACTGACAAGGATTATGCAACTATTGCATAGAACCCACACTATATATATAAATCACCCTGCAAAGAAGAATAACTCAATTTCTTTCTCCTTGGTGTCCTCCTTTGTCAGTGTCATACTCTAGAGCACAAAAAAAGACTGCGGAACACAGACTCTCTAGAAAATACAGAATCATTTGTGTTCAACTGAGCTCTGAAACACTGGATCAATATGATATTTAGAGACTAGTAATCCTAAGACTGTGGACTACTTGCAGACTTCTGTTCACAGCAGGGCCAGCACCAAAAGGTTAACAGAAAAAACCTACTTAAAATGGTTGTATTTTCAATTTCTGAAATACAGTATTTTAATTTTTTTTTTTGGTAAAACGTTCCCCAAACTACTCCATCCAGCATTTTTTATGGATTGATTTTCTAAACATACTTCAGAGCAATTTATCATAACTTGCAGCTGGTTGACTATAATATTAAAAGCCCCATGGAGAGTATTCAAATACTATCCCTCAATTGGTAAAAGCATTGTCTTAATGGGAAAACGGAAAAAGTTCCAGTTCCTACACTGGCTCTGCCCTTGAGTCATATAAAGGACATTCTACTAATTTGTAGATAGTCTAAATTCTGAAGCCCATTTCTGATGGAAGATGAGATTATTTTCCTTATTGGTTTTATCAGTGGTGAGCCACAAAGCTTCTCATAGAGGTAAAACACTGGTATCTTCTTTGCCAAGTTTGTCTGCTATCACTCAATTCAACAACTTTTCCCTTTTACAGGTATTTGAGCTTCACAACATCTCTTCTGTAGTTGCCACCTGACACCCCTTGAGATGGAGTCAAAAAAAGAAATGTTACTAACCAGTGGGACACCCTGCTGCTCCTAGAGCAAGCGAAGCTAACTGAACAAGAAGCATACATATACCTCCAAAATGGGATATATGGAATTTATTAGAAAGCAAATCCCTGTTTTAGGAAAATTCTTCCTCTCTCATATTTTCCCTAAATAGTTCTCTAGCCATTTCAAACAGAGGAAGTCTGTTAGTACAGCCATGCACTATTAAACAGTTGTCATTATTAATCTTAGAACAAGCTGAATTTCATCAGTGCCTGAAATTATTCCCATGCTTGATCACAATAACTGAAATACTTTGCCATACAAATGCATACATTATTAGTTTTAATTTAAATTATAAAATGTTATCTCATAAAATTCGTGAGCAAGTCTATGAAATATTCCCAGTAGACAAAAACTGGCATTACATATATTGAGCATGGTAAAGTTATCCTTTACAATGTTACAGCTCACTAATGGAAAATTCTAAGCTGAACAGATTGATCATAAACTAGCAATGTAAACCTTACAAAATTGCCTAATTGTACGTAAGAAATTAAGTTTCTGTAAAGGGCTCTTTTGCCCCAAATCTGTTGCTACAAGAAGTAAATTGCAAATTCGGTTTTCATAAAAAAACTATTTTCTAAATAAGTTCTATAGTTTTCAGTCTAAAGTATCTTACGCCTGATGACTTCCAGGGACACCAATAACCTCTAATGTGAACTTCTACAAAAGCTGGTGTCTTGTGTGACGTGACAAGTGATTTACTTGTGAGGAGAGGTGTCCAATTTTGCAGGCTATTGGAAATGAACAGTGATTTTTTGCTGATACTTAAAAGCAGCATATCTTTAGACTTATTGCTAAACTCAATTACAAAACATCCAAAGAATATTATGTTTGCTTTTAAAAAAATAACAATCAAATATTTGAAAATGCAACAGCTGTACAAAAAGAGAAAATAATTTCTATAGTTGTTATATCATACCAAACATTAATTTTTAAAAATTAGAGTTAAATGCATTAATAAATCAATGACCTATAAAAATATTCAAAACCTAATAATGCATTGCAGTGTTCAGCTAAGAAAAGTATGGTAACTTCTTAAAAACATTTAGTTAAGACTGCAACTTAGAATTGTAAAATATAAATTTTAGGGTGGTACCTGTGTATATTTTTTACAATTACTTTTATAATTTACAGTCATAATATCAAAGCCTCTTAGCTTTATACTTAGAGCTGTATATATTTATTATAGCTGTATATAGAACATAAAAGAAACTTGTTAATGTGAGTAATTTCTCTTTTAATCACAATATAAATCAACTTTAACTGAACCAAGAAAATTGTATTTTTTAATAAAATTCAGAGAGACATACTACCTTAAATAAATTCTTCATAAATAAACTTGAGCAGGAACAGATGTACCATGCTGTACTACATATACATCACGTCCTTATAGTACCAAAATTATGTTTGTATCAAAAGTAGCTGGAAAACAACCCAAATAGATTAAAATATAAACCCAAAAGATTAGTTATGATTAAGTAATCCTATTTCATTTTCCAGGCCAATTCTACAGCAATGACCTCTATCAACCCTTGTAGTATTTACAGAATTTTGTTTAGAAATGAAATTTGTTTGTCTTAACAAAAGATAGATTAATGCTTGTCTATCATGGTTCTGGAAGTGAGTACAAAGGCATCGTATCTACTTTCCTAGACAAAAAGAAAATTAGATACTGAGTTCATGAACAGGTCCTGCAGTAAATAATTAGGTCACCACTCACTAAAACATTCAGTTTCCATGAAAACAAAGACAAGAGCTTTTCATTCCAAGTCACTGAAAGTTTGATTCTGACTCTGGCAAATTTTCAACCAGTATATTTTCGTAGCAACACCAAAAAAAGCTTCAGATTAATGTAATTCAAAAAGAAGTTGTGATTTGCAACATTATTGTCAGCTGAAATACTTCAGAATGTATGTTTCTACTGAGAAGAAAGAGCTATCTAGAAGTTTTCAAACGTGCAGTAACAAAAGAGTTAGCTTAAAATGTAATGATAAAGCAGTACAGTATGGATCAGATATGAATGATGGATATAGGAGTATCAGAAGTTAGGAAAATACAAGATATCATTGAGATATTAAGAACGTATCAAATTCTAAAAGAATAGTCTTGCTGGTCATGGACAATCAAAGTTAGGGGGATATAGGGAGGGAAGAGAAGAGTGGGGAAAGTATAGTTTTTCTGCGGACTTCTTACAAAGTTAAAGAATTTTTTCCTTTGGCTTTGGACTCTAGAATCAAAGTGATTAATCGTCTGTTACTTCACGCTCAAGTATGGGCTATTTTCTCTAATTTGGCAGCATGCAACCTGTATGGCATGGAGCTCCAACAAGTGTCCTGCAGGTTATACAGCTACAAGTTTAGCTTTGGGGAAGAATTTTCATCTGCATATCCAATCAGCTACGTTCTTTTATTCACAACATATAGGAAAAGGTATAGCAAACATCAGGTTCTCAAGGGTCTGAAAACACACTATTTGATTAGTTATTATTTAAAGTCTCTTACCTATCCAGCTAGCACACTGAATGATCATATGGTATTGCACTTGAATAATTCATCTTTAAATATGTAAATGGAGTGCTAGGAAGATTAAATGTCTGATGGTAAATTTGGTATTTCTTCCACATCCATCTTTAAAAATAACATTTTAAGTTTTTCTCAGAAGAAAAAAAAAACCACTTTGGCCTAAATTATGTCCACATTACAAGTGGAAAGGCAGAGGTAAACAGCTTCTTAAAACCCTGATAAACATCTTCCAAAAGACAATTATCACTGCTCAAAAGTAATACCATGTTTAAAAGGTACTACTAATTTCTCCAGACTGATGATTACTTTAATTATCCAATTTGAACTATTTTATCAGTGAAAATACTAATGGTAGGATTGATTATCTTTAAAGGATTGAGTTATTAAGCATCAATAAAAGGAGAAGATTATTTTCTTAAATGAAATTTTCCTGACTAAAATTTTCTACTGAATTCCTCATTCTGGCTAGGTAAAGCTTCTGTTTTCTCTTCTCTAGTTGACCAATTTGGGTAAAAAGATGGCAAAATGATGCCATTGAGACAATGAGAAATAAGGCAATAACGCTCTTACATTATATGATTCAATGATTTAACCAGGTTAAGAAACAATTCTTAAAAAAAGTTCAAAGCACTGTTTTCTTTCAGTGAAGTAAATAAATTAATTAATTAATCAAGGGAATACACATTTATGGGCAAAGTTGAACCCAGTCTCTGTGAAAGACATAAGCATAGTTCTAAAAATATTAAAAATAGCAATCTTCCAGATAAGCAGGTACTACAAGATTAAATGAACTTTTGATCTGGAGATCTGGAATTCTTCTCTATTTCTTTGTCATGTATCTCTCCTAGTAATTTCAGAACATTGTCTAAATAGCTGCTCAACAAAACGAGTGAAAACAGCATCAGCATTTGATCCAATAACATCCACAGGAAGAAACTAATCCTTGGAACAATTTCATTCAACTTACTGGTATTATATGAGGGATACAGATGATCCCATGATGAGTCTACAAGGTAGACCGTAAGACAGGAGGACAACATTTCCAATCTATAACGGTCTATGAAGAGCAGAGGTAGATATTTTCACCATGCATTTGTTCACAGAAGTGGAGGGCTTAAAAACGGCAATGAAATTCTAAGACAGCACTTGTTGGAATACTGATTATCCAAATACTGCCTTATGTACAAAGACAGGAAACTATTTTGTAGTAGTTATCTCCATCTGTAGCGATCTTAGCAGTTATTTGAAGCTTTTTCTCAAGGAAGAATGCAGCTTACATGTTTGAGCACCCTGTTATGAAAAAATAACTCATGGCAATTATGTTGAGGCTTGTTGAATGCTCCATACAAAGCTAAGTGTGGGACAGATAATTCAGTGTATTTATTTAATAGATGGAAGGAAACATATAGTAGGCTGGAATGAGTCTGTGGAGATTTTCTTCTCCAAACCATCTGCTAAAATATGTTCCTCTGAATGCAGCCATGGATACTATCAGTCTTCTTTTCCCACAAAGGCACATTACTGGATCCTTAAGGTGACCAAAGATGAAAACCCTTTATTCCAAGGGAAATTAATCACCAAGAAGTTCTGAAAAACCTGATGTATACCACAACAACTTCAGATAACTACATATATATCACACAGGACAAGCTTCATACTGGTAAGTGCCAGACATCTTGAAAACAAAAAGGCAGCAATTTATTTTCTGCCCAACTAGTAAATTTTAAAGTATTTATAAGAAAGAGGAAACAAAAAAATTTAGTTATTCAACAACCCTTTTCTGGATAAGATGAAGAGCTATTTCCATATAAATTTCAACATCTACATTTTATAGCTCTGGAAACACGAGGAAAGCTGAGAAACTGTGATCTGCAATGTCAGATTGAGTGGTTAATCTCTATTATTACCGTGAGCAGTTGAGATGGTTTAAGCCTGGGCTGACAGATTTGTTCCCCACCCAGTCACTACTATTTTTATTTTACATTTTTTCCCACTTGCAGCAAAATATCTAAGAATTTCCCTTCATTTTTACCAATGCTGAATACAATACGTGTTTCAGAACATAACAGAAGTATACTATATCAGGATATGAAAAATTCAATCTGAATAATGTCAGTTGGCTAATGTTGAGCAGAAATTAATCTGTCCAAAAATAACGCATGGGACATGAGTTTCTCATCCATGAGATAAGACCTTGGGCCTTTCTAAAATACATAATGAGGTACAATACAGGAATACTTTGGCTAAATTAAGCACTGAAAAACTGTAACTAACTAACATATCTTCACACAGACAAATTTCATCTAATAGAACTAACTCTACGCAAGCCTGAATATCTTAACATTTGCACTATTGTATGTAATATGGACACAAACATGGTTGATATTTCAGCTATACAAAATAAAATTAATTTATTGTGCAGTAAAATTAAAAAGCATTTCTTACCCATTCATAGGAAACAATCCAACACCCACGAGCAATTCCGAGCATAACGTTCAATGTACGACAAGGACTCCCAGTAACTACGTGGCTTGTTGTTTCACACACTTCATTTGAGAACAAAAAGTCTCCAAGTTTATTCATGACCTGAATTACTATATTTTGCTTCCTAAAAGGAAAAAAAGGTAAAAAAACCCCATACAACATTGAATGGAGGATGGCAGAATTATAAAAGCATACACACACAATACAAATTAACTCAAATTTACCTAATTTCTTTCCCCCCAATAATTTTTTATTGTTTTCTCACTAAGCCTCTACCCACTTGCTAGCCCTAAATTCATTAGCCTCTCCACAGAGTCCAAACAGACCCTTTTCCATTATCACACAATCATACCTACTTGCACATCAAAGCCCTTTTGCCCCCCACATCTATCTTATCTGTTTAAACAAAAGCTTTGGAGTGCAGAATTATCTATTATGTTGTTTATGTACAATGCCCAACACAACAGAGCCTAATTCATGGTTTCTTTTGTAGTACTACAAAAAATATATTACCAAGAAATGCAAATATTTTGATACAGCACACTTAACAGTTTTTCATTAGGAAGCACCAGATTTTCAGCATCTGAATAATGCTGTGTCTAAATTTAGAGAGAAGTCCTAAAGTTCTATCTGACTTGCCACCTATACATCCATGCGAACATTTCAATTAAAATTCACTTATCCTTAAATACAATTATAATGAAATATATAACATTAAATATAAATTCCAGAATGGCCATCTATAACTGGAATTCTAATTTGAGCTCTCTACATAGCTACGCAGGAGCACAGAAATATATAATTATGAAAACAGAAAGACCTTGGTATCACTAAAGACAAGCTGTTGCATGATAACAATTTACTACTCTTATTAATGATTATTTTTACAATTATAAATGATCATTAAAGATCTGGTAATAAAAGCCAAATTTTGGTGGTCCCTCTGCTCCCCACACTGACTTGGAAATGCCCATGCAATACAAGATAAAGCAATTAGGCACAACCCTGAACACAGCCACACCTATCACAGTGGTGATCCTTTCAGGCTAAACATGTAAATTAATCACCGACACAAAGCAAGTGCATTCAGAGCATCTCCAGAAACCTCTGGGGCTGCTTCATTCTCACTACATTTAACTCCACAGAAAAGAAGTCTGTTAAAACTCCTAAAATATTCCAGCTAAAACAAACACTACTTAGAATCCCAACAAAACTGCAAAAAAATGAATAGAGAAAACAGTGCAGCAAATTAATCTCACAAGTCAAAAGGTGATACTGTATGTTGAGATACTTAAAAAAATCAAATGACTGACCCTCTCTCTGTTATGAATTCCGCCCTTGGCTATATAGCTTTGATTGTTACCAGAATACTTAGTATTCCCTTTCCATTTCATGAGCTTTAGCTTGGCATAGCCTACAAGTGAATGTTTTTGGAACATTGCAACCCATAGGGACTGGCCCTGCCCAAACTGCATGCTCCATGCTCTACCTGAATCTTTTCTTACTTCCTGTGTCTACACAAAATTCCTTACAATGAGAAGAAAAATTTCTGTTGTACAAGTCTTGAATTGAAGATGTCTTACAAACTGCAGAGAAAACTCACCAGTTTATACTGGAGACAACTGCAAAAACTAGTGGATAAAAATTTACAGCAAAATTTCCCTGAATTTTTAGATCAGAATATTAGGTAGGTGGTGGCTGTGAATCAGTGAGCAGCATTTAAATAATCTCAAAACCCAATGCCATGAAACCATTGAACTCATGCATCTTAAAATGTAAATTCTAATGAACCACTTTTGAGGCTGTAGCTGCTGGGTAGTAGAATTGGCTTTCGACCACTGGGTTGTGTTTTGGAGGACTATTTTCTCTTCTTTAGTTCTTTCAGAAGCAGTCCCTTTCCCTTCACCCATTTACAAGTTGATGAATGCCTACAATTGTAGTCAGCCAAAAGCAGTCTTGATGAAAATATTCTGATGAAAAGCAATTGTTATCCCCAGAGAACTAAATTTAATGAAATAGTAATTGGGTAGTGGGAAAAGTCAACATATAAGAACATAAAAAAAATAATATATTAATGACTTCTTAAAAGAAAAAAAATTCCCTAGGTCAGCCAGGATTTGTTCTCCTCTTTTAGGCAGACCATAGCCTCTGTTTTCCCCTACTATCTGCACTGTAGTGATGATCTTTACCTCCTCCACAGTGATCCTGCATTGCATGACTTGTGAAGTTCATTTTATAGTCCCGGTGTTACTAGCATCCAGTCACATTAAACAGAAGAAAAGTATTAATTCCATTTTACGTTTCTGACATACATAAGTATACTCGTTAATAGCTATTGACGACCTTTCACAAAAAAACTTCTGAAAGCATAGCCACTAAGTGCTGTTTCTGAGTATTTTTATCTATGTAACTGTCAACATTTAGTTACATCAAGCCTGAAACAGATTTTTGGGTAGTATAAATATCTTGAGTTTTGAAAAAGAATTCAAAAACTGTAAGCAAGTGTAGTATAAAATATGGAATTGTGTTTTTGTTGGATGTTCCTTATGCTGTAAGTCTTTTAAGAGAATGATAAGAGCATGCCAGAAAATTATTAACTCTCCCCCAAAATATGCAGTGGCAGCTGCTTCTAATGTTTTGAAACTAAGTCGTTAAAGAGCCTACAACTGATATTTATTCTGCAACTATTCATATGAAATAAAACATTTTAAATAGATGTTTCAGATTATGACTTTTTAAATAGAAATAATTAAAATATATGGTGAAAAGGCTGTGTTGGACTGAACCATTTACTCCATACAACTACTATTTACATTTCCTTCAGAAAAATTCAAAACTTGCTAAAGATTCTAGTTTTATCGCTCTGAAGCCCTGTTGAACTCACCTATGGAACTACTTCAGCCTGCACCACAGCACCAAAAACATACATATACAGTGCAAATAACAACAACATATACATGTATGTACAAGTTTCTAGATAGAATACAGAATGAAATTAAGTGCAGAGCCCAAAGATAAATTTCATTTTCTATAGGCATAAAAAAATTATAAACATTCAAATTTAAATGGTGGACTGAATAAAGAGTCAAAATGGTTAATACTTACTCAGAAGACATACTCGTTGTAACTAGTGTCCTTGTTGGCTAGAGACGTGAAAGAAACAAGAAAACATCAAAAATCTGAAAAAAAACCCTTCAAAAAAACCCTTAAATTAGGAAATGTTATATTAAAAGGTGCAAACTACTTCACAATTATAGTATCACCTGGGGAAGAGTCTGTACTAATTAAGATATATTCTAGAAATACTAAATTTTTGAGGACATGGAAGTAAGGAAAACTCTTCAATCATGTTTTATGTCAAAGCATACAATACAGCAGAAGACAGGAATGTAAGCTTTTTTTAGTAAAAACAAAAAGCAAAGGATTCCCAGCCTGAGATGCCACAGAAATAAGGACAATATTGGTCTACTGACTTTTCCTTTTCATCAGATGGAAAGGAAAAGATAGCTCACCTACAACAAAGAAAACCTGTAATTTAAAATTCCAGTTTCTTCCAAAGAAAGGCTGAAACTGGCTGGGATGCTTCAAAAACAAGAGCATATTTATCATAAAATATAATTTTAATAATTTTGTTTTTATTTTGAGAGTGTATTTTTTTTGGGTTTTGGCACAACATCAGTATTTTATGTCAAGGTTAAGGAAACATTCTTTCACTCTTCGGTATTTTCTAGTGAATAAAAGTTGTCCAAGTAATATAACACACAGGGTATACTCAAAGAATACAGCAATCCTCAAATCAGTAATTCTGAGACACCTTAAAAAGCACTCTTCCCTTCTCCTGCAATACCCCCCATAGCTTATGTGAGAAGCAGGAATGTTTGCCCCATATGGACTTAAAATAAGCTTGGGGGGAATTATTATTACAGAGGTCAGAAGAGGAGGAAGTTCATCACCACTGACCATGAAAACCTCCAGTATGCACAGAGGCAGGATAGAACATGAATTTTAGCAGTATCAGAGAAATAACTACACAGAACATGGTCATCAAAAAACACATGTAAGAAGAGGTTTTGATCATCTTAGCTAAGAATTACTTGTAGCTACACAAACATGCACAAATAAATATACACAAACATTTTAATTTTGTAGAAAAAGGAGACTGACTGAATTTTATACAATGATTTCAAAAAACTCCTCCTAATTTTCAAAATTACTATATGAATTTAAATTATTTCTCCAGATAGCTACTGCTCCATATGAAATACTAATTCCCACTTCTGTCCCCCAATATATTAACACAATCACAAGTAAGTTCCCAAAGTCTCTGCTAGAATTCAGTTTCCTTTGAGTAATGTACTGAGTTGAGAGCACAAAAATATTTCAAATTGGGAGCACAGGCAAAAAAATATTTCAGGGCAACTCATTTTACTCAGTAATGCATCAAAGAACAAAAGAGAGAAATCTGATGCAATTCCATCTGACCTCTGTTATCAGTACAGAACTGTTCTCTATTGAAAGAACAAGTAAACTGCCACATTTCAGAATGGAGTTGGAATTACCTGTGTAGACTATTAGACTAACAGAATGTAGACTAATTATGTGCACCATGACTGTTCATTATATGAACACTCTTTGCATAGATAGAACACAATTGAGATACCATTGACAAGGTAGATAATCACGTTAACACAAGCAGTAGTCATTTCAACACCACATGGTAATTTCATTCTGGTGGTTGTGTACACTTAAAAACCCACAAAATTCAGATACTATTTAAGTCTTCAGAAGCAACATAATGCAGCATATACAATAATTTTTAAAATTCATGATAAACATGCACTCAGACCACACTGTGTGAGCTCTGCAGTACTTCACACTGAATATATATACAATGTGAAAATATAAACCCAAACAACAATAAAATGGAATAAAACTTCAAAAGAAAAAAAGGATGAAAGTTTTGCATTGAATAATTTGAAAGAACTTCTATGCAGTATTTTTAGAAATGTAAGTTTCCAAAGTCTAACTTGTTACCAGCAATACTTACTGATGATGTCTTACTCTACTGCTAGCCTGACAGTTGAAAAGAAGATAATATGCACTTATCTTGATCAAATTTAGTTCTATTCTTAGCCAAAAGAATTTCTACCGCATTACTTCCAACTCCAAACAAGCAATCACATTTAATTGCTTTTGGAAGTTCCAACTCAATTCTACACTGGAGTTTCACACATAAAGAATTTGAGTAAAAATAATGACAATGCAATAATATACATCAAATATATCTATCATAACATGAATATATTAGTATTAAGTTACATACACTCAAAATTTGAGAATAAACACTCAAAAAAGATCTGTGGTAACACAACGAGTAAGGGTTCTTGTGTCAAAAGGACTGTATATTACTGCACAGGTTAGGTCAGATAATTAAAATCAGACATGAGGCCACATTACACAATTATGAGCATATGCCTCATATACTATCTTAATATACATGGTAGGATCTCAGTAAACGCATGAGCATTAAAGGATTCTGGGATGCAATAGCTTGGGAAGGCCAAAAACAAGGCTTAAAAGCAAGCTTTGACTTTGCTCTATCCAGTCTTTCTGGGAGGAAAAAACTCATCTACGTCAAATGTATATGTTTCAGCACGGTCATGACAGTCTCCTTTACTACCTGAAGCCAAGCCTCATTGCCATCACAATCAAGCTCCTTCTCTAAAAGTCTGGAGTTAAAGCCACACAAAGCAATTGCACTAGGTTCTTGAGGGTCTTTGTATAGTATTAGCTCTAAAGCTAGATCCTGACGTGTCAGTTCAGAATGTGCAGAAAAATATCCTTCCTCACAATTTTTTATAAATGTTATGAAAGCATTACTAATCATACCACTATTTTTGCCAAACTTGGGTTAAAAAGAAGCAATACTATAAACCAAGGCCAGAGCAGCTTGAGATCCTACAGCTGCTTCTTCAGCTTCAGAGCAAAAATGTTTGTTAGCAGTTCCTTAATACCTTGTCTGTAGGTAACTAAAAATACTGGATCCACTCAAATCAGGAAATCTACAGCCTGTCCTGGCCTTACCCTGCAAGATCAGCTTTTGAATTGTAGCTTTTATGTTACAACACATCATGTACAAGATGATGCAGAGTATTCTGAACAAATGCCTTGTCAGTGCACTTAGAAGTGATTCAAAGACCCAAGAATGCAAAAGGACGCACACAAAACATAGAAATTGGAAATAAATTTAATTTCTTCCAAGCTATTATTTCATTTGCATTCAGAACTGCATATTTTTTCAAGTTAAAGGTCATTTGCTAAGCAGACAATATTTTGTTTTATTGCTTCAATAAGACAAGCAGTTCTCTTTAATTACAGTTACCAAGTGGAAAATTTAGCCAAACTATGTTCTAATTTTCAGTTCTACATTTTTCAAGTTAATTGCTTTCTCCCCCATCCCCCAATACGCAATTTTTCTTCTGTGCTTTTTGTGTCTGTTTTATTTTACATTTTGCTTTTATTGAAAAAAAAAGAGTTAGCATTTACTTTTCTGACCAGCAAAAAGACATCTGGTGAGCATCATTATGAGTTCTAATGCATGTTTGTAGCAGTATTATTATTAATAAAACACTGGAAAAGGTGGTATTAAGCTAACTGGTCCTTTTATTTACCATTAATCTCTGAATCCTGAAGAGTTGCATATCTGTACTCTGAATCAGAGCACACACTTCCTTCTGAGTTATTTTTGAGGTCTGGAATACAGACTTTGTTATAAACGACAGCTTCAGCTTTCCTTTATGTGTTTCTTAGAAGCACAGTTGCATTAAGTACTTCTTTAGTGTCTGCCAACAACAAGATTTTTCTAAGTCATCTGAAATATAAAACATTCATTTCAGTAGCTAGAAGGAAATAGTATTTGAAAATCTCCCCAGTACTTAAAAGTGGTACTTCCTATATGTTAATTGACCTACACCACAAAAGAGGTATCCAACCTCAAAATGTATTCTTTCTCTCTTCTGAATTTGAGCTGGTGTTTCTTGGAGATGAAGGACAAGAAGAAAAAAGTCCTGTTTTGTACAACCTGCTTTTCAAGAAGGTGAGCTCAAATTTTCCTTCGTTAAGCATGTCATGAGTTTTTTTTCATAAGTGACAAATGAATGAAAATGAGACCATGAAATTTTTTTCCGGACTAGTTCTCAAGAAGAAAGTGAATTTATGCAAATAATTAATTTGATAGGAATATGTTTAGATTTGTGACTGGTAAAAATTCTAGCCTATGTATATTAGATCTCATTTTGTCTTTCAGTCAAGAACCCAGGTCTCAAATATTTTTCAAGAAATTATTTCAACCAATAAATAGCACTTAAGGTTGTATATTACTTAGTCCAAGTGCTCCTCTTGTGCCTTAGAGTTGACTGAAGTTCTGAAAGAAATAAGCTTCAAAGTAGTCTCAAACTCAGATATTTGTTTTAGTGGAGTGAAAAAAAATCTTCAACTTCAGGACTTAAGAAGATACCCTACGTGGTTTGGCCAATACACAAGGGAAAAAGAACTTTTGGAGGGCGGGAGACAGGCAGGAAAAAGCCAGTGCATGTGTGAGCAAAGAAAGTGTAAGGGAGAGTATATTATACTGTTTCGTAACCTTCAAATCCCTTTCTTCTCTGGCTCTTGTAGGTCCATCAGATGATTCTGAAATTGGTTTAGGACCCTCATAATCAATTTTGATCTTTACAACTGTATTTCAGAAGTAATAATCTTCAGTCTTAATAGTATATGAGCCAAAAGACAGACCTGTGTATAGTATAGGAATATTTAAAAAATCAGGTTAATTTCACTCTGCTTGTATCTAAGAACGTTGTAATGAGGACCCAAAACTTTAAAGCCGTTCTTAGAAACAATTTATAAGTAGTATAACATTAAGTTATTCAAGTAATTGTGGCTCATAGCTGAAAATAATTGGTAATTATAATGAATGATTACTATTCAGTATTTTTAAACAGCAATTATTCAAAGCTGTAATTTACTTTCTGATTGACCTTTCTCTTATCAGTCCTTTGATACTGATATTTTTCAAGTTTCCTCTGGCTGCAAAAGTCAATTTCAACTGTAATTTCTTCACCAAATATAGTACCTCTGCTTTGGTCCTAGAAAGATAGGAAAAAATGAGCCCATCCTAACTAAATCCAATATTGGCATGTGGAAAGATGAAAAAACAAAGTAGTCTATTAGAAGAACGAAAAATTAGATGACGTGACAGGTGCCTAGGCATCATTTTTCCTTCACTGTCAAATACAAGAATAATGAGAATCCTGTAATTGAAGACATAGGAAACGCTAGAACTTCTGTTGGCAAGATAAGAGAGAATGAATAGCTTCAGACTTTTCAGACTAGCAGTGTCAGAGTTTACAACTTTCTGACATTTTCAATTTTCCACATGCAACCAATCATAGCTAACAACTATGTTTAAGAATAATTAAAAAAATCCAACCATAGGGATGCAAGACTTTGTAGCAAGGGGTAGATTTCCCCGAATTCTGCAACTTTAAAGGACAGGTTTACCTGTCTGTGATCATTAGTAAAACTGGAGAGGGACTTTTTCTATTAGGATAGCCAAAGATTAAGGGGAGAGAAGATGTTCCTTCCCAATTGTTTGACTGAAACCAAAAAACTTCTACATCAATCCGCATGACATTATTATTATCACTTCTACAAGCACAGGCAGTAATAATTCTCATTCCAATGGGAAGCTCAAGCCTTTGCAACAGGTACAAATTAGGGATTGACTTCCTGGTCAGCATCAATCACGAAAAGCAGCAGTCCAGTCCTCAACTGTATTTTACTAGGAAAGTTTCATGTCTTTATTTTGTGAAACCTGAGAAAAATCACAGAACCATAGAACATCCTTGGATGGAAGGCACTCACAAGGATCATCAAAGTCCACCTCCTGGCCCTGCAGAGGAGATCCCAAGAGTCACACTGTGTGCCTAAGTGTGTTGTTCAAACACTTCTCGAACTCTGTCAGGCTTGGTGCTGTGACCACTTCCCTGGGGAGCCTGCTCCAGTGCCCAACCACCCTCTGGGTGAAGAACCTTTTTCTAGTATCAGAAAGAGACAGCAGGATTACTAATGTGACAGAAGTGAACCTCAAGAAGTGGAATGCTAAGGGGAGGAGAAAGCTACTTTATAGTTTAGATTCTAACATAATTAGATTCTAAGATGAAAGCTCAGGTGAAGGAAGGGCACTTGTTCATCCCAAAAAAGCCAAAAGACAGGAAGAAGAGGAACCAGGGCTATCATGGGGCAACATTATGTTACAGAGAAAACTTATATAGGCAAGCAGAAACATTTTAAAGACAACACTAAGGAACAAAGTAATTCTGTCATTAGTACCAAATAATGTCCAATGTATGCTCACCTTCCCAATGATCTGTGAGAAAGTCATGCACAGTTAATTTTTTTCTGCTGAAATTTTAGACAACATGAACTTCACCCCCTTAACCTCAGCCTCACCAAGGTTAGGAAAACTAGTTTGTATCTTTCTATAAATAATTCCAACAAAAAATTAAGTATGCTATAGAATGAATCTGTTTCATTGGTTCAAACAAAAAATCGATTACACTCTCATAATGATCCAATGAAGTGAACAATGCCTCCAGACAGCTGACTTATGACCAATTAAAAGCACTTTATAAGGATTCAGCTTTCTATGGCCTTGTTGTGAGACAAAAAAAAAAGTCACAAGGGCAACAGTAGAGTAGCTTCAGTGAAATTAATTGCTTGATATTTAAGACCTCGTCAGCCATGCATTCAACTTTTGGTCATGATGGTTGCCACCCATCATCGACAGTTCATTAGAAATCAATGTTTGCCTCAGCTACTTCATTGGAGACATTAGTGCCTCATTAACTCTGCTCACAATGGGTCATTGGGCAGAAGAACTGAGACACAGAGACACATTTCCATTGCGCAAGCTGCAGGTATGGAACCATTTTAAGAGGGAAAGAACCATTTTGCATTACCCCAACTGTTAAATGGTGGGTTTGCTCAATTATTAGCAGTGTGAGGTGAATTGGGATAGTTTAAATCTTCTGGAGACTGCCAACTATACAAGAAGTGGAATTTGAGGTGAAGATAATCCTGAACATGTTTGCAGTCCAAAAGACTAAAGCCAGGATTTATGTTAACTTTGTGTTAAGATACAAGATTGTAAACTTCAGTAAATACTTTGCTGACAAGATTTTAAACCACTTGTTGATGATAATCAACAACCTGACTTAAAGCTTTACAGCCCTCTAGACCATATGGTAAACAACTGAACAATATTTACTTCATGCTTTAAAGTGCAACAGCAATATTAGGAAGGGTAGAATAAAAATTGTTTAAAACCTCTCCCAAGTATTCTTTTAGAATCTTGAAGGATTATGAATTAATCATACTTGCAGACAAATCTTCGAAAAACAAAAGATTTTTGTAGTGCATATGTAATGTGTTGAAATATTTTTTCCTATTTGACTGATTGCTTATTTATATTTCTGTTCCACACAGATTTGTTTGTAAGCTCATAATTCAATTCTACAAAGATCACACCAATAATCTATCAAATGTTTAACTTCATTGAAGAAAAGAGTGGTGGTATTTGTCAAATTATTAAACAGAAACTTGATGAAGACACATCAAATGCTGATGAAATGGAGTTTAGGAAGTCTTTTGTTCAGATTGATTTTCAGCAATTTTCACGAGCTGCAAGACTATAACACATAAAGGAGACTCATTAACAGTAGGATTTCCAGCCTATAGAGTCATACCAGATACCAGCAGGTTTATGTAGGGTGTCCATTTTTCCAAGAGCTAAATTTAAAAAAAAAAAAAAAAGAAAAAAAAAAAAAAGAAAAAAAAAAGAGGATCTAAGCAGCAGTTGCTTTTCTTCCTGATAGTTTCTGATGCCAAGAGGGAAAACAATTTCATTTGGTTTTTTGGCATGATGGTTGTGTACACAGTGCACCTCAAAACTGGAAAAGAACAGCATACATACATATCTTCAGCAATGAGGTATGCTTCAAGCACAGACTCTGTGATCTGACTTCTTGCACAATGTTTATATACTGTTTCCCTCATGCTCTGAGCCAGAAAGAGCTGCATTCGCTTCTTGCACCCAAGCCTTCCTTCCACCATTAAATCCAAGAATGACACAGAATTTTTTTTAAAAGGATGGAGATGACATAAATGTACTTCAAATAACTTGAGATTCCAGGATGTTATTCTTGGTGCTTATCCTTATCTACCATTCACTGTGGATAGACCTTGAGCAATTTCCTACTTGCCTAAAAGTAGTAATAAAAAATATGGTCTGACTTTGCAAGAAGCCTCATAAACAGTCTCCTTATCAAAAGTCACCAAACCTACCAATCTTCTGGGGAAAAAAAAAGAAACAGTGATTTTTTTTCCTTAATTCTATGAAGACAAAAAAAAAATCAAAACTCTCCATCTACTTAATCCTCTATGTCTTCCTCTAGAAGAAGGTTCTGAAAAATAACCAATATGGCAATTTGTTGAGCGAACAGAAATTTAGTGACAATTTTATATAAAAACTTAGGCAAATTCAGTTCCTGGATCTTTTCTATCCTGCCTGCTAAGATGACAAGCTACAGTCAACCACCTCCTGTTTCACTGTCACAGCACATTTCCAGTGTTCCAAACAGCAACACATACAAGAGTGTGAAAACCAGCTGCAAGTGCCCCCGGAACAACAGGAAACAGCTTGAGCTGACAGGAGCATGTGCTTTTTGCCATAGAAAGGTACTGATTTTTCAAGACACTTTTTAAAAATTAAGAAATAGACCACAGCACTTCAGTAGGTAGTCCCAAATAGCTGGTACGAAACCTGTCCTAAAGAGAACGATTTCTAGGGACCCAAGGTCATGAATCAACCCACTGGGTTCATCTACAGGAGATAATCCTGTCAGGAATGGTAGCAACCCTAAGGGGTGATAACAAAGCTGTTGACATTAGGATATGGCCCAAAGCAAGCACTGTAAGGTACAGCAGAAGTTGCCAAGAATATGGCTCCTGTCCTGGAAGCCCTCAACTTGATGTGGGAGAAGTGTGGGGGACAAATTCACTAGCTGGAGAAAGTCCAGCACTGGAACTGCCTTGCAAAGGTTGAGTGAAAATAGTCATGGGATTAATCATATATAAGCATTTTTAAAACTGTCTCAAACCATGGGATTCATAGGCATCCTTCACAGTGCTATCCTCTGACCAACCCCATTACACCAAGCATTTTCCCCAAACCATAAAGGTAGGTAGTTCCAGTTTCTTCATTGTTAACTGTAAATGAGCTTTCATGCTTCCACCTTGTCTAATTCACTGTCCTATTCATTTGTGTCTCAAAGCCAGTAACATTTCAAGTATCAGTATTTAAAATGTGTACCTATTCAGAGCAACTACAAATCAAAACTGGAAGGAAAACATAAAATGATATTGTCCCCTAAACCAATACAATCTAAGACAAGTCTGTGAATGCAAACATAAAATATAGTCATAAAGTTACTTTCCTGAATGTCTGGCAAGAGGCTTCATGTTTTATAGTTACAGATTTTTCAGGATATTAAAATTTGTTTTGCCATGAATAAAGTAATTTTAAAAAGGATTGTGATAACAGGATCTAACAATGGCCTGCTTCACCCTATTTGCTCCACAGCATGAGCTTAGATTGCTTGTAAAAATCTTCTCTTAAAAAATGTCTTAAGTTCAGTGTTGATGTACCTTCACCCAAATCCAAGAGCTACAGAAATACGAGCCAAGATGAATCTGTTTAAAAACAAAACTGAAGGAATTTCAGTTAAGTCCATACTGTCTTCTTTGTGAAAATGTTTTTAATTATCCCTCATGATGCTTAACCGTTTTTTTTCACATGGTAAAGAGATTCTTCTTTTCACTCAGAAAACAGTATTTTAAGAAGTTTTTTAACTTTAAAATTTATTCCAATTGCATTTCTAGTGATGTGAAACTCTTAGATGCTCTAGGAGATATCCATCACTTCTCATATCCCTCTAAAACTATAAAACAAATTTTTATTTGGATAAAAATGGCAGTTAACTGGTTAATGAGTCCCCAATCTTTTTAAAGTATGAAATATTTAATTTGTGACCTGCAACAGGCGCTGTGATAAACGTAAACTTTTTTGTGACAATAAGCAATGAAATGAGCATTCAACCTCATACCAGTAGTTCACCACTACTGTAAATAACTTTCAGGTTTAGGATGAATTTTAGTTTTTTCACTTTGTCCTCCCTATGCAAAGCAACAATGAACTATGTATCCAATTTCATGGAATAATTGAAAACCACATCACAATGCATAAAGGGTTTATTTTATCCCTGCAATCCAGTATCATCAACTTAGATTTCTAGACCAAGGAAGCCACCTGCTGACGCTCACAAGCATTAATCGACAGCATTAATCCTTAACAACTCTGCCTCAAAACTAGGAGTCAGTTTTATAAATCTGTCTGTATGAGCTGCCTTTGAACATACCAAAAGTCTTGGTTTCAGGGTGGTGGTGGTGTTTTAAATCCAAAAATCTTTTTCCTGAAGCCATTAAAGCTTCCTGTAAATCTTACTTATCTTCCCCAAACACACCTGCAGCTGCCATTATAAACTGTTCTGTCTTCGTGGCTTTTGTTTGTTGACACTACAATTTTACATATATTTGATTAGACATCTTCCACATTAACAGTACAATCAGCATGCATACATAAAGAGTATAGATAAAGAAATTAGGAGTACTTTAATCTAAAATTGTGATATACATGTGTCTGAACAAAGTCATACTTGGTTTTGACTTCAGCTAAAACAAAACACAAGAAACTCAACCTGCATGAGGTTTTGAAGAAAACAAAAGCATAACACAATAGCACAGCAGAGAAATACAGAACCTATGGCTTGATTTCTATAAAAGAAACAACAAATGAAAAATTGAAAGAACCATAAAGTAAATAATGTTAAGACGTAGACCTAGTCATATTTCCTAAAGATATTTTTCCATGGCTTTTTTAATATTTGCCATCACATAGTGAACTCCAAAGGCCTACTGACATGCATTCACTGTAGCATACACCACAGTGAATGAGTTGTAACTAAAGTACACTAAAAAGTTTCAGTTTAGATGTTATCTGGGAATTACATTCAGCAAGCATCTAAAATATTTTTAAGGAGGCATTATATTTCAAACTCTTTTTCTATAAAAAAGATAGCTGCAATTTACATAGCTGTCTCATATTTTAGGAAGCAAAGTAATGAATTTAACAGATCACACTTACCACAGATTCCCAGCAATATGGTCTGTCTGAGGATTCACATAGTCACATTTGAGGAAATGTCCATACATGAAAGTATCCAGGAAATGGCATTTCTTTTGCAGTTTTACTTTTAGCAAAAAATTTATTTTAAGATTTAAATAAATGTTAGGAAATTCTCCATAATACTATGATTCAATAAAATAGTATTTTAAAAATATTTAAAGAAGTATTTTGTGCCATTTCTCTCCCACTTTTTTCTTCATGAAAAGGAAACTAACCAACATTTTCGAACTTAACTTTTACATTGCCAAAACTTAGCAAAATGTTGCAATGTTTAAATGGTTGCCACTGGAAAAAAGTACAAATAAAAATGGTGTATAATGTTTGGTTGTTTTTATAAAGCTTCAAGAACATATTCTGATAGGTAATAGAGAGGTTTTGCAACATAATTAGTTACAAAAATTTACACAGCCTGATTTTGTTCAAAATAATATTCTCTTAAAATCTAAACTTTTCAGAGCACCAGTCTTGTTGCCATACATAGCACCTGGTTAATCACATGGCACCTTTTTGTGAATTTTTTTTTACTTTTCAGTCAAATCCCTGTCCTTCCCCAAAATTGTCTCTATATGAATCTGCATAGTCAAGCTGACAATAAAAACCTTTAAAATTAGTTTTAAAAAGCACTCTTGAGATGAATGAAACTATGCACTGCTATTTTATTGATATTTGAGTGAAATGGTATTACCAGCAAGATAAAATGAATGGATAAAAGAAGCCATCTCAAAACACTGAATAGGAATTTTCTCCAGCACCTACTTAGCTTTGCTACTGTTGAACACCTCACAGAGCATGCTTTGCAGGCAGATACCAAGTAGAACCATTTAAAGATACCTCTGATGGCAAGGCCAGATCTGACAAAGAGGAGCAATCAAAAAGAATTTCATACTGCTTTTTATTTCTCTTCAGTATGTATTCATAATGTTGTGATCTTAAATGAGTCAAAATTAGCACTGATGTATAATGCTCTTGTTGAGTAATTTCATGGGAGAAGGAGTCAGTACCAACAAACCTGACCAATCTCCAAGCACACTTTCTGCAACTAGCCTTAGAAAGAGCCATTGAGTGTGGTTTGTGGATTTACATACAGCAGCTTTAGTCAGATTTCTGAGCCAGGAAATGAAACTATTCTGGAGAGATACTTTAGCCTAAACAGCACACTACCTTAAATACTTCTATAGGACCTGGATCTAGAGTGATTTATACATTCTACATTCTAGTTATTAATTTTACACATAACATATTTAGGAAAATAAAGGGAATAAATATTAAAAAAAAAGTAAAAAGTAGTTAAGATGCAGACAAGCCAACTAATCATTTTAATCCGGAGATCACTGGTCCATGGAGATTAATATCCTATCTTCAGGATGTTTAAAATGTTGAACAACTTAGTAATGGCATCTGCACAAAACTTTTACATAAAAAAGTATCAAAATCTGTGATCAGTCTCTTTGAAACTCCACAAGTTCCTATCAATGAAACACCTAACTTATTTCATATAGTTAACGACAGCAGATATCCTTTAGCGCTTTAGGACTTCCCATTCTCAAAAGAACTCAGCACTCATTTCAATTCTGACTTGCTACTTACTGATTAAAAGAACTAGTATTTATTTTTCTAATCAGTTTTATATTTACTTATATGACTTTCACAAAGGAAAAACACTTAAAAAAAGATTCAGTGCTGACTCAATCCTCTCTCCCCTTTTAACAGCCAAATTGAGCTCAAATACTAAATGAAGAAATTTACTTTTACCAGAACCTAAAGGAAAATCTTGCATAAATCTCTATTCTGCAGAAACATCCACTGGTGATGATCGAGTATAAAACAAATAAAAAAACCTGCTGCATTTAGTAACTCCACCAAAAGGAACAGGCATCTTTTCAGGTAACCTCAGTGGCTTTTCAGCTTTTTTCAGTTTGAGCTGGCTTACCAACCTCCTTTAGGATGTCAGCTTGGCATGGACTCTGCCACCACAAGTTACCAGAGAACTGAGTTTTATGCTTACACACCAGGACCATTAGCATAATGTTTCAAGAAAAGTGAGATTCAGGAAAGTTTTTAAACTGATACTGCAAAGAGAATTTATTTTAATTTTTGTACATACAAAGGTGGTCAGTGATCCTCCACGAAAGAGTTTAATAAAGCAAATGTCCAGTTAAACTGACCTTTTGGAGTCTTCCAGATTTCCTTAAGCCCCCAGCTTGCTTATTCTTTTGTTCGTTAAAAATTTTGCAAGAGCCATCAGTAACATGACACTCCGAAATTTCATTTGCCCCACCTAGAAACCAAATTCAGAAACTTAAAATGAAAAATGCAATCTTACAAAATGAAACTCCCACCAATTACTTTATCATATCACAGTGCTATGTACACTTAAGATACTTGTTAATAATTTGTACCAGTTATTTTTTCACTGTATTTCAGTTAGGGAAAAGGAACAACACTCAAACATCTGGCTTCATCATTCAGTATCTGTTCTTGTAAATAAATGAGTTGTGAAACTCCTAATTTCCTATATCATGAAAACCATGTATTAACTACAAGTGGAGAATCTGCTAATTTGCTTTCTACTTATTACAAAACGTGCAATTTCTCTGCATAGAGTTATCTGGGTATGAAGTGTCAGTGGCTAGATTTTCTTACTAAAACATCAACGCTTTTGGTACACTTTGTTTATCTAAAGTGACCTGAAGGTCTGAAACTTGTTTTCAAACACTTTGCAAGCAAATCTAGCAAACTGTTAGCAGGCAAGGATTCCATGCACATGCAGGCATATCAGACCTATTCTATATCAAAAGGCACCATCCATAAGAATGCACTCTGTCAAAAAGCAGTATTTTTTATTATGTATTTTATGAATTGACACATTTAATTCTTCAATACTGTCAGGATGACTTTTATAAGAACTAAATAATAAACTTCTGAATCATTTGAGAAATTAGCTTGCCTAAGATGAAAAATTTTGATGTATCTTTTAAATAATTAAGTTTTAATTACTCAAAATTTAAAGAGAGAATTTTTCCCAAATGTCATTCAATAAAGTCTACTTTAGAACATTTGTTAATTTTTCATTTCAAAGAAATGGATGAGATCAGTTAAAGAAAGTTTAATTAGTGATTAAAGTGGCCTAAATTTAGCTCCTGCTAACTAAATTGCTTTGATTACTTTTGGAAAATACTGGAGAGTACTATCCTTATTTAGCATGCATAAATAATAATCATTTGTTTTTCCTCTGTCAGCTACTTAAATTCTTAATCCTTGAGGTAACAGAACATCAAATTACAATCCATTACTGATTACTCATTTTAAAATTATAATCTTTAAACTAGTCAAAATTTATTGCAGTAATTTTTGTGTAATAAATGTAAACCTGGTTTTCAGGTACAATTGTTGATTTAAATTCAATATCTGAATGACACATAGTGTCATATAATAAAGAGAAAACTAATAACTATGTTAATTTTATCTAGTGTTGCACTGAGGCCCATCATTTTCAATCACTGAGGAAGACTGATGGCAAGTAGAACAAAATATCTTGCCACACAATAAATAAAAAAAAAATTACCTCTTTTCCTGTGAAAAACAGAACTTTTAAAGATGTATTTTGAAACTTCAAAAAAACCTAACAACATGACTGCATAGGATGTAAGATCATGTACTCCACTGCTTTACCCAAAGTAGTCTCTGTCAATTTCTATTAGGTTATTTCAGGTTTTTTTTTTTGTTTGTTTTCTAAGGGGTAGCTTGGGTTGGGGGCCAACAGTGAAAAGTGGTATAATATTCCTTTTATTACTCTTGGCCTGAATGCTCACGCTCTGCAACACTTGTCCCACTTGGGTTTAAAGTCTTAAGACCTGTATTCTTGGACTTCTTTCCAGTTAGGGTTCACTCCTGGGGATTCTTCATATCTACAGGAAAGCAGGAAGAGCAGATAATGTCCCTTATCTCTGATTACCAGCTCAGGGATCTTAGGCACTACATTAATAAGGACTATTCTTTGCTATTCTGTTTCTGTCTATCTGGACTTCTCAAGCACTTTCCAACTTTTCCATCGCATAGGTCTCAAGCTTCACTATTTTCTGTTTTTTCCTGATTACTTCTTTCTAAAGCAGTCACTCAGGCACAAATAACGAGTTTTCATCTTTAGTAGCTTTTCCTAGAGGACTTTAAAGTTGACAGAACTTTTTGAAGCAATTGCATCCAGTGTTAGTTATTCCTAAACTGAGTTCAAATATGCAGGTAGCTCCTGACACTGTGGTCCATGAGATCCCCTAAATGCTCTTCCAAAACACTACTCAATGACTGGCACCAAAATCAACAACTGAGCCCTCTGAATTATTATCACAAATTAGAGTGATTTTACCTTGCAATTGAAGCTTCTACTCATTCATGATAATTTTAACAGCAATGAGAAGTTTTGAACCAGAATATTATCTTCAAAATTACATTTGATACTTCCATTGAATTAAAAGGCAAAGATAAGGCTTGATCAAATAAACCACATCTATCTAATAAATTTTTTTTCTATAGTTCTCTACTTTAAAAGTATTGTGTCACTTAAATTAAGCTATATTGTATCTACTATTTTGTACTTATCCATAGAGGTATTTACCCCAACTATGAAGAAATTAAGTCTGAATTTGTCATCACTAGTAATCCTTCAGGTATAGATGCACAGAATATTTAATACCTTGTGTTGTTATTATTATCGTAGATATTACTGAAGCATGGGCAAACACCAAGTTTTTATTATACAGAACATAATTTCTTCAAGTCTTCTGAAAACCCCCCAGGTCCTCAGAGAGAGCCTGTTGACAGTTTATAAAAATTTTATGTAGTTTGTTATGTGCTCTAGGACAAGTGTCATCAGGCTTTGCAAATTTGACTACATCAAAATAATCCTCAACCTGTTCCTCTATTCAGAAATACTTGTCCTTTTTTCTTTTAACAATTAGTTACAGTTCAACTTTTTGTGAAGATAAACAAAAAAGAGAATCAAGGAAAAAAGTTTTCCTCTTCATGCCTCATTTGTTTTTTAGAAGGACATAATAAAATGTCAAAAGAGGACATTACACAATATTTTTAGTGAGCCTATCTTCTTCCAAAGCTGAAAAAAACAAAAGGCACATCAATCTAAGGAAGTTTTGACATGTATGCTTTTAAAGATATAAACAGTATTTTAGCAACATTAAGCCCTATAGCACCTAGAAACTCAGGTAAAACTCATTAATCTAAGTTAAACACAATGATCTCTTGCACCTAATAACAGAATGATAATCCAGATTTCCCAGCTTAACACTGAATTACATTAATTACAGTACAATGGATCTTAGTTTAAGTCTTTTAGCCAATTAAGATAATATTTGTCTTCCACATTACTGTAAATATATAAAATTCACTTAAGCCTTAAGTTTATTTTTAAGACTGGAAGTAATGCTAAGTCTGAGTCCAAATTTCTAAATTATTTTAGTATGATAAAAGCTTAAGAGAGTATACTCTTGCATTCCTTGTCCATTATCATTTATTGTTGTAGCTTTCAGATGAAGAGTCACATGACCTGGAGTAAGATGAAAATAAGTAGCAGTATTTATTTCAGCAGAACAACTGGGCAGTCTTGAATGTGCCCTACAAAGGAACCTGAAGCTTGCTACCACATAAGCATTGGGCCTCGAAAATTTGGTTTCAGACAAGCCTGCATATTACACTACTTTAAAAGGTAATGTTCCAAGTAGTCTATGGAAAGAAAGCTTCTTGTCATTAAAGATACTGGAGGAAAGTGCCACTGAGATAAAATCACAACAAAAAAATGGGCAAGAAAAATGTTTGATATATATATATATTTTATATGGCAATTTGATTACTCCTAACCATACTTATACAACAAATGAAGAGAATTCATTAGTTTCTAAAAATATCCTGGATTTACCAGTTTTCAAATAATGTACAATATACAGAAAAAACCCACCAATTTACTATTTATTTACTAATAGGGACAAGAAACAACTTACATTTAATTAAAAAAAGGAAATGCTTAACCCATAATTAATAAAAATCAAGTATTCCATCATAGAGAATCACAGGAGTAAGTGTAATACAATATTTTCATTTTCTTCCACAAAACTTGCATTATTAGGGACAACACAACTTCTCTTACATTATTGATTCCTTCCAGTTTTAAGTGAGCTCATTCAAGCTGTCAGACCTGAGTCCTACTTGACTACAGAAAAGATACACGAGGCTGAATATACTATACTTGGGAAAAGGGCCATCACCGATAAAACACAAATACTATTAAAATCACTACAAATGCAAATTGAGACTAACAAAAAGGACTAAAAGTATAAACACTGGATAACTTATGTTTGCTGAATCCCATTCCTTTTTTTCCTGTGCTCTAAAATCTATTATTTTAAACAAGTTGTCCAGCATGAAAATAAAAGCATGACATGCTAGAACAGTGATCATAATTTAGTTGCTAGAATTTAATAATTACATCTAAAATTAACTGGAATACCTAAGTTTAAACATAGTAAGAAAGCCTGATGGAGTTCAAGAAGCATTTGGACAATGCTCTCAGGCATCTCAGGTGTGACTCTTGGGGCTGCCCTCTGCAGGGCCAGGAGCTGGACTTTGGTGACACTTGTGGGTCCCCGCCTTCCAGCTCAGAATACTCTGTGATTTTTCTCCTTCCCTATTTGTGTCCATAACTGTTTAATGAAAACCAGACTGTTCTCTGACATTAGGAACTATATAATTTAAGGATCATCTTCTAGTACATTGACACATGGCAAAAAACCACATACAGTGGGTTCACATATTTCATAGAATCATAGAATGGTCTGGGTTGGAAGTAACCTTAAAGATCATCTAGTTCCAACTCTGTTGCAATAGACAGGGACACCTTCCTGTCCACCAGACCAGGTTACTCAGAGCTCCATTCAACCTCACCTTGAACACCTCCAGGGATGAGGGGTCCACAACTTCTCCAGGCTACCTGTTCCAGTGCCTCAGCACACTCAGAGTAAAGAATTTCTTCCTAATATCCAAACTAAACCTACTCTTTTTCAAGACCGTTCCCATTGTCCCATCACTACACGCCCCCATGAAAAGTCCGTCTACAGCTTTTTTGCAGGCCCCCCTTAGGTACTGAAAAGCTGCTCTTAGGTCTCCTCAGAGCCTTCTCTTATCCAGGCTGAACATCCCCAACTTTCTCAGTCTGTCTTCATACGAGAGGTGCTCCAGTCCTGTGATCATCTTTGTGGCCTGCTCTGGGCTTGTTCCAACAGGTCAGCTTCTTTTTGTGCTGGGGGCTCCAGAGCCGGAGGTGTCAAGCCTGGATTTCTCCTGCAGCAGGCAGTTCTTCATTCCCCCAGTCCCTGCTTTCACCTGCTGCAACACGGGTGGCGTGGCTGAAGCACTTGCTGGTGAAGCCTGGGGAAAAAACTGTGCTGAGTTTGTCAGTGTTCTCCACAAACTGGGTGACTAGTTCTATCATTCTTGAGAGGACTCCTTATTTTCCCTAGTCTTTCTTTTTTTGCTGATGCACCTAAAGAAGCTTTTTTTGTTTACCCTTCATATCCTTGGCCGGTTTTACTTCTGATAGTGCTTTAGCCTTCCTAATCAGACCCATGGCTGTTCTATGTTCCTCCCAGGATACCTTTCCCTGCTTCTGCTCTTTGAAAGCTACCTGGTTAAGATTGCCCGGCCTCCCAGCATTCTTCCATGATTTCATCTTTGTAGAGATGCATGGTTCTTCAGTCTGGAAGAGACAATCCTTGAATATCATCCCTTGGGTACCTCTTCCCATGATACTCTACCAAGCAAATCCCTGGTGAGGCCAAAGCCTGCTCTCCTGAAGTCCAGGGCAGTAAGCTTGCTACATGCCCTCCTCCCTGCCCCAAGGATCTTGAACTCCAACATTTCATGGTCACTGCAGCCAAGGCTGTCCTTGAGTTTCACATTCCTTACCAGCACCTTCTTGTCGGTGAGAACAAGATCCAACATAGACACCTCTACTTTATGGCTCATCTATCCCTTGGAGCAGAAAGTTGTCATTTATGGATGTACATTTACACTTGTATAACATCCACGTGCAACCACAGGCTTTTTAACTGTGTTAGAAACTATTCACTCCAGATATTAAAATACAGGTGTAGTGAACTCAAAATAGCAGCTCACAGTTCAGCAACTCATTACTCACACATATTGGCACAGTCATGGTTCAACATTTCCCCTAGATTTCATAAGTCTGATATTGTTTGTTGAGCCCTTTAAGTTAATAATTAGTTTTATATAATTAATTGACGCACTTCTACAGAATTTTCTAGGGAAAATAAGTTACTAAAATATACAATTATAATTACAAAAATTCAACCCCATGTAAAGCTTGACAAAGCTCAAAATATCAAAATCTGAAAATGATTACCCAAGTGCAAGTTAGGAGCGTCTTCCAGAGAAGTTCCCGAGATTCAATACTTTAGTATACATTTACACTGAAATATATTATGCTAAACCAACTTGAAAATGCTTAAATATAAAAAATAGTCTTAATATTATTATTAGAAATTAAGATCAGTTCCATATAAAAAGGTCATGGTTGAACAAGATGCTTACACTGCAGCTCTTGCAGGTCTTATTTCATCTTCATCACTGCACAAGTTAGAAATTGTTAACTCAAATATTTTTTTTCCACCAGAGATGTTACAATCCTAACTGCAATTCTGGTAACAATTTTTACTTGTGAAATAAAGCCAGTTTGAACAAGGGAACCTATGACGAGGAGTTATTCATAAACAATTTACAAGAGCACCATAACATGTAAAACAGAAAGACCTTGGTTTCTTAAACAGATTTTGAAAAGCAGTAGAAAGTTAGGAGATCAGGAGAAAAGAAGGCTCAACATTACTTTTGTTGTGTATAGAGAGCAGTTTCCTTATCTCTTATGACTTTGTGTTTGTATGGTATGGGAAAACAAATATGTGTTCTTTTGGATTCTATGCACTCATTTATTTTACTTGGTAATAAAGTCAGTGCTACAGTATTTTCTTCTTTTGGTGTATTTCTGAAATATTTTTCCTTTTGGAACAGCAGTTCATTTTGCAATTTAGTTGCATTAGCATATCTAATGCAGTATGATATCTTTTGACTTTTCAGCTCTAGGTAGTAACTTACCAGTAGTATGAGCACAGTAATTCACATTGTTGTAGTGTTTTTCATGAGCATGCTGTGGCAGCCTATTCAGATCATTCACATCATCTAGAGCTTCTCCAGTGTCTTTTTCACCACCTGATATATTTAACGGTATGCTTCCAGGATGTCTAGCTGGTTTGGTTTTTGTCTTTACTGGAAAATCATTCACTGAAATAGACTTCTTCCTACTTTTCTTAGTAGTATTATGTGGGTCACAGAAACTCACATCATGTAGGTCCATGCTTGTAAAAGAGTCTTTGCAACAAACTTCAGGAAGATTCTGTGATTCCTTTGGTACTTGTATCTGTACTTCATTTTCATTTGACTTAGATGATGAAAAGAAGTCTTCATAAGAAGCCTCTTCAGTGCTATACGTAGTAACTGCTTGCAAGAACCCCTTAGAGCCTGATGCACCCAGTTCTGAGGTAGCCAGCTTCAAACTTGGTAATGTTTGTAGTTTCTTCCTCTTCTTGTCTTCAAGAATTAAATTATTTCTGTCAACAGGGAAGCTTTTATCCAGTGAACATGCATATAAACCTTCACTATTCATAGGTGAATTAGAGACACTTTTAATCAAAGCAGGAGCAGTTTTTAACTGGACTGTTTTTTTGGAAGGAATAATATGACCAAAGCCCTCGAGAAGAGAACTTTCATTTGCAATTGAAGTAGTCTTGCGCTTCTCATTTTTCTGATTTTTCTTTGGAAACTTTAAATGTTTCTTTCCTAAAGACAATCTGCCACCCAAAGTGTGCTGCATAATTTGTTTCTTTGTTAAACTTGTGGTATGTAGTTTTGGTGTTAAGCTTTTCTGCTCATTGCCATGTGATGGAGAATTCACTGATGCGCTCATGGATACATGAATATCAGTCCAAGTATCACAGGCATGTTCTGCTACCTCTGTTCTCTGCCTCTTTAATTTTTCAGTTCCCCAAAGAAAATCACAACTTGAGTTCAAGCAGTCTTCCATTTCTTCTTCTGCAAAACAAAAAAAGTGGCAATACAAATGTATTAAACAAAACAAAAAGAGTATCAATTTCTTAGTGAAATATATATGGAATACCTGAACTGAAAAAACACAGCTCTTAGCCACTACTCTGGATATTATATGGCAAGTCAGCAAAAACTTAACAGAAAATGGATTAGAAACAAAGCACATTCTATGTTGACAAGAACCTACAACAGTTTTAGCTACTGTATCCCCTTATCTGGTCATAAGCACCCAAGTCCCATTCTGCTTTCTTGAAATTAAGCAGCAGAGGAACTCGCTTTCCCTCTTGCATTTGTAGAGAAAACCAGTAAGATTATACACTGATTAAGTTAGCTACAGTAACAGTGAAAACTCAATAATCATTTTTGCTGCCACAGCATTAGCATCACCAAAAACTTGAAGTTCTTGCAGTTAAGATGAAATTAAATACAACACCATAGCATCATACCACACACAGCAATACAATGTATTAAAAATAATTAGAATGTGGAAAAAGAATCATTTCTTGTAGCTATTCTTACGAAATTATTTTGTGTTAGATGTTACACAGAATCTATTCATAACTCTTCACAATAAATTCCTCTGAAACAAGCTAGTATCTCTGACTGATCATACATTTTTAAAAATCCTGTTGTTCTACAATCAGATGATTGCAACAGATGCTTTTGCTTAAGTAGATGACGAGTGCAACGTCACAGCAATATTCCTTCTGTAAGTTCTCCTGTAGGTTTCAGGGGAAGTCTTGATGTTATTTGCTTACTAAATACAGATAGTATTTTTAAACATATGGTGTAGCTACCTATATTAAGAAAGATAAAACATATAGAGAGAAATTTCACATGGTATGATCAGTCTCTCCTACTGACGATGAAGTCTTCGCTTTGATCCTCAAATTAACTTGGCTTCTTGAAATTTTTAAACCATTATTAATCAATCTCATAGGTCTCTTAGGCACAAACACAGGGGCTACTGCCACAGAGCATCAGAGATGGAAGCTACACTGAATGTTGTCATGGGAATTGGTGGTCTGCTCTTAATGCAGAATTACACTATGCAGTTGCAAAGCTGAAGGGACATACGCAAGGCAAAGCTCTCAAATCACAATGTTCTACCTCATCAGCACATAGCTAATCTACCAAAGTAAAACAGTTTTCTGGCACAGCTATGCTACTTTCAGTATTCAACTATTACTTCTCACTAATATTGCATGAAGACAAAACAAGCTGTTGCAGACTGCACGATACCCACCCTGTTCTCAGGTGAGCCAACATGATAGAACTCCTGTACGATGTCAATAACATACAACACCTCAAAAACAGCATGAGGTAGAGCTTACTGTTGAGGGAGAATGGAGAGCAGGCAAACTGCTCTAGTGGCTCTCATTACAAATTCTAAAGACTCCCTTCTCCTCACTTTTCTACTGAGATCAAGGCCAGCATCCAGCTTGAACGTTTTGCTCCTGTGACTGACAGATGACACGAGGTCTGAAGCACACACCTATTGCCTACATAATCAATACTATTAAGACGTTCACTGATTTAGATCAACAGACTTCACAATAATCTTCTCTCTTACACCTTGCTAATACACCAAAACACAGGAACAAACTCCTAACTCTACAACAATATCTTTACGAGGTTCTTACCTTGCTAACAAATTATTTTAATCCATTTGAAACCATAAAACATTTAAAAAGCCAATTTATTTTTACTCTTGTTGTTTCTTCAAACCTGACTACTTAAACTGAAAACCACATTAGGCTAACTTTCAAATTTGAGTTTTTCAACTGAAAATTTGGAAGACATTTCAGTTCTTTGAGGTATTACCCTCATTCAGATCTCTTTTTAGCTTCTCACATCACACTATTTCGTGTGCACTCTGTGTTATATATATAATCACTCTTAAGAGCAGAGAAGATTGAGACCATGTCAGGACAAGAAGTTATTAATAGGGAATGGTATGCGTAAAGAGGAGGAAGTGAGGCAGGCAATACAGCAGTAAGGAAGAGCATTTACCCAGTGGTATTCCTCTTGCTCCATTTTTCTTGATTTCTTAGAACAACATACTTTCTTTAGATAAGAAAAACGAAGATAATTCATCTTTAAATATAAAAGATAGAGAAAATAGATACAGTTCCCGTTTCAGTATACTGTACTCTCCAAAGTAAGATATAAAGGCCATGTATTATTTTAAATTTCTGTAACATATATTAAGTTGTGTTAATTACCTGGTAGCAGCACATCTTCTGAAGTAGTTAAGACACAAGTAGAAAGCGGGCAGTCTCCTGGTGAGCTACGTGGAAGTGTTTGAGTAATTTGTGAACCTAGGAATACAAAAAAAACTATTAGATATTTGCAACCATTTTTTCTAGGTAACTCAGCAGCACATTCTTCTGAAACTAAAGAATGATGTCAAACCATTTAGAAATTATGACCAATATTTCTAAGGCCTGCTGAGGCATTTTACTAAAGAATCTGTGAAATCTTGCAATTGGCAGCCAAGTCTTGATACAGCAAAAATGCTTTTAAAAATGTTTGAAGGTTCACCTTAAAATGCAAAGAGAAAATAAATACAAGCCTCACTAAAATAAACTGTTTCTGTACTTTCACAGCTATTTTTGAAATTAGAAATTGACAGCCTAGCTGACATGCACATCTTAAAAACTTCGAACACTACAGTTTCCCCCACCCCCAAAGATGTTCCACATTCAACACTTTTTATAGTAACAGTCAAAACCTAATGACTTAGACCTTAGTATTTTCTCAGTAAGGTAATGCAAACACAAAAAAAAATCTGAAAACTACAATCTGGATTTAATTAACAAGAATAAGCATTTAAAAATCAACTAGAGTTATTTAATTAGGTTATTCAAATTTATTTCTAAGTCCTGTTTTTCAGTACCTGGACAGATACCTCATCAGTGTTGGGTTCCTTTTTTACACTGTTGATGTGGGAGTAATAAAATTAATAATTTAACAGGAAATAAGATTTAGAGTCTCACTGTAAAGTTTAATCAAGAGGTGATAATATAAATTTACATGGCTAGAAAGTGTAGCTTAAACATTAGTCCTCTTGAGCAGACTAGTGATAAAAAAAATATTTTGCAACCACTGTGTTCCAGACATGCAATCAAGATATGAAAAAAATTCTAAAGGCGAGAGCATGACAAGCACACAAAAAAGTCAGCAGTAAAACCAGCAGCCATTTGTGCATCTTCATAAGTAAGTAAAATTTAACTTCTCACCACTAGGAGAAGGATTCTCTCTTTTTTCTTTCATATCCTTTATTCTTCTTTCCACTGCATTGCATTGATCTTTTATCTTATTAGAAGGGCTGTATATAAGTGAACCGTTGTCTTCAAATAACAAAACTGGTACATCTGTTTCTACACAAAGAAACTGTATTTATATATTAATATTTAAATGCTGCAACAGCTTCAGATGAAGTTTCTTTTCTTTTTTCAAAAAACTTGGCAAAAAGAAATAGTTTTCTTAGATCTAAGATCATTACAGATGCCTTAACACAACAGAATTGCAAAGACCTCTGTAAAAATTACATCAACTTCATTTTTCATGGCAAGATGCAAAAGACTCAAAAAAAATCCCAACCAAAAACCACCAAAACCCCATCAAGTGCTTAAAAGAAATAACTTCAGATATTTGAATCTTAGTAAAAAGTAGTTCTTACCAGCATTAACTGCTGTCTTTTGTAGAGCTAATTCTTTAGCTATTTGGCTCAGTCTTCTCTGAAGTTTTCTATTATTTTCTGGAGTTTTTTCAACATAGTCTTTTGGCTGCATACATTTGTGCTACAAGACAGACAAAACTATTAATTATATGTATAAAACTGTCAAAATAACTACACCTTCTATTTTACCTATCACTTTGTCACAGTATTTATTATTGGTATTTATCCTGCTTATTACCTCCTTAAGTCACAGGTAATTATAGAAGTTAACATTTTGCAAAGTAAGCTTAAATATTAAATAAGAAAGAACCTAACAAATTTTTTTTTTGCTTGCGACAAAGTTAAAGATTTAAAGGTAGTTTTTAAAATACTACTATTTATTGCAACTCTGTGAATTATAAGCCACATAGTAGTCATGTTTTTTTTGATTAGTCATCATTATATAATTTGAAATTAAATCTTCATTTTTTTAATCACCAACACAGAAACTCGATTTTTAGTATACTTTCTACAGATAAGATGTCACATGACCACAGCAAAAGACTATTTTTAAACTCTTACTCAGATGGATAGGTAGAGTTTACAGAATGTTCTGAAAATAAACCGTTCAAATGTCTGAGGTTAAAAAGACAAGTTCAAACTTTAAAGTTTATTATTCTAGGCCCATTAAAAAAAAAAAATCAGATACTTACTTTTTTGATTGGTAGTAGAAATCCTTCATTAGTGTCTACTGCAGGAAATAGGGTTTCATCAACATGGACTCCAGTTTCTCGACACCTGCAAAATAAATTAGAGAAGATTTGGTGGGGTTTTTTTCTCTTGGTTTTGTCTGGTTTTAAGAAAGAGACCTTTATTGCAAGAAGAGTCGTCTGAGCCCTGCAATAATGAAACACCAACCCTTCTTAAGCGTGTAACTTTAAGGTAAGTACCATAATGTTACCCTCACTCTCCCCTTCTGTCTACTCTATGCCAAATATGTGATACAATTTTTTGTGCCAATGATGCCCTCCAAACTGCAGTTCTGAAACGGCAAGATGCCCACTCATGTTATTTTCCACATCTTTCCAAACTGCTGGACTGTGCTCCCAGCAGCCGCTCGTGTGGCTCTGGTGACACCTAGTGATAGAACCGCTACACAGTGTGAGCCTGTACAGTTATACCCTCATCCTTACTCGGGTTTGAATCGATGAGAAAGACAAACCACTGCAAGTATTTTTCAAACTCAGGGAATTCAGAGTTCTCAGGAGCATCAAAGAGATTAAGCAGCTGAACTTCAGTGACTGTTATTAAATTCTGGATAATAATCAGCACAGATGTAGACTACATGAAAAGTTACATTAATTCAGAGACTTCATTGATTCAGAGAAGCTAAACAGACGAAAATTTTACCATTAAATCTAAGAACTTTTACTTTGCAGACAAATCTGAGCGTAAATGATTTATATAACTCATTTGTGGGATGAGTTACCTCACTAAGAAAACACAGGTAGAGCTTCACAATTACGCATTTGATGTAGCAGTATTAAGTGTTCCTAATTTGGACAGATTGTTGCAATTTCATCTTATATGGGGTTCTTTTTGTTCTGGGTTTTGATTTTTATTTTAGGATGCTCACTGAAGTATTTGTGTTGAAGAAGCAGTAAAAAACTTTTTCTCAGTGATCCCAAAGCTGTCACTCATTTTGCATTAAACTTTAAATTTATTTGCATGATAGCAAGTCCATGACTTTTGTTTGCTATTTTTAAAGTTAGACATATGTATCATTCTTGGAAAGAAAAAAAAAAAAGGCAAAAAGAAAAAAGAAAAAGCAAAAAAAGCAAAAGTAAACAATTTAAAAAAAATTTAAAATAACTTTACTCTGCAGTTATGAATTTTTCTGATTTTCAATTTTCATCTTAAAGAGCAGTCTTCTCAAATTACTTCCTAAACTGTAGAACTGCATACAGTTTAGGCTCAAATAGATGCTCATACTATAGAGCAGAAGCTTCCAATAAAAGTTTGAGGCAGATCATTGGAGAGAGCACTAGAAATCCAGTAAGAGTTCAACAAGGCAATGCACTAAATACTGCACAAACTGTTCAAATGTTTCAGTCTTTTACAGAGAAATCTAAGTATTACAGCATTTTTCAGCTCATAGGGCATACTTCTCTGAGAGGCTCAGGCACTGCTCAGGGGACGGCAACACTGGGGTACAAGTCTAACAGGTCGGAAGTAGAGGTCCACTAGCTGTTAAATGCGAGAGTATTTTCCACACAGCAGAAGAACCGGGAAATGCTGGAATAATTGCATATATTATTTGCTTCCTTGTCTGGTATTTTCAAACATCAAAAAGTAGCATCCAGATCAAATATCATATACTGCACCATCCTGCAATATCCTCTAACATCGAGATTCCCAAGAGCATGTAAGAACATAAAAACACAGCCAAACATTCCCAGTTTACTGTGTTCCACAGATTTCTGGTTGTCAGATGGTCAGATGCAGTACCATATCTGGATTTTATAAATTGAACTGTTTAATTGCTTCAGCAATTTTTTAAACCCATGAAAATCTTTGCTCACTATGATTCTGCAACAAGGAGTTCTACAGCCTAACCCTGTGTTACTAAAACCCATCATTTACTGTTTTCTCTGAATCTGCCTCCAGATGTATTGATGTAACACTTTCCAATTCTTCTGCTGGAAAGGAAAATATACATTCATTTCCCATTCAGCCTCTCTACACAAATCTTTATGTTCACTGTAGTCTCCCTCCTCCACTCCTACTTCTTTTCCAGACTGAAGCATTCTTGTCTCTTCAATCACATCTTGTAAGAAAACTATTTTATAACTTCAGTCAAGCTCATTGCCATCCTCTGGCGACATTCCAAATATAACCACGATAAAATGCTGTCATTCCACTATATGAAGTTTTATGTTCTATTTAATTTGATTTTTGACTACTGACGAGGTGACAATGCTATGAAAATGTCTACTGTAAGTCCTAAAATGTGATGATCATCTTTCTGATATGCTTAAGAGGACTACTTTAAACAGTCTCCTTGACACCAGCAAGAATTTTATTCCTTTCAGTCTCAGCTGCTTAACAGTACTTCTTCCATTTTAAGGAGACTCCTTTTTAAATTTAAGCATTGTCATAGAATTTCTTGGGTTTGGTGTTCCAGTATGAATACTTATTTTATACTGTAGACATACTTACAAAAAGGTCCTCTGACATAGTTTGAACAGCAGTCCACAAACCAATTAAGGCCAAGCAATAACTAACATACTTGGTTTTGCACTGCACTCCTACAGGAGTCACCAACCCCCAGACTACACCAGAAAGTTGGCACGTACTATTATATTTGCTGAGATAACATTTCACAGCATTTCTGACCATTTTGAGAATGTTCCGCTTGCTACTGAATGAAGCAGCTGGTTAATCAAGCCATCATTTTTAGCAATGATAAAACTTCAACTCATAGGAACTCGGCATGATTTGCTTACACAGTTATCAGATTCAAACTAAGTTTCCATTCACATAGGACCACAATTTTACAGGTACATATTATTCAGTCCTTCCTATTTACATTGTTCCAGGGTTCAATAGACTGTCTCCTGCCTACCAGCGTCTAAGACACGGATGTACTAGACATGTAATTTAGTCAGGCATTGTGGCTCCCTCATCACAAAAACCAAAAATTCGCATGTATACTAGCACAGACTTATTTTAATTTTGTACTGCCTGTGCCTCAATTGAATAACCCCATGACCAGTAAGAATATTCATTACTATCTCTTATTTAAGCTTCTACTGTTCCTGACCCACACTTTGTCCAAGGATACGATATTCTCATTAATTCTGCCTACAGTATACACCAATCTAAGCTGTATGCTCTTCTGAACCTTTTGGCATTTATTTTAAACTAAAGGGCAGAAGAAAAAGATTACAGAGAAGTTCAATCATAATTCACAGCTTGGGTCCCCCTCTGCAACAAAATACAACAAAATCTATTTCAGATGATTCCCCCAGTTTCAACAAACTTCATCTTCTAAGCCATGTACCAAGACTTTGCTTTGGTCAGAAAGTAATAATAGGAACACTTAAAAAATACCAGGAAGATGCTAGCCTTCTCTTTCCTACCAAACAGCCTAAGTTTTCCCTCTAGATGCTTTCTCCTGTCTTTTCCTTTGTTGCTGTTATCCAGCAAAATTTAAAGTTTCTTGAGGCTTTTACACCTGGATTTCAAAGCTGCATGCTGTCCCCTACAGTATCACATGTCCAGTTGTTTCTACGCCTCAGCTTTCTACAGTGTTCATCCACTCAATACCTTCCAGCAGTGCAGAGGAGATTCTTGTGGTGGAACTGCTATCACAGAAAGAATATTTCTGTATGACATGTCCTAGACTCTCCCCTGTAAAGCACTCTCATTCTTCCATTGCTGATGCTACTCACCAGGACTTTTATGAGATCCTTTTTACTACAGCACATCCAAGTCCTCAAATAGTTTATAGTTCATGTGACTAGGATTTCAAATTCTGTATTTATACACTTAGCCACCTGAAGAGTGTATTTAATTTTACAATCATACTGAAATCATGATCGTCACACATTCAAATAACACCAGATCCCAGAAGGATACATTCACATAAATAAAATTTTGCATCACCCTCATTTTTGGGAACATAAGGTATTTCTTGATTGGCGTTAAAGCTGGCTGGGTTGTGCAGCTGTAACTTCTATATCTGACATACTTAAAAAAAAAAAAAAAAGAAAAACCCTACTTCTGCAGATCTGCATGAATTTCTTTTTTGGCTAATGGACTTACATCACAAATTTTCAGGTTGTATTGGCCTACATTTGTGCCTGTAGACCCCAGATTTGCCTTCCCTCCTTGTGCCCCCACTTTTTTAAAAAAAACAAGCCCAAAATGTTTGCACTTAGATCACTACCTCTCCATGCATATTACAATTGGTATAGGTAAGGCCCTCTTTACTTGATTTATATTGTAATTTCCATAAAAAAATTGATTTATCAACTGGAGTGTTTAACAAATGCATATTCATAAACTGTGTTTTTATGCTTCATCTGAAATTTTAGTTAGGCCTCACAAGCATTTTGTAAACTCAGAGACGCAGCTATGGACTAGCAAATTCTAAAGGACTGGTTGCACAGATGAAATTCTTCTTTAATTTTTTAAAAAATAAATTTAACTTTTTCCATATGGTAGTAGAGAATCTTCATGCAGTTCTGTTCGGAACTTGCCAAATACCTTAAAAACCAGCACACATATAGATCTTTTTCCTTCTTGCTAGGATATATTCTGTTTACAGGATTTAAGTACAGAAACAGTACAATGCCCTTGGTGAAATGTGCTTTTTCATATGAAAATGGAAGAATTCTATTCAACATAAGTATGGACTTTGCTGCCTATGCATGCCATCTGAGAGCACAGGAGCAGAACACTGTCAACAAATATACTATGAAACTAGTTCAACATATTCATTTTTTAAGAGTTAACATTCTACCTTTTTATGAAAGTCACATGCTTTATAATAGGAATAATGTCATAGAAAAGTCATAATTTACTCATATATTTATCAGTATTTCAAGTACATTAATAAAATGGTTTCTCTATTTAAGTTTTTCAATAAAACAATACTAGAATCTATTATCCCTGAAATAGGCCACATTCATTATAAGCACAAGTACTCACTTTTCCACCCAGAGTACAGAAACTATTTTTACACCCATCTTCTGTGCTTTTTTCCATGTAGTCAAACGTCCGTCTTTGAAGACTACATGGGTCACATGCTTGTTCAAAGTTTTTGAAACCTGCAGAAACACACAGAGAGCTCATACTTAAGTCTGATAATTGGAAAATGCTAATGAAACCAGCTAGTGTAGTCCATTTTTATTGTATAAACCATTAGCATAAAAATTTATTCTAAACATTATGTCAAGGACTCTTTTGGTCTTTTCCAACTTCTCAAGAAGCCTCAAGCAATCAAAACTCCGGTCTCATTAGTCAAGCTAATGCAAGCTAAAGACATGGAGTAGCCTTTTGTTTTCAAACTTCTCTAGGTTACCATTTTCAGCTCCCTACTCTACGTGTATCACTAATTTTGCAACATTTTTATTTATATAGTGCAACATAATTTCTTATGCAACAGCCAGTACAGAAAGCAGATGCCACTCTCCAAAGAAATAAAAAAATATCTTTTAGGCAGTAAAGAACTCAGGCTTAAAAAGTACAGCTAACCTCACTTTTTAAACAAATTTTTGTCAATAAAAATCACTTTTTGTTTTGAGGGAAGCCTGAAAGTACTACAAACAAAAATGAATGGGAATGCTTTGAAAAATAAGAAATACAGAAAATTAAAGTAGCACAGATGATCAAATTTTCAGTGATCAGCCTCCACTGGCAAGTGATGTTTTCAGTTCTAGATACTACATTCTCCACAAACAAGGTTTCCTTTGTGGAGACTAAGCACCCCACACAGGACTGCTTGATCAGTTATGATCGTTGATGTGGTGAGATCAAAAGAACTCATTTTTTATTGCAGAATCTCCCCAGCCAAATGGAAATAGCTCCATAGCTTTCTGTTGTACCCTCAATTGCATCATTATACTTGGCTCACAGCATGCTGGGTCTGTATTTAGCTTTAAGAAAACTATTTAGCTTTTCCAAACATTGCTGGTGGCAAGCTGATTATGACTTCTTAGAAGACAAAACCCCATGATACGTAAGTATCGAGGTATATAATGATCCATTAATCTCTTATAGAATAAATTATGACTCCAGATGCAATTGCTTACTCACTTTTGCCAGTATCTGGCTCACAGCCCATGTCCTAAGAACGCTTGATGTCACTTTGCCTCCAAATTAGGGAGGAACACCACCTTACACCTCCCTCTCTCCTTTCCTACCTCCTCCCCTTACCCTGTGCATCTTCTGCTGCTTAGCTAAACCCACTTTGAGATGTCTGAATCAACAGTCTAGTGAAAAGCTAATTTAGAATTTAATTTCCTGACACAGTGAACCAAGTCAGCTTTCTACCATGTGCTCAGCCAATAACAGAGAAATGTCTGGCATAGGGAAGGGGCATGATCATCCCTATTCAGTCATAGGGATCTGCTAAATAGGCTCATCTGTATCATCTGCCGGCACTATATTTGGTTATTTTGACCACTTTGAAGAATTTTGAAGTCTTATACTTCTGCCATATTTTGTGAGAAAAAAATCTAGCACCATCAGAATAGAATTACACAGGTCTGATAGTACAGCATAGAAATATTTCTTGTTCTTTTCACTCATGTTATTCATTGAGAGTCCTGTTTGCTTTAATAATAAAACCCGTTATCCTACTGTTCTGTTACACTCACTCAACTAACTTCATACAAAAAGAGGATTTGGGGAGGGAGATCAGCAACACTTCCTAAATTACTGTAAGAGAGATTTAAACATGCCCATTTAAAGAACTCTGGGAGTCCACAGAAGTATTTTTTAGGGCATGATGTGGGCTGTAAAAATCTCCATTAAGCAGTGATAATGTGCAAGAAGGGAAGATGCCAATTTGACTTGAGTCTCTGGATGAAATGTAACAGCTGGCAATTAAACACGTTTTGCACCTACAAGTCAACTATGTCTGGAATGGAAAAAATCATTGAGACATTTACTGAAACTCTTAACGGTATTTTTACCAGCACTTTCTGGAATGATCCAAATTTGTGGGACAGTGAATGCAAGAATAAAATGTCATGGTCCTTGAGTTAGAAAATATTGCACTAATAACAGAGCAGCTGCTTACAAGTCGATGAAAACAAAACAATATAAGGTACATACTTTTACCTTAAGTGTTAAAAACCACAAGCTTTTAACACTTAGATTTGCTTTGCCCACAGTATGTGGCAAGCCCAATACTTCCCAAGAAATGCATGCTATCACATTAATATGCAACGTGGCCTGTAGATGTAGAAAGGCTTTAGATGCATTTCCCATCCGTCAGTAGGAAGAATTTTACAGCATGTTGGTATGTTCTCAGGTCTCTGATTTTCTCCCTTCCTGCCCTTTAAAAACTCATACTAAAAAGAAATACATGTGACAAGCAGAACAAGCAAGCTAATTTATAATTAAGATCTTTCCTATTCTATTTATTTCAAAATAGTCTCCTTACTTTTGCTCCCATATCAAGAAGTTGCTGTTCGAAGGTTTTTGAATAATTTTCTGTTCTGTTAGATGACCAAACTTCTACAAACGCAGAAATACCTGGATCAGAAAAGAGAAAACAACAACTAATGAAGTACGTACCACTGTAAAACTGGTTAAACTGCCTTTCCAACAGAAGTTTCTTTTATACAGATCGCATTCAGTTGCAAATACAGCTTTTAGAAAACTGAGTGTCAGATTTTAGCAGCAGAATTTTAGTTTATTTATGTCCCCTAATTAGTTGTAATGGAAATAACTTAGAAGTCTGACACTAGTTAAACAACTTTTCACTTCATCTATTTAAAACACACTAGCTTAACAAGCAATACATTATCTTTACATGACTGCCCAGCCCTACCATTATTTAATCACTGTTAATCTTCAGATTAATTAAAAATTTGAAAACCAGTTGATATAACACAACTTACAAAACAAAATGAAGTCACCACACTAGAATTATTTCTTGCCCAAACTCCCAGAAAATTTTGCAGAAATATCACTTAACAGTTTCCAACTGACTTCAATTTTCACTTTATTTATATTGAAACACCCCAAATTAAGTACGTATAACACGGGCGAATAAAATTTCACGTCAGTTGCCTTATGCAACTTTAGGTACTCAGATTTAATTAGCTTGCTTTATTAAGCAGATTAATAAACTCTTCAAAGAATCAAATCAGCCTTGGTTGAAAATATCTTCAAACAACCAACCAAAGACAGAAGTACTGACAAGGAGGAATAAGCAAATACAATTCATAACAATCCCTTCATTAATTTTACATAGGACAGGCACTAAAGTGACCTACAGTTCCACCGGCCATGCCACTTTCCCATTTTGAATGACAAATCAGGAAAATTCCAAAAACTGGAGAAATGGCAGTTCATCAAAAACAACTTCATGCAAACTTCAGGCCAGACAACTCTCGGAACTCATTAATAAAATTGAGAGTTTCTATTTAAAAGGGTCATCCTTAGCAAATATTGCTTAATTGTCTTAGCTACTAAGATAATTAAGCATGTCCTTCTGATTAATTATTATGTAGTCTCATTTGTCTTTTTTCTAAATGAAAACCAGCATAATGCTCCAACAATAGAAGTACTTTTATAAAGATTAAAATATTTTTACAATTACTAGAAACATTTTAAACATACAAGAGAAATACGAAACATAAACCACTTCCTCATGCAAAGCACTGGGAAAAATATTATTATCAGTACTACAACTTCAGATATAAATGGGAATTTAACATAAGTCTACTCCAATGTGCTTTTAACTGTGTTCATTCTACTACTAGATTGGGGCAGATTCTGCCAGAGTTGCTTTTTCCCTCGATTGTTCAATTGTGAAAAACATTGCACTTGCATTCGAAAAGATAGCTTCCTCTTACATCAAATATTTTAGAACTTTCACAGCTAAAATTCTCCTAGAAAAACAGATCAGAACATTTCAGTACAGGTCTAACTAGGAACTTAAAGGGATCTACTTCAAAGTTCCATGCACATGCCGTAGGATCAAACGTGCATTTCACAATAAATAGTCAATTTTAGCTAATCAAATATATTCCAGCAAAATGCAAAGCTTTTTGCAGCTTTTGTACAGTTGATGGAAAGGAAAATGAGGAAGTGCTTGGCGCTTTTTTGAACTAGAAGAGCTCTGAGTAGAGACGGGTTCTTGTAAACGCCAGCTTTAGAAGGTCTCAGAGAAGGCGGTGATCGCAGAGGAAAATGGCCATGAGAGGGCAACTTGGGGAGGCAGCAATTTTGAGATGCACAAGAAAGCCACGACCGACCGGGGTGGGAAGAGCAGAGGGGTCGCGGGAGCCACCCTAAAGGGGCAGCCCGAGCGGAGGGAAGCGTCCGGCCTTGCCCGCCCCGGCGGCTACGCGGCGGGGCCGGGCCTAACGCCCGGGCGCAACCCGCTTCCAGCCGGGGCCGACCAGGCCCCGCCGCCGGGATCGGGCGGGTTTGCGGGGAGTCAGAGCAGCCCGCGGCGGAGCCCTGGCCACTCCGCGACCGCGGGCCGGGCCCCCACAGCGGCCCGTCACCCGCCCTGCCGGGAAGCGCCAAGGCAAGGGCCGCAAGGAGACAGGGGGCAGGGGCAGCGCGGAACCCGCGCCAGCCCGGCGGCTCCTCTCGACCGCGCCGAGAGAAGCCACCGCACGGCGGCCAAGCCGGTACCTCTCAGGACGGGCTCCATTGGCGGCACAGCCCAGCACCTTTACAGCGCCCGCCACGGTTCAAACCCGCCTCCGCGCACGGGCCCGCCGCGCCTGCGCAGAAGGGGCGGGCGGCGGCCCTGCCTTGGCCGTCCGATTGCCGGGCGCGGAGCGGCTGTGGCGTCCCGCCATCGTGGTCGGATATGGGGTGTGCTCGGCCCAGCTCTGGCCTTGCCCGGCGCCGGGAGAGGCCTGGCACAGCCAAATGCTGCTGGAAACAGTGTCACAGAATTAATTAGGTTGGAAAAGACCTCTGAGATCATCGAGTCCAACGTATGATCCAACACCACCTGGTGACCTAGATCACGGCACTGAGTGCCACATCCAGTCTTTCCGTTAACATCTCCAGGGACAGTGACTCCACCACTTCCCTGGGCAGCCCATTCCAACATCTAATCACCCTTCCCATTAAAAAATTCTTCCTAATAACCAGCCTAAACCGCCCCTTAAGACTAAGGGGCCCAGCTTAAGACGATGTCCTCTCATCCTGTTACTAGTTCCTGGTACAAGAGACCAACCCTCAGGTGGCTAAAACCTCCTTTCAGGCAGTTGTAGAGCGCAATAAGGTCCCTCCTGGACCTCCTCCAGGCTAAACACCCCCAGCTCCCTCAGCCTCTCCTCACAGGACTTATGCTTCAGACACTTCACCAGCTCCGCTCTCCTTCTATAGAGTCGCTCCAGCCCCTCAATGTCCTTTCTGAATTGAGGGGCCCAGAACTGGACACAGCACTTGCGGTGTGGCCTCACCAGTGCTCAGTACAGGGGGAGAATCACTGCTCCTGAGCCTGCTGGCCACACTACTGCTGATAGAGGCCAGGATGCCATGAAGTTTTGTCAAAGCCAAACACCAAGTGCATTTTCTGTGCCACTGTTCACCATAGGAGTCCTAAAGAGGCATTCCTGAAGAATTTTAGTTTCTAGGAGAGCGCACCAGAGAACTGCTGGTCTCTCAACTCTCTGGTGGCCCAAACTGCATTGTCTGAAGTGAGAAAACAAATGACAGAAAAAGCCAGCAAACAGGGGTTAGCAAAGAGCACAGTGAGACAGTATTTACCAAAGCATGTAAAACTGCTTGAGAGCAACTGTACTATTACCTATAGTTAGGGAACCCTAACAGGAACTGGCTTTGGTGCTTGAAGGCTGGAGTGTAGCAAATGTGATATCAGAGGGAAGTTAGAGAAAAACTCATGGTTTCCCCAGGGAAAAATGATAAAATGTATAATAAGGTAAGGGAATTAGTGAGTGTAAGGAGATTTATTGTGAGAAAGGAGCACATCAGGGAAAATGATGCTGCACAGCTTTATTATACAACTCACAGAGCTCTGGAGTTACTATATAGTTGTACAAATTGGTGCTGTTCTGAAATCCTCAATGTGTAGTGCTAATTTCCTCATCTGAAAAAGAATATAGCTGACATGGAAAAACAAGAGGGATGCAAAACAAGGATACTAAGTAATTTCCATATGAGAAATAGCTATTCAGACAAGGACTTGTCAGCTTGGAAAAGAAATGGTGGAAGGGGGATGTACTAGAGGTCCTTAAAATCATGTGTATGTGCAGAAGGTGAACATGGAACATTCCCAAAAAGAGCTAATGAGCACCAAAAGAGTGCTTCACCAAAAGAAGACCCAGATGGGGTCTTCTCAGAAGATGTATTTCCACACTGCACCTCGTGAGGTTGTGGAAGTGTTCAGAGTGCTGGCAAACTACATGGTTTCTGAAGCAAATCCAGCAAATTTGTGAAAGCCATTTTAAGACTATCAAAAATGTACAAAACCACCTTTCTCTCAGTAAAGCACTGAACTGTATATTGCTGGACTCCGAGAAGGTACAGGGAACACTTTGGGTTTTTCTTTTCTCTTGTTCTTTTTTTCAGTTTTTTTCCACTGGAGAGACAGTGCTGACCTAAAAATGTTTTGGTGTGGTCCATTATGCCCATTCTTACTTTCATGGAGAGACTAAGATCTTGACTCCTACGAACCGACCAAGCAGATGGCTATACTAATGCTTTTTAAGATATGTTAATCTAGTATATAATATTTTGGCATTGATAGTTTGTTTCATTTCGAGGGCATTGGTATGGCACTAGATCTGTGGCAAGTGTTGAGCATAAGTTCTTGGGTGTTTCCTCTGCTGAATGTGTGACAGACTTCCTTTCACTTATGTATTCACTCTGTGTATAAAGTAACCAGTCAATCTACATATATATGTTTGTATTTACCTATCCTTTGTACTTCTGTCAGTATGCTACACAGTTCTTTGCTAGGCAATAATAAAGTATTTTTACCAAGGTTCTCGACTGTGCCTCAAGGAAAAGGGAGTCTTGTCTTAATGCAGTGTCTATGAACATTGATCTGAAGGCAATTCCAGAAGTGGAGGTGAGGGAGATTTAAAAGTACGTTGACAACCCTCAGTAAAAAAACCCGCGGGCTGTGTTTGAGCCTTTAGCTGAAAGGTAGTAGCAGGTTTTATAGATGCTAAAGGCAAATATGCTGAAATGTGCAGTTATACCTGTATGCTCTTGATTCTACACTGGTAGAGACAGTGAAAAGTAGTAATTACAAGAAGATGTAATTCATTATCAGAGCAGACTAGGACTACTCACGAGAACACTGGGTTTGCGATGCCCACCTTTTTTATCATGGAAATGAATACACAGAATACTGAAACAAAATTTTACAGTTTTGTCTTAAACGGTTGGAGTTTTGACCTCAGAGTTACTTTAGGATTTGCAAGAACTTAATTCTCAGATGGTGACTAAACTTTCAGAATTCCACTGGTAGTTAATAGTTGTCTGTTCTTGTGCCAGTATTGTCTTGCTGTCAGTTACTCCTCAGCATTTATCATCCTCTAGTACTTAGAGAAAGCAGCACTATATTTTTACAGCTGCTGTTTTGCCGGTTGGAATACATCAGGATGTTTTAGCTTTCATGCCACAATGAACTCCTGAAAATGGCAATGAGTGGGGCTTATTTACATTAAGTAAACATAATGTAAATACCCTCTAAATAGGCTTGTTATTTGGCTTGATGATAATGCAATTTCATGGTTTCTATAAAGCTAGGAATATAGCATTAACTATTATGTTGACATGATTTCTCTACAGTCAGTACCTACTAGGACATACAGGCTATAGAATGCTGCACTAGGAAGAAAGAGTTTTACAGGTTAATTGTGTTGAGAAAGGAGGGAACTGTGAAAGTTACATTTCAGTTGATCTCCTAATTGAAGAGAAATAATAGTCCCAAAAAAGGAAGAAGGCCTATAAACACCTAAATGTTTGCTAGCCATCCAAACAGTCTTGAAAAACTAAAAAAAAAATCCGGCAATTCAGTAATTTTCTAGATTTAGGTAAAATATAAAAAAGAGCTGTATTCTCAAGTGTTTCTTCAGTAATTCAAAAGATTCCTTCTCAGCCAGCCCTTAATTTATTGATATAAATTGAATGTGAACTTTGGGATGGTATTTTGTAAAGCTGTATCACAGAGACAGTTTCTCAGACATAGAGTTCAGGTGGTGGACCATGTATTACTCCCTGGGACTTGACATTAAGCATATGGAAGATTCCTAGAACAAATAAGGAGGTTTGCTATTATTAAGTAAAACCTGCTTTTGTATATTGATTATTGGGTAGTGTTTGTTTATTTGGTTGGATGGATTTATGAGCCTATTTCTAGTTTGTGCAAGCAACAGCCTTAACCTTTTGTATTTATTTTTTTTAATCTTAAATTTCCAAGTGTGAGTTATGTCCCAGATAAATAGCTGCTTCCTCTAAAGTAGTAAATCCCTGTCAGTCAATTTGTGTATTTAAGACCTGAACACTTGTATAAAAACTGGAGTTACCATCTCTGCAATGGCACTTGACCAGTCCAGATGCAGAGGTGGGAAGAAGTGCTTTGACCAAGTACAAAGTTGCATGCTGCCTTCATGGAGGAAGCTCCAGAAATCAGGACTGATTGTCTACATCAACTGTCATTATCTCCTCTGACAAGGTAGACTCCTCGTTTTCTTAGTAAGCCTAACAGTTCTTGCATATGCCTGTTCCAGTTTGAATGTTGATTTTTAAAGTAGCATACAAAACCGTGCAGTGTTTTGGCGGCTGTGTTCTGTGCCATTAATACTGGACTGACAAATATATTTTACATACTTCACCCTGGGATCTTTTTCTCAGGACCGCATAACTATTATGTGATGGACTAATTTTTCCAGATCATGAGCTCTGGGATTGTAACTGTTTGTTTATTAGTTTCCAGTTAGTAAAGGAAGCCCCTTTCCATCTCTCCCGCCAGCTGTGCCCGCCATTACACACGTGGAGAGGCGGCGGAGCTCGCGCCACAGTGCCACCTGCAAGTGCGGGGGAACCATCGCACCCGCCCTGCCCGGCCGGGAGCCACCAGTGCCCCTGCCGGCTGTGACCAGAACTACACCAAAGGGGAGGTTGCTTCATGGCCGAGAGAAGGCTGTGGTTGGGTCTCTGGTTTTGTTTGTTGTTGCTGGTGTTATTGTTGTTTGTTTGTCTTGTTATATATATTCTAGTAAAGAGTTGTTATTCCTTTCCCCATATCCTTGCTTGAAAGTCCCGTAATTTCAAAGTTATAATAATTTGGAGGGAAGGGGGTCACATTTTCCATTCCAGTAAGGTACCTGCCTTCCTTGGCAATCACCTGTCTTTTAAACCAGGACAGTAGGATAGAGGAGTCGCACCGCAGAAGCCTCAGAGGCATTCTAGTCTCTTTGTTTCTCCACAAGCAGAATTCCTCCTGAGATTGCCAACAGTGGCTTGTTTGTTCTCCTGTTTTCCTCCTTTGGCAGCTGATGCTTAAAAAGGCATGTTTTAACTTTCTACTTCTGTTTTGCAGAAGTTCATTATAAACAGACAAGAGGAAATTCCTATATCATATTTTCCCTGTTTATGTTAGTATATATTATGTAGACTATTAGTACATATTAGTGAAAAAACCCCAAAGAATAACCAGCTTTTTAATAGGCATTGTGAGCAATATTGGGAAAAAAAAGTTGCACAAGCTTGTCAGATGTATGTGTATTTGTCATTGTCAAAAAAACCTTGCTGCTACTCTCAGTCCTTATTTGTGTTTTAGGGAACGTGGGAAAAATTATGAGGGACATTTATTTCCTGTCACAAGGAAAGTGTAACATTATGGGTCATGTAGTCTTAGAAAATTGTTGAATGTTCTCATCAATGAGATGATTTTGTTCATTTTCCAATGTGAAGTTCATGATTAAGAAAATGATGTGAAGTACGTATGAGACCTTTTTCAGGAAATGAAAAAGCAGTTAATACTTTTTCCTTTCAGCTGAGGCAGTAACCAATTTTATTTTGTTTTTCTACCCTGTAATTTAAGAAATTACTGTTTTTATATCCACAGCTAATGTGCTGACACAGCATCAGCTTTATTTTGCGTTTGTGAAACAGCGATAATAGGATAGAGACCTGACCTTGTTAAGTTTTAACTCACCCAGTAAGACAATGTCTTTGATGCACTACGACCCCAAAGGCCCATCGTGGAAGAAAAAGACAGCAACATGCTGAAAAATAACAGCCCATCATGTAATTTAGAGTATGACTCAACAACATGCTAATAAGAAGGTGTCTGTGTTATTCGTGATGGCATGGAAGGCTTATGCATTTCCCTTCTGAGCAGTTTTCACTGCCTGCAGTTCAGGCTGAGACTGCAGCTGTGAAGGGGTGGAAAAGCCAGTTTATCTGACCTCTGTACTAAAATTCTGTTGTGAAGCTTTGTGATTTTCCCAAGCAGTGTAGAACTGGACTACTGAACACAGGCTTCTTGCTTTTCACACATCTCTGTGGAGATGCAGCTCTGAGGACAGCATTAACTACAAATATCCCAAATGCTTCATGATCTTACTCTCACTTGGCAAAGCAGCCCAAAAGATACTGTTTAAAAACATGGTCCTCTTGAGTGTGTTCAGGCAGATCTTGCTTGAACATGTGAGAGCAATTTAAGGTTTCCATCTCCTACTGTGAGCTCCACAGCTTACCTGAGTCTCAGGAAAAGTGGTGGTAGGGTAAATTTGGAGTTCAGGCTGTGAACTGAAGCAGGACTTGTGTTTGCTGCAGCTGACTCAGATCCAGAAGCAGTGGACACAGCAAAGAGAACAATGGTGTGAACTTATATCTCCCTGACATGAATGACCAAAGCTCATTTGAAGGCATCTGAAGTGCATTACTTGCCAACTAGAACTTCTGACTTGTATTAAGGATTGAGTGGTATACACAGGAAAGGAGCTTTCTGTTACTGTCTCTTTGGGAATAAGCAGCAAAACAAGGAATATTACTATACTCGTAACTACAGTTTGCCTGCATCCTGTCAGCAAAACTTGTCTCCCAAGTTAAGTAGGATATGGTAGAATTCAGGCTCAGAGAAGGGTGACTGGTGTGAGCAGAGGTATGTGATAGATTCTGTATGGTTTAGCGGGCCTCAATATTGTCTGGAAAACAGCTAAGTGGGGGTGGGTGTGTAAAAAGGGGTGTACAGACTGATGAGTGACCTGAAGAGGGATAACGGGGAGAGGCTGTTTGCTTTTTTTTCCCAATAAAATATAGGCATCAAAAGAAATCAGTAGAAGTTATATTCATGACAAAAAGAAAATGTGGGTTTTTTTCCACACAAGAGGAACTTAAACTGTAGAACTCCTGGCAGCTGGGTGTTGTGGCTGACAGAAGTAGTCACAGAATTCAGGCGGGTTACTAAGTATTTCACAGTTATGCCTAGTTCAGGAAATCCTGAAACTATAAATAGGTTGAAACTCTGAGACAGGTTACTAGGTTAGATAAACTCTGACTGAGAATACATATTTTTGTGTTTCTAAAGTTTCAAGTTGTGAGACCCTTGATGCTGTAAGAAAGGAATCCATTAAGTTTGTGAGTGACTCCAACTGAGCGGTAATGTCTGTACTCCTGAGTTTGAGACTGCCGTCCAGAGGGACCTGAATGGGCTGATGGGAACCTTATTAAATTCAAAAAGGATCCAAAGTCCTGTACCTGGACAGTAAGGACTTCTGGCAATAATAAAGTGTGGTTTGGGTTCTTTATGTACAAGGAAGACATGGGGAAACTGGAGTAAGTTCAGTGAAGGGCCATCAGAGTGACTGGAACCTTGATCCTTTGAGGAGAGACTGAGGTGACTGGGCCAAGCAATGGAGCAGGTTGCCCAGGGGAGTTGCTGAATATTTGCTCTTGGAAGTGTTCGAAAGCACAGCGCACAAAGACTCAAGCAAATATTATCTGAGTTCAGTGTTGTACTTGACTAGACAAATTCCCAAAATCCCTTCCAACTGGATTTATCCTTTAATTTGAGGAATTTTCAGCTAGATTATCTCCCTGGATTAAGTCAGTGCATGACTTCTGAGCCTGTGCAAAGCAGGGGACAGGGCCACATTATCAAAGAAGGAGCAGAAGCCCATCTGACTTGGACCAGTGTAAGGTGTTGTGGAACTGGTCCATGCCATCTTTCACCTTGTGCTGTAGACCAGGACAGTGTTCTAACGGTGGAACGAAACACCTGGAACAAAACCACCTGCAACCTGATCTTGTAGAGAAGAACAGGCCTGCTGCTTTCCTGGGACCTGGGTTAAAGATGTGATGAGAAAACTTCATACCCTGGTATGACTCTCAGATTATTATCTGTTACTGATTTTTCATGTAGGCAATGGTGAACTTGCAGCAAGGAGCCTGAGGGCAATCAGAAGAGATTTCAGGACCTTGGGACAACAAATTAAGGGATCAGGAGTAGAAGTAGTGTTCACAATCGTTCCAGCTGCAGGAAATGATGAGGGAAGAAACTGGAAGAACCAGCAAATCAGTACCTGGCTCTGAGCCTGGTGTCACTGGCAGAATTTTGGGTTTGTCTACATGACACTGAGCCTGATGGCAACAGATGGCATACACCTGTCTCAAAGGGGAAAAGGATCTTTGCATAGCAGTTAGCAGAGCTCACTGAATGAGCTTTAAACTAGATTTAAAATGGGAAGAGGATAAAACCAGTCTCCTTAGAGATAAGTGTGGGGGTGGCATGCCAAGTTTTGAAGGATCATATGCTAGTGAGGTCCATGATGTGCTCATTACATGAAGTACATTTGAAATACCCCTATACAAATGTGCGCAGCCTGAGGAGTAAGAAAGAGCTAGAAGCTTTGGCCCTGTCCCATATCTATGACATCACTGGCATAAGATAAACGTAATGGGATGAGTCCTATGACTGGGGTGCTGTGATGGACAGTTATAGGCTTTTCAGGACAGCTAGGCAGGGCAGGCAATTCCAAAATGTCAGAAGTCAAGTGGCACAGAGCACTGGCTTGGCTGAACAGGGATCTTCTTCTAGATCTTAGGAAGAGGAGGAAAATGTATGGACATTGGAGATAAGGACAGGCAACTTGGGAGGAGTACAGAGATGCTGGTCACCGCTGTAGGGATAAAATTCTTGTGGCCAAAGCTTGATTAGAGTTTGGAAGTACAACAAAAAGGGCTTTTAAAAATATGTTAATAGCAAAAGGAGGATCTGAAGTAATATTGGTCGGTTGCTTTTGGGGTCAGTCACCTCCCAAGTAGGGACATAGACAAAGCAGAGACTTTTAATGCCTTTTTTGCCTGTTTTCAACCCTGATGATGGCTAGTTAAATATGAGTCAGCAGTGCCCTGGAAGCTGAAAGGGTGAACCATGTCCTGGGTGCATCAGGAACAGCATTTCCAGCCAGTCAAAGAAGGTGATTGTCCTTCTCAACTCTTCAGTGCTCTAGTCCCCACACTATTGTGTGCAGTTTTGTATATCTTAATGTAAGAAGGACATCAAAGTCTTAGAGAGTCTCCAGGCAAGAGCGACCAGGATGCCGAAAGTTCTTGAGGACAAGGCTTAGGAGAAGCAGCTGAGATCACTTGGCTTGTTCTGCCTGGAGAAGAGAAAGCTGAGAGGTGACCTCATGGCAATCTAAACCTTTCTCAAGGCAGGCAGCAGAGAGGGAAATTCTTGTCTCTCTCTAGTGACCAGCGATAGGACACAAGGAAATGGAGCGAAGCTGTGTCAAGGGAAGTTCAGATTGGAATTAGGAAAAGGGTCTTCACTGAGAGGATGGTTGGTTACTGGAACAGGCTCCTGAGGGAAGTGGTCACAGCACTAAGCCTAACAGAGTTGAAGGAGTGCCTGGTTGATGCTCTTAGTCATATGGTTAATTTTATATAGTTCTGTGAGGAGCAGGGAGTTGAATGCAATGATGTTTATGGATCCCTTCTAACTTGGGATATTCTAAAATTCTGTGAATAGTTTACTACTAGGAATGCAGTCTTCCAGAATGCTACAAAGCACTTAGTTTTTTAGTGCAGCATTTATAAAAATTACTGATAGAGTCAACTGGAATTCTCATTATTTAATGCCCTTTTGTGTTGTACATTCTAATGAAATGATTGATCCTGAAAATTGATTTGTTTTAATTCTGTTTGTCCATTTCCCCTCTCTTTTTCAAATATGTTTAAACAGTATCTAGACTAAGAACTGAAAAAAAGTTTTGCATGCTTCCAGCTCTGCTTAGCTAACCTGTTATCACAGTAAATGGGTGGAAGAAGTGCAGCAGAACTCTCAGTAACTCTCAGTTAACTAAGTGTAACTCAGTACATATCCAAGTAGATTGTAGGCAAGCAGCAAAGGAACAAATGACAAATGTTAGATAAAAATCCATTTATGCTCAGGTAGAGCAAACCCATTTTGATTGTTTCTATTGCTCATCATATGTTCTTGGTCATGAGGGACCAAACAAATCTTTTATGCAATTCTAGTGAAGCTAGTAATGATTATGGGCCAGCTGATATTAAATGGAAAAAAAATCAGGAATGGATTATAAGGAAGAAGGTAAATGGCAGATGGGAGACTTGGGAGCCCTAAAGATTAACCCATTTGCTTTTCAGTTGTTTGAAGTTGGATTCTAATTTCTCTTTCATCAAGACAGAGATAAAATATATTTGGATCATCATAATACAATGAAACCTATGAGAAGAGTCAGCAACTTTGTCAGACTGTTCAAAACATAACAAAACAGATAAGATAAAAGGATGCTCTGCAGTTAAGAGTGAGCTACAGATATATAGATCACTTAGTAAGGATTTGCAGTATGAACAGTATTTGTTATGCAATAACCCAATGGATATGAAAATTTAAAGTGACACTAAGATCTACTGGAAAAGCTGAAGAGATCCACAGATTGAAAGATACTGAAACCCACAGACAGATAATAGGACTGTTATTTGACTTTTATAAGGCATCCCAAAGTTTTAGATCGAAGAGTGATTTGTACAAGGTTTGAGATAATTTTGAGGTGGTTATCTAACTACTTAAATTTCTGCATTCTTTCACATAATGCGGTTTTGATACAGTGTAACATAAAGCTAGACATCATGCGAACTAAAAGATTACCTTGTTCTTGCTGCCTTATGTTGATTTGCCACATGCATGTTACATTTCCATATGCCTATTGATAAAGTTAAAAATCTTTTCTTTTCTGAAACCCAACAGCACTGCATAACATTTCCAAAACTAATTTCTGTTCATCTAGTTGAAGTTTTCACGTAACTTTTTGTTGTCTGGAGATTAAGGCCTGAGACTCATGAGGATATGGCTAGGCATAAAACACTGAGCATGAGTAGCAGGCTTCAGAACCGTGAGTAGATTTTTTGATAATTTGGGGTGCCTATCTTTCAGGGTGGCAAATACAGACCATTTTTGTTGCTAAGGTATGGACCTATAGAGAAGTCACTATGGAATTCATCTGTTAATTTGTAGCATAGCAGATTGTTCAGTGGCTGCCAGAAACTCTGCTCTTACCTAGAAACAAGTGAATGATTGATTACCCTTTCTCACTGACTCCTGAAAAAAAATATTTACAAGAGGCAAAGTATGTACATGAATTGTTACAGTTGAATGACAAATTCATTGCCTGTTCATGGCCTATGTTAACTTCTTTGATCTTGATAAGCTGCTGATAGTCTTAGAAAATATCATCTGCCTTCCTCTGAAACAAGACATGTAGAGAAGTTTGGGTTAGACATCTCAAACTGCTAACTGATTTGGAAAAATGAGGCCTAAACCCAACGTTCTCAAAAATGGCAGAACATTGGGGTAAAGAAAGAGCTCACGGCACTCTCATGTAGGGCTTGCAGATAGCAGCAAAATTGTGTCAGGCAATAAGGAAGTGAATATATTACTAGGAAAAAAGTTGCATCACTAGACTTGCTCAAATAAAAAGTACTATATAGAGTCTCAGATGGGATTGTAAAAGTATTCATGCTCTAGGAATATACTCAGTGATGTGGAATTCATCTGCTTTGCCTTCCAGTTGGAACAAGGAGTTCTTACTGGCGATATATTGGGTTATAAAAAGTATTTTAATGTCTCTTAAGGCTGAGGAAGAGACAAGGTGTTCTTACAGAAAGACAGGAGCAGCAAAGCTTGGGAGAAACAATAGAATGAGTGAGGTCTGTGTCTTTTTGAGTGAGGTCTGTGTCCTTTTTATTTCCTATAAGGGAAGCACTTTGGATCTAGAATTTGTATGTCTTATTAGAAGCCTAGAGAAAATATTACTGAAATTATTTATGCTTTCCAACAGTTTGATAAGTCTACTACAAATTAGACTCATCATAATTCTAGTATAATAAATGTCAAGGACATTTTGAATTTTACAACACCAAGGATAACATTTGTCTCCTCCTGTTTTAAATGCAGAGACCTTGAGTCGTTGGGCACACGATTTTCATACATCCGTGATGAAATATCTTTGAAGGTGAAACAGGCTTAAGAAATTATCCCTTTCATACACACATGGTAATAACGTTGTTATTTGCTGTCCCCTCTGACTCGCAGTAAGCTGATAGATGTTCATGATGCATAGTTGTCTGTGTCCAGGTTAAAGGTAACATTTTCTCCTCCAAGACCCATTTTTTTGAACATTACTTCATTTTAGTGATCTGATTGAGAAAAGTTGGGGGGAGGGGGAGGAAAGGGGGAGAGGCAGAAGGAACTCTTCAGGATGAGAAACTTAAGTGTGGTTTATTATTAAAGATGGCATATTATCAATTACAGCCACATTTTTGTCAGTGGTGTTATGCATGACCTCTCTTCTTTGCATTATTCAGTGGTGATCCTTGTTTTTTCCAGACTGTGACCCTATGATGTATAAGAAATGAATTCAGGACTTTATTCATATCTGGCCTCAGAGAGGAAAAGGAAAATCATGTCACAGTCCCAGACCTGTCTGTGATCATAACATCAGGATCACTACACCCTGACTATGAAGCTAGGTTATGGCAGGTATTGCTGCAAAAGTTATGTTTGATTGCTGAACACAGGAAATGTACATATTTGGGGGCTAGGGGCTGGAGTGGAGCAAGAATGAAGAAAGAAACTTCTGCTAGTAAAGAAGCGTATTGGGTTTTACAAAAGGAGGCTATATCCATCACATCACAAGCAAGAAGCATGACAGAAGATGATCTCTACATGCATCAAAGCTGATCAATACTTCTGGTTACAAAATAAAAATCAGGACATGATTAAACTTAAAATGCTGTGGGAAAAGCAGTTCCTTCATTTTTAAAAACAATTCTTACATCACTTTTTGATATCGGCCGAGTTTCAGAAGTCACCTGGAAACTAAAAGGAAAGCAGCTAGCAATTTTTGCAATAGTTTTATTTTACATCGTAGGAACACTGCTCTTGCTCTCCTGGTCTGCAAGTAGGCTATCTGACCAACAGAGATAAAGAAATTATTTATAAAATTCAAGGGTAACCAAAGTGATTCATAGATAAGGAGCAAAGGGTTTCATTTCTGAATATTAACAGTACAACAAAGTAGCAAGGGGGAGTTCATGTAAACATTTTTATTTTTTAATGTGAGAAACCTGCAATGATATATTTTCAAGATGTCAGGAGAGGCATCTGTTTTCTTAGTCGGATTTAATCCTTCCTACTACTCTGAAGCAAAGGAATGCTATCAGAATTGATTAGTTACTGACTGTTCATTGCTTTTTTCCTAGGCGCCCTTGTGTCCTGTTAAACTCAGCAGAAACATTTCAAGTCAAGTTTATTGTTTCAAAAGACTATAATTAATTGTGATAAAATGGTGCAGCTCTTCTGTTTTGACCAGAGCATGAAGTAAACTTAATGGAGTTTTACATATTCTTTAAGGAAAGAGCTTTACTCTCTCGTTTACAGTATTTGCACCCAAAAGGAAGCAGAGTGAGCAAAACAGTTTCAGGGAAATGAGAGAGTAACAGGGAAGGAGCATGGCTGAGGTCCAGGTAGGATTGTTAGGAAGGAAGCAGGTCTTTGGCAATGACTGTTGGCTACTACACTTCTTCACAAACAAGGAAAAAATCTTTAGGAAAAACAAAATGTTATGAGAATCATCACCTTGCAGTTCGCTTACTGAGTTGGTCAACTGCTTTTTCAAAGCAAAACCACAGCTTGCTGGCTGTGTGTTCTTATAGAGTCATAGAATGGTTTGGGTTGGAAGGGAACTTACAGATCATGCAGTTCCAAACCCCCTGCTGTGGGCAGGGACATCTTTCACTAGACCAGGTTGCTCAGAGTTTCATGCAGCCTGGCCTGAATTGCTATTACACAAGGGAGAGAAAATAGGACTTTCCTTAATACTGGAAATGAAGTGTTAAGTTGCTAATATTGCCTGGCACCAAGAATGATATCCTTGATGATTCCTGCCTGCCAGCAATGCCACCTCTCTCTCCCACCTATGCCACCTCTTTCTCCCACCTGAAAAGAGGTCAGTCTGCCCACTGCAATGTATACTTGAGGTCTAAACTGAATCTGTCCTTAAACAAATGGTGTAGCAGTAAGGCACAAATAAATAAGTTAACAGAAGTTTGTACAGACCATTAAAAAACCCCCACCCAAGCTGAGAAATCAACCAAAAATTTTAGTGTTACTTCCTAGCGGAGAAGACTAACCCCTGCTGCCAGAATTCTGAGTGTATTTTCCTTTGACACACTATTATAACACCTGCCTTGCTGCTCTTTTGACCTTGCCATTGTCCTGCATTTTCTCTCTTGAAAAACAAACAGAAAAAAACCCCCACAAACCAGCTTAATTTGGGACCAGGAACAACGGCTGCAGAAATGCCAGTATCTGCAGATACCTGCCCCTTGGTTCTTGGCCAGCAGCTGATTGGGGCATTCAAAGAGGAAGGTGTGTGAGTGACGAGGTCAGTTCTGGAGTATTTATTCTTCTTATCCAGGCTGCTTCTCTGGATCCAAGAGAAAATAGCTTGCAGGAGTGTGGGAGCCGGTGAATATCCCAATGAGGGAATGAGAGAGTCCCCTAGAGGGACAGACCCTGAGAGATATCCCCAGGTTAGGGTGGGGCCTCCCAGGATGTTTTTTGTTCTACCATGCAAATATACCCCAGATCTCTTTCCCTGACTGGCCTGTGGATTCCTGTACCCTTTTTTCCCTTATATGTTAAAGCCCCACCTATGTCCCACCCCCCAGTCCCCAGACCATTGGTCCCCGATGCTTTCCCCCGCTCCCGTATAAAATCCCATCTTTTCCATTGTTTGAGGCTTTCGTCACTAGAATCCTCCACAGGTGAGGATGCAATAAATTCTCACTCTTGGAACTCTATATGGAAGTACTTCTCGTCTCTTTGCTGCTGGTGTGTTGGAGAAGCCAGCCGGTGTGAATGCTAAACTTGGCGCGGCGCCCGACACAGGAGTCCACATCAGGTGAACAAAAAGTGAGAAAATTGTGATGAGTGTACCCATAGCTCAGGTAGAAAAATGCAGCCCTAGGCATAGCTCTACACTAGGCTCTTTCTGTTCTCTCATAGGTCATCTGGGGTGACAGCTCTCCTCCTCAAAACAAACACAACTCTGGTGCCAGGGTATAAACCTGCTCCTCACAGAGTGGGCTTGAATATTTTTTCTAATGTCTGTGGCATTTCTGAGTGCTTGAGATGTCTGTACTGTAGTCTTTTCTCGTCTGCAACAGGGTTGATATTCATTCCTTAACTTGGCAGTAGATGTGGACTGAACACCCCACTGGAGATGCATGGGACAATTCAAACCTTTCACTGTGAATAAAGACTGAGAGTGGGATAAAATGGGACATTACCATGGATTTTACTTCTCTCTAGACAGAGCTCTCTTGGGGATCAGACTTTTTCTCAACTTTCCCCAGTCTCACAAATTACCTCCTTTTTTCACATACTGATATGATGTGGTCAGTGTGGTTGGTGAAAGGCAGGAGCATCTGGGACAGTAAAGTGAATCAACTAAATTGTGAGGTATAGACAAAAAGGAGTTGAAAAAGAAATAGGAAGGCCTTTGGGATCCTACAGATATCTGTGAAAGAGATTGCTTGTACAAGCACACCCGACTCTGTAGCGTTAGATTGGATGTTCAAAGGACTTGCTTCATGGATGTAGAAAGCACAGAGTACTCTGGAGCACCATGGCTGGGCTGATCATCAAGAACCTGGTTACGTATTGGCTAACATTCTAGATCTTCCCAAGAAGCAGAGAATCATAACCATTTTTGGTTTTATTTAGATGGTCTCTGTTCCTGCAGAGATTGTTTGTTATGATGTATGACTTTGCTGGGTATGTTACAGCCGTTATCTTGGAGATTTGCCAGTGATTTTGTTTTAATACTCTGACACACTGTTCCACTTCCAGTGGGAGGTAGCAGACTGATATAGATATTGAAGTACTTCCTCAGTTTATTTTTCTGGTTCTTTTTAACTAATTCAGGCTTACCACACTTTGATTTAAGAAGCATAGTAGATGTTGGTTGGCGTAATGGTCCTAATACTGGTCTACAGAATGTATTGGTATTGGGTATTTTAACTTTTTAAAATGTGAAATTACTAGCTCTTCTATATTCGTCTTTATTTTTACTTCGTTTGTTTATTTATTTTAATTTGCATTTATCTGACAGATCAGGATATTTTTCAGCATCAAGATTATGAAAGTTCAATAGAGTTCCAGGATCTGAATAGGAAATGAGGTACCATCTGGAGTTTTAAAGTATTTTTTTTCTGTCAGTCTCTGAAATGTCTCTAGCTTACTGGTTCCTGGAGAAACAAAGCCAAAGAAGCACTACCATTAGCACTAGGTCATGAAAATACATTTTGGTGATTTTAACTTTAAATATTCTTTTACAATATTGGAATGCTTTAGCTCGTTTCATACTAAATCTGACCTCATGGAAAGTCATGGAAAGCTGCTTCTAACAGCTCTTTCAGCTGAAATACTGAATTTGTAGCAGCTATCTGTTTCCCATCCTACCAACTTATAAAAGTGAATTGTATAACAGGTTAAAACAAACTTCTACCTTTAATGAGTTGAAATGTTGTTTGTCCAGCCTGTTAGTCCTTTTTTTCTTCAGCCAGTTAATAATTCTTTACAAGCTCTACCGTAACAGTGAAGACATATATAAATTTGCTTTGTGTTTTTTCTTTCTGTCCCATAGCAGCTCCCTCATTAAGTCTATAGACCTGTATGCAGTTCTTCACCTCTGGTTTACTTGTATTCTGTTGTGTCTAAGAATAGGTAATTTTATCCATTCCAGTCCAATGATTGAGCTTGTTTAGTTTGTAGCTTGGAGATTTTTTTTAACAGCCAAAAGCAAAGAAATAGGCATATTGCAGGATAGTTTTTCTTCTGTGCATGACTGTCTTTCCAGTTTTATTAAATTAATGTCTCGAATATAGTGTAGGTCTCCAGGTGCCTTCGAATATGCAGCCTTAGAAGTTTTAAAGCATGAAGATAATTTTCGTTTGGGAAACTATAAAAAACGATACAATGACTTTCTTAGATCTCATGCCAGGCTTTTTTATAGGCAGGCTTATATAGGTAAGTCTCTTTAGGTATTAAGTTTTTGCCAAATACTTCTTTTCTTCTGGTGCTAGTATATATACTGCATGGAAGCATGCTGACAAACAAAAGAATTCATACATAAAATTACCCATTTTAAATTTTAGTGGGTAGTCTGCAGTATTAGTCTGCAGGTGAGCTGATTACAACAAAGATCCTGACTCTATACTTTCTTGCAGTCTGCATAAAATACCTCTGCTGTATTCAACAAGGAGAGTGCTGCTGAAATTGGGACTAAAAATCCTGATTATGTTCTCTTAAACACTGTGCTGTTTTCTCCTTTCCTGAAGACTTTGACAGAGCCTGACTGTACTAGCAGGTGTCACTCACATCTCTGAGAAGAGTGCAAATGAATTCCTGAGATCATTCCTGCTGATTCATGATGCTGAGATGTCCTCTGTCGAGCCACAAATCCTACTTGAAAACACACACAATAGAGCCAAGCAAGTAAAATTTGTTAAGTTCTTGATTATTAGAATACCTTCTTGCATTCATCTAGAAATAAATATTAAACCATACAAAGGAAGTTTATGCTTAAGTATATCTAAACCAATTATGATTATTTAACATCTTATTGTTTGTGAAAAGAATACCATCAAAACTAGCACTTACTTTTAAAGAAACGGATAGCAGCTTTGATATAGAAACAACTAGATGGTGCTCCTCTGCTGTGGAATTTGTCAAGGCTGCAACACAGGTGATTTAGAGCTGGAAGATATGATCTCTAGAAAAAACTGTGTAATCAGAATCATCCTGTTCATAATGTGTGTTACAGATGCCTAGAAACATTTGCTGAGTTACAGTTAAGGTTGTAATTTAGCAAAGATGGAACAATTGCTTTGCAAAACATTACAGCCTTTTCTTACAGTAAATCAAGTGCTTAGAAGGGCAATTATGCACATATATATGTTTTGTAACATAAGTATAATACATAGAATATATGCAATACCATTTCTTTTGAATACAATAGCATTGCTTTTAAAAATACCATAAAACATTTTAAAATTATTTATTCTTAAGAGATTTTAGCAAATTAATAATGTTACTTTTTAAAAGCAATCCTAATTGCAATGACAGCCACAAAGAAAGAAGAAATCCTGGAACAGTGACAATATTTGAAGCCCAAAAGTTAAGTTATCTTTAAGTGAAATACAATATTCAAATGGATGCCATTGACTTCACAATCAGAACTGCAGTTTAAAATTATGTATCTCCTAAAGTGCTAGGACATCCTAATATGGGAGAACAGATTTTTTCTGTTCTCTGATCATTTAGTATGTGCCCCTGATTATGTGTTATATGTAGTCCATATTATGACTTGGGAGGTTGTGCATGCTTTCTCAGATTTTGCTGATATTTGGTGACAAGATTAACAGTCAAGATGAAAACCTATGGGCCAGGATATTAAAACAGACTGGTGAAAGGTGATAGAAAGGGACAGAGATTCATGTTATTGTCTTAGTAATGAACAACTGCCCATTATTTTTTTATGTAGCAGACAGATAATCATATCTCGTGGAAAAAAATCTTAAAGAGAAATTTGCAAAGCAGTTCTCAGCTGTTTTTTTCAGAAAGCCGAAATATTTTGAAAAAGTGAATGAAAGTTCCTATATCAGTGTAAGTATTTTGTGACATGTAAAAAATCATGGTAATGTGTTTGATGTGTGAGGCATTGCCTCTTCTCCTCTCACTCGTATATAAGAAAATAATTTAGTTTGTATAAATTTTATAGCACTGAAAAATGCCTTATCTTCTTCATATTTTACCACTTATTTGCATACCAATAATAAAATTTAAAGTTCCTGAAAATACTTTGAACTATTATACATTTTATCTACTTATATTCCTGTAATATGAAGCAGCATTGCCACTTTTATGCTCTGGCATCATTTAATGTGCACAGTTCTGTAGAACTTGTTATTTATCATGCTGAAAGATAAATACATCCCCCATATAAAAAAGGAAAATGACAAAATGCTACTGTATTGCTGCATGTGCTTGAGAAGTGTGTTATTTTCCAACAGAAAAGGTTAGCTCTGTATAATTTTACTAAAAGCAGGAGATGGTGAATTTTTCAAGCTGCTACTGAGGCAGTTGCCTGTTTTTACTGATGACCATGTCAAGTAATCAGGTTCATAAAGCAATCAAACTCAAATTAATATCATCTTTTCCTTAGTGACCCCTGAGTAATGGTTTATAGTAGTATGTTCTTAAGTAGTACATTAAGTTTTTCTGTCCATACTGGTCATTTGTCACTGCCAGATGTAGAGAATAAGGTGAACTTCAATCTTGTAGACCCCTGTCTTGGTACTGGGATCCAGCATTCTTTTTACAAGTTGAGAGAGCTTTGAAAACAGCACATAAAGAATGGGCATTCTTTCTCTGGACATTTGACTGTTTTACCTGCTGATTACTTCTAATTTGTTGAACTACTGGGAGACTCTTCAACTGATGAGGTAGGCTTTATACAAAACACTTCCTATGCCTTCTCCATGGTGACAGGACATGCATGAGGCCGTTATCCAGCTACTCCCCTCACTCTGGACTTCTGCCACACTCATAATCTTCTGGAGAAGTCAGACCCTATCTTTTCCCCCATTTTTTTGCTTAGTCACAGTCTTTCCTTCTCTATTAGTCTTCCTCTTCCTGTGCCTGCATTCCTGCAGCCATGGCACAGTATGTGACTCGCCCCAGTTCCCTCTAGTGACAGAGCTGCTGCTGAGATCTGTACCACTGTCTCACCACTTGCCCTTTCCAGATCCCTTCCCAGTCTCAATGTCCCAATGCCTTCACAGCTAATTTTGCTCACTAACCCCTTTAGTTCTTTCTGCTTTCATCCTATTCCCCAACTCTTGTGTTTCCTTGCTGTGTTTTCTAACCGAGCTGTGGTTTCACTTTCTAGTTTCTACCATTGTGTGATTGTTGCTACCTACAGCAGTTCTAGTTTCAATTTTGAACTGCTCTCCCTCAGGTTGGCTTTTTTTTTTTTTGCAGTCCTAATTCACTCTCTCATGCCCATTTAGGTTCATATTGTTTCTTTTCCCATTTTGAATGTCCACAGTTCCTCAGTGCTCAGTGACTGCAGAGGAGAGTGCTCATGCTCTATGTACAGATTCATAGAATTTGCTCCTGGCCTCTTCATGGTCCACAGCCATCCGAACTATCAGAAAGTGTTACTCTGCACTGGCTGAAGCTGCCTCACCCAGCAAAGGCAGCATCTACACCAACCCAAAGCTGTTAAGATCAAAAGTTTCTACAGAGCATGTGTAAATGGCAACATTCCACGTCTCCCAACCTGGACAATTTTAGATATATTTGCATGAAGTTGGCTAAGGTACATTTCAGAAATATGTCTTAAGTCAAAGCATTTGAGTACCAGATCTTCACAGGACAAATAGCCCTCAAAATATTTTTGCCTTGAGCTTATAATATAACTTACCCTCAGGAGAAGCTGATTAAATTAGACAAACACTTTTCCAAAGAGTTTATTCTCTGAATTAAAAAGTTTCAGTTGGGACTTGTAATATTTTGTAAAATTAGAGGCAGCTAAGTGCAGAGTACTAGGGAAATGTCAGCCAAAGTGAATAACGAGCAGACCCACTATTCTTATCTATAAAAATGCAAGAAATTGCCTGATGTAGAGAAGTAATTTAGCATACATGTATATTACTTTAGTGTTCGATCCCCCACCCTAAAGTTACCTGTCTTCCTTGTCTTTAAAGATGCTAAACACTATCTTGGACGGTCTGACAATGGCTTCAAGGTTCGGTGGTAATACTAATATAAGAGAATAATGATAAATCTGTCAATCACTTGGGACATCCTAGGAAATACATTCCCTAGTCCTTGTTTTGAAGTTCAGGGGCAGAAGGTGTGTGAGAAACCATTTTCCGTTCTACTTCAATCCATTTGGATACAACCTTAGGGATTTTTTTTCTCCTCTCTTCTTTAGACCTAATGATAATTAATTTAAAGTTTTGAACCCTAAGGTGTAATGACCATTCAGCAGCCACAGTTCCAATTTTATACTGACAGAAGTGGGTGTTCTTAGCACTTATGTTTCCCAAGTTTCCCTCGGCTTTCGTTATAGCTAATTGAAAGGCTTCTTTTAGGAAGCTTCTTTTAGGAAGGATGGTTCAGAGTTGTATCCTAGTTAAACTGTTCTGATTTTTTCACTTAAGAACTTTATTTTCTCCATTGATTTTAGGCAGAATACATAGAGATTTTTCTCACAAAGCTTTTAAACCCACCTTTTCTATGAATAAGTCATCCCCTATTTGATGCTGAGTGAGTTCCATGTCATAATATGGTGATTATCTAGGGAATATTCAAAATTATTTAAAATAGTAGTCAATACTACTCAATGAGTTTGTTACCTCTTGTTGATTTAATGAATTGCTCTCTTACCCTAGTGATAAATTACTGAATGTTTACATCACTGTAATTGCCTTTAAGCATGCATAATAAACAAAATAAAATTTTCTATCCTATAAATTGCATGGAATTCTGTACCATTGATCACTAAAAACATATCCCCAGATCTTTACAGGTTGGAAATCTGCATTGTCATACTTTCTTAAGACAAAGGCACTGCCTTTGAAGCAGTATTTAATATTGAATCAATTTCTGGCCTTAAACATTAATAATAGTTTAATTTCAATATTTTTATACCAAATACTGCACCAATGAGGCTGGCATTTCAACACCTTTTTTTTCCTTTCTATTTTGAATACAGGGATATTCCTGTCACATATGTGCTGGTTATTCTGTTGGTTTACCTTTGTAAAAATTGTTCTTCATATCAAACTGTAATAAATATGCAAAAGTCCATGCAAAATTGAAGAAACAAGATATCTTTACTAAAAGATCTTTTCAGTTTGAACCAGAAAATTTTATTTTATGTGGAAAGAGTAAACCCACTACTTGCTACAGATTTTGTTTTTGTAGATTCTTTGTACTGCATGAAAGGTCTTACGCACAGTCATAAGTTAATTGTTATTTGTATGTTATTTTTATTTGCCATCTGTTTGTTCAGTCTTATCTGACTTGCATTTATTTATTTATTTATGCTCAAATTAAATATTATGGGATTGTTTTTAAATTTCTTTTGATCATGCCTTATTCAGGTCTTTTTCTCTTTTGATCATGAAGAGAAATATAAAACAATCTATTTGTGAAATCCTTTCAAATAAAGATAAAACAGATACATATCCAAAATACCTTTCTCAATATGGAAATCACAGAGGGAATGCATCACCTCTTTCAAAGTTAACCTTGTACATATTCAAGGAATGTAAATAGGGAAAAAACCCGAGAGAGTAAGCAAAAAATTGTCTTCAAACTGTTGTCTAAAGGACCTTCAAGGTGATATAAAGTGTTTTAGACTGGTGATGTGACGTGCTTAGGATGCTCATACATAGCATCTATATTTTTATTACAGTGCTGTGTAAACAAGTTTCATTAGACATTTGGCTAACTTATCTTACATCCAGCAGAGTTTTTTTTCTGCTTTAAATTCTGACTTAGAAAAAATCTAGTCCTGCAGTTTGTACCTGAGCAAATTTTAAATGTGTATTTCTTGCCTTCATAAGTCTTCTAGAATGACTTCATCCTAGATGTTTCCTGCAGAATGGAATAATTAAATGGTAAATAAAGGTCAGAAAAAAAGGACTCTACTTCTCATAAAGTAAAAAATGTTAATATTTAAATATTAGCATTAGTGCTTTTTCATTTATTCATTAGTTCAGCAATCCAACTAATGGTCAGAGAGAAATGGAGGTAGAATAAATTTATATTCTGCTTTTATCTTTGTCTTCTCAACCACAAGGATTCTTTGTGATTTATTTTAATATCATCATGCATCTCTTGAAGTTCAAAATTCAAATCTACATCAAAGAAACCTTCCTCCTCTGCCCAAGTACCTTTGCCATATTTTTATGATAGTCCAATTATTTGATCTACTTTTATACAAAGACATAGTATCAAGCAGGACATTAGGGGGTATTTACAATGACTAGATTCAGGCACAGAAGGCTGATTTCTCTAGACTTCCTCAGTATTTAGTAGAGATCCATTTATGAAATACTTCAGAGTAGGAGCCTAGTTTAATTGTTCTGACATGCCTTCTAGAGAAAATGTTCTCCCTTGTTTAAAGTCTTCTGGCTCCTGTATAGTCTGTCCTACTCTCTGTCCATACTTGTTAATTTGAGGTTATGTTTCCAAATATGTACTTTACAATGGATAGACTTTCAAAAATTTTGAAAGCCCCAAATTCATTTTGATGGACATTTTCAGGTATTATATTTTCTTAACAGACTTCCCACCTTGGTATAAATGGTTGTATATGTAGTTAGGGCCCAATTATGACATATCAATTTTTTAAAAGTCATCATACAGATATCATTATTCATAAGAAGTATATGCATTATATAATCCATGTTGTCTATATTGCCCATATTACATATCTTTTGCAAATGTTAACCACCACTCACTCTTCATATTTAGACTCCAGTGCAGTCTTCTAATTTCAGGTCACATTTTTGAAGAGCTGAGTATATAGTGATTAATGATCCTCTCTCTTCTCTCTACTGTTATTACTTTAGTGGAAGTATGAACCTTAAACAGGAGAAGCTGCATGAACGTATACATATTTCAAAAAGTAAGCATGTGCTTCCTCCAGTTTTCCATTTTTGTTTGAAGATGTCTCTCCTGGCAAGCAGATTCATGACAATCTGAAATTTGCTTTCCTTAGGTCTAGGGTTGTGATTCTGCTATTTGTTTTGCTCACTTTTTCTCTGAATTTTAAACTCCACAATCTTAAGGTCACTGCTGCCAAGTCTGCCCTTGGCCTTCACATCCTTGGCCAGTTCTTACCTCTGTGAGAGGTCCAGTAGAGTGTATCCCTAATTAGTTGATCCCTTCATTAGGAGCAACTCAACTTTTTGGCAACACGCCCCAGAAATCTCCTGGATTGTTCGCACCAAGCTGTATGTTTTCCCAGCAGATATCAGAGTGGCTGAAAACCCTATGCTACCAGGGCAAGTGAAAGTGTTGTGTCTAAAGAAACTTTTGTCTTGGTATTTCTGATCAGATGATATATAACAGATACGTACCACAATCTCACCTGTGTTGATTTGGCCTCTGATGTAAAAACCTTCCACAAAAAGCTCTTGCTGCACTTTATCATGGGAGGTGTTCCACCACACTTCTCTATCTGACATAATTTCTCTACAGATACACAAGAACTGGTAATCTTGATGTTTCTCACACTGCACCCATTTGTGTAGAAGCCCTTGTTACAGGCCCCCATTCACGATACTCATAGCAGCAGAGTGCAAGAATCTCCCCCCTTCGTGTTTTCCTCTGGACGGATTCTCTTCTCCCCCGGCTTTCACTTCTCTTCATATTGTAATAACTCTAATTATGTGTTTAGTCCAGAAGGGGAAAGTGTTCTTTAAGTGAAAGCAGTAGACAGAGAATTAAAATAGCACATTTGTACTCCTATGAAGGAAGCAAGCATATGGGCCCTGATGCAGCAACAGTTATATATTCCTGAAAAGAGTATTTTATACACATATTCTTGTAAAATGTTTGACCATATGATGCAGAATACCCAAATATACTTCAAACACTGGAAAATCCACAGTAAGAAATACAACCTCTGCTTAGGAGAGGGATTTGTAAACTGTGCTATCATTGTTCATGTCTCCGCAAATAAAGTCTTGTATCAATCCTTGGCAAAGTCCAAGGTTTTGGTAAGATGATAGTTGATAAGGGATGTTTTCCTTTTTAAAGTATTAAATTCTGAAAATATGTATGGTTCAGGATTAACCTTCTAAATTGTGAGAAGTACTTGGATCAATTCTTGATATACCAAGGTGCTTCAAATTCAGTGTTTATTTGTGAAATGTCCCCGGCATAGTATTATTATCTGGCATTAAAACCTATTATTACACTTGCACTCTGTGCAGGAAAACTAGAGTAACTGCACTTTTAGAGTAGACCTCAAAAGAGAATATGACAAAATTTAAGTATCTGCTCAAATCTCACCTCATCTATTGAAACAGGCTCTAAATGAACATAAAGGTCAGACAGGAGGGGGTTTTTTTGCTTCTATGTGCAGGGGTTTTTTTCATTCTATGCATGTTTACAGATATATTGCTGAGTCCTCTGTGTATCTGGTGTGTTTCCATCCTTTTTAATTACATCAACAGAGAAAGGAAGCTTACAGTCTAGCTTAAAATGCTAGACCAGTTCTTACTTATCTCACTTCTGTCCAGATCAGCAAGTCAGAAAAAGAACTCAGTCTTCATAATTCTGAAGACAAATTCCTGTTTGGTATGAAACTGTTAAAGCAGCAGGGAAAAAAAAACAAAACAGTGACCTAAGGACCTCAACCTTTCCCTTCCAGAAAGTCAGAATACCCTTCTCCGAGCACCTGTCCCAGCTGTCCTCATAGGAATAGCAGTGCATGGAAGAGGTGAAGGTAGGCACTGACAGATTGTTGGCTGCCATGACATTTGGCAGAAGCCAGAATAAATCACTCAATCTCTGATCAGGAAAAATTAAGTTGCCTAGGAAAAGACCAGCAGAGGGTAGAAAGGCAGTGTTATCTTCAACTGAACAAAGCACAAATTCAGAATATTCTTCCCCTTTTTCTCAGCTTTACAAAAAAGACTAGGAATACTTTTTCCAGTGTAGCATATTGGAAGGCATTGTTTTACACAGGGGTACTGCACTTGGGTGGGGGTTCCATGGGAGAAAAAGACTTGTGAGCATGGGTAAGTGCTCAAAGGAATCTCCAGTGTCAATTTCCTCTCTTCAAGTCTATTTTCTTTCTCTCCTGTGTTTTCCCAAGGCATGTGTTTTTTCTTTGTTTATGTATGATGACTTCTTCTGTCCTCTTCCCTACTCTGCCTACGCTACAGCATTTTCCTTTTAATGTTTTTTCTTTCACCTCTCAAGCCCTTCACCTCCTCCAAATGTGTTGCTTCTGCATCAAGATGGAAAAGCACAACCACAGGGGAAAAAAGAAAGCAGTTAGTTCTTCAAAGAACTAGACTGCAGCCTCACTCCCAAACCTGGGTACATATTTCTGGGTATGAAAGAAAAGCAGATGAAAGGGTGGTGAGATTTTTTGGGCTGTTGCATTGTTAAGGCAGAAAACTCATAGGAGCAAAGAGAGGAGCTACCAAGGAAGGACCAGGTATAGCCTGGACCAGTCTTGGCAATGTGGTCTTTAGAAAGGAAGCTTTTGGGACTGAGAATCCAGGGCAGAGTTGTAAGAGACTTATTTAGTTCTCTGTTTTCTATTTTTTAGATAGTGATGTAAATAAACAAGATTGCATTATCAGCATCTCCTCACACAAACAACCTGCAAGTTCCAAAGTCTGGCTTAGATCAAATAAGAGGGAACAGTATATATTTATGCAGAGTGAATAATACATGAATCCCTTGCTCTCCAAGTGTAATATTGTGTTCTTTAGAATGTCATTCATTAATCTGTATGGCACAAACAGTGAGAGCAGGTCAATATGTTTGAAGATAATTAGGAATTGATTAGCACATGAGAAGCCAAATGAAGAGACACATTTTCCCCAATGACTGAAATTGTTGAATAGACGAGACCTAGGTGCAATCTCCTTGGATAGTGGTAGCATGCACCAGCTGTTTATGCTTATTTGGTAGTCTACTATGATTCTTTTTAGTCACTAATTTTCAGGATACAATCTGTCATACTTGTGGATTTTACCTCTTCTCTTGGTTTCTACAAATAGAACTTTGCATTTTGCATTAGTAAATTCTACTCTGTTTAAATAGAAGCCAAACTTAGCAAGTGAGAGAGACTGTTCTGCATGATTCCTTTTCCTCATCGTTATTTATCACTCTGCTTACTGTATGGTTGTGTAATAATTTTTAACTAGCTTACTAATGAAAATTTTGAATAGAACCAAGCCTTGAACCAGTGCCTTTGGTACAGCCTGAAAAACACTCCCAGTCAATGGAAACTTCTTCAGTGAGAAGAGTTCTTGAAGGTATTTCAGTAAGGTAGAATCTAATACTGGGTCTTAACCACATTACCATTGCATCTAAGTTCTTAGCCTTCCTTGTCTGTCAGTCTTTTAGCATGATCACAGGAATGGTCTATCCCTTTTTCAGAGACTCTCTTGAATTTCCAGGATTAATCTGTCTTTGCTTGCTTAATAAGTTAATACATTTTCAAAAGGTATTTCAAGCTCACTTGCATAGGCAAGCTCTGCATATTAAAAATTTCCAAATAAGAATGTTTTCTGGAATTTTTGCACTCTATTTCATCTCTCTTCATCACTCTGATTCCACTTCATGAAATATAAAAACAAAACCAAAAAAATAAAGGCTACCCCATAACCTGGGTGGTATAATATTTAATACAGACCAGAGAGAATAGTGCACATCCTTTTAGATGAGTCCAGGAGTCAGTCTAGGATTCAAAGTATATACTATCCATGGTGACTTTTAAAGTATTTACCACATGCTTCACCGATAGCATATGGTGCTCATTTCTAATCACAGTGTAATGCAGTGCACGTCAAATAGTTTTCAAGTCTATATATTAAGGGTATATAACTCCATTTTTCAGTCTTATGAAAGAATGAAATCACTTTTGTTTGAAAAGGCCTGTTTTCCATAAAATCTAAATTCTTGACATTAATTGTATTCCTGTCTTAAGTTTTTGTGTTTCTCCACAATTTTGCTCAGTTATGATGACAACCTAGTTATTTGTGTGCTGAAAACTTTTATTTCTTTAAAGATGTTTCCTTAGCTGATCACGTATCTATTTTGAAATTTCCCTGCTTCCTAGTGTTTTTAATATGAATGTAAATCATGCTAGGTTTGTCAACTAACCATTTTAAGACTCCTGACTATGAGACATGCCAATGTAAGCCTCTTTGTCAGTCTTAGATTATATGAAAAGTAATGGAAATTCATTTGTTCTATCTGATCTTCATCTAAGCATTCAGTATATCCCCATTTAGGAAGATACTAGTTGAAATGAACAGCAAAATAGACAGAAATACAGGAGAACTGGCTAAAGACAATATGACAACACATTGGTTGAAAGAATAATTGTGATGGAAAAAGGTTGTCTGTAGATTTCCTCGAGGATTGGTTTTGGAGGTTGATCTCGTATAATAGTTTAATTAAGGATCTTGGCAGAAATAGTAGGAATGTGGTAATGAAATTTGCTTATGACAAAATTTGGTAAGTATTCTCAATACAAAGAAGAAATTGGATGACCTAAAAGACTGCAGTAATAGAATAGTATCACATTTAATAATGAAAAGTGTCAGGTAATGCGTTTAGGGACCAATAACAAGAATTTCTTCCAGAAGCTAGGGACTGATCAGTTGGAAATGATAGCAAAGGACATTGATCTGGGTCAGCCGGGGTGTGGCGATAGGACAGGTCTGTGGAAAGGGAACCTAGCACGAGGATGTATCTGGTAAACTATTTTCAGTAGAGAAAGGAAGTATCAGTGCCACTGGTGAGACCTTCCTTTGGAATCCTCTTAAGCAGCTCCATCTGTGTTCAAATTTTCCTGAGCTTTGTAAAGTTAGCCTTTCTGAAGCACTGGATATAATGTATCAGTTTCTCTATCTTGTGTCTTCCTGTTGCTAAGCAACCTGTTGTTCCCAGTGTAAGAATTAATTTACCTGGAAACATCATGAGGTGATACCTTGTTGAATGATGAGTTTTTCTCTCTTTGGGGCCTATGTACACTTTCATATGCAATTTTGCGGCATGGAATTCAGTATATTATTTATATATAGATAGGTTCTAGCCTGTAAAATCTTTATTCTTGCACAATCATGGCTGATAACCATATCCCTAGAAGAGAATAGAAGGCTATTGAGGGCAACAAAAGGACAGTTGAGGACAATCCCTTATGGGATTTGAGGTGAAACATAGTGGCAAATATGAAGAAAAGAATGAGGTACTTCGTGTGTTTTTTCTCCCAGTCTTCAGTAGTAAGACCAGTTCTTCTCTGGGTACCAGCCTCCTGGGCTGGAAGACAGGGATGGCGAGCAGAATGAAGTTCCCATATTCCAAGGAAAAATGGTCAACTACCTGCTACATTTCTTAGACTTGCACAGGTCTGTGGGGATGGATGAATTCACACAAGGGTACTGAGGGAACCAGCAGAAGTGCTCACCAAGCCCATTTCAGTCAGTCCTTGCTAACTAGTGCCAGGGGACTAGAGGTTAGCAAAGTGATGCCCATATACAGGAAGGGCTAGATGAAAATTCCATGTAGCTACAGACCTGTCAGCCTGACCTCAGTGCTGGGGAAGGTCATGGAGTAGGTCATCTTGAATGCCATCATGCAGCACTTGCAGGACAACCAGGGGATGAGGCCAACCACCATGGGTTTAGGAAAAGCATGTGCTGCCTGACCAACCTGATCTCCTTCTATAAGAAGGTGACCCTCTTAGTGAATGAGGAAAAGGCTGTGGATTTTGTCTACCTGGAGCTTGACACCATTTCCCAGAGCATTCTCCTAGAGAAACTGGCTGCTTATGGCTTGGAGGGTGCACACTGTTTTCTGGGTAAAAAACTGGCTATATGGCCAGGCCCAGAGTGGTGGTGAATGGAGTTATATATATCCTGTTGGTGGCCAGTCACTAGTGGGGTTCCTTAAGTCTCAGTATTAGGGACAATCCTTTTTTAATATCTTTATTGATAATCTGGATGAGGAGACCGAGTGCACCCTCAGTCGTTTTGGAGATGACACTAAATTGGGTGGGAATGTTAATCTCCCGGAGGATAGGAAGGCTCTGCAGAGGTTTCTGGAGAGGTTGGATCAGTGGGCTGAGGCCAGCTGTGTGAGGTTCAACAAGGCCAAGTGCTTGGTCCTTTACTTGGGTCACAACAACCTCATGCAGAGCTACAGCCTGGGAGCAGAGTGGCTGGAAAGCTGCCCAGTGGAAAAGGACCTGGGGATGCTCGTCAACAGCAGCTGAATGTAAGCCAGGGTGCGCCCAGGTGGCCAAGAGGCTGGTGACATCCTGACCTACATCAGAAATAATGTGGACTAGTCATCTACTTGGCACTGGTGAGGCCACACCTCGAATCCTGTGTCCAGTTTTGGGCCCTTCACTACAAGAAAGGTGTTGAGATGCTGGAGCAAGTCCAGAGAAGGGCACTGGAGCTGGTGAAGGGACTGGAGCACAAGTCCTATGAGGAATGGCTGAGAGAGCTGGGGTTGTTTAGCCTGACGAAAAGCAGGCTCAGGAGAGACATCACTCTCTACAACTACCTGAAAGGAGGTTGTAGCCAGGTGGGGTTGCCCTCTTCTCCCCAAGTAACCACTGCCAGGACAAGAGGAAATGGCCTCAAGTTTCCCCAGGAGAGGTTTAGGTTGGATATTAGGAAAAATTCTTCACGGAAATTGTTGTCAAGTAATGGATCAGACTGCCCAGGGAAGTGGTTGAATCACCATCCCTGAAGTATTTGAAAGATGTGTAGATGTGACACTTAGGGACATGATTTAATGGTGTACTTGACAGTGCTCAAGTAAGAGTTAGAACTGATGACCTTAAAGGTCTTTTACACCTTTATTCATTCTATGATTCTATGACTTTATCTCTCGTACCCTTTGGTTTACATGAGAACAAGTGTGAGGACAACTTCTAGTGCTTTAAAAATCAAGAAGCATGTTAGGCCCTCACATTCAGCCCACTGAAATCACTAAGAGGCAATATATGGTAAGTAATCTTTTTTGCAGGCACTTATCAACATCTAAAATCTTCAGAAACTGATCAAGTCATGATAGATAATGCAAGGTCACAAGAGTCTCAAAAGAGCAATGGTCAGGCATATGGTTTGTAGGCTCTGTAAACCTTGTTCCCATCCTGAGGAAGCACACTGTCCCCTTAGTTTTGGCCCAAAAAAATGATTCATTAGACATTCTGGCATGGTGAGCAATTATTTTTACAGTTGTTTTCAGAGAGGACAGCTTGGGAAGTCCCTCTCAAACTAAGAACTCCTGTTCTAATTATTTGGACTCTTAAGACACTGAAAAGTTTGGCTTAGGCTGTTCCTTCAAGTTTCTCTAGGATCGAAAATTCCCTGCAGGAGGTTGTGGAAGTGCTGAGTCCCTACTCATGCACTCTGTGCTGTGAACTGGCACTCACCAGCCGAGGTGAGTTTTGAAGTCTAGTTGTGATACAAATGCATTGTCACTATCTCTGACCCCAGTCCTGTATAAATAACTAGGTCTTCTGCAGTTCCAGGCCTGGAAATGGTAGAATATCCAGTTTTCATAAGCATACTGCTAGCCTCTTAAAATCATTAAACTTGTGACTCAAGGTCAAACTTGCCTTCAAGGTTAGCTAGGAAAAGAGCAGATATCAGAGACAGGTGTTCTTCTGATGCAAAGCCTGCTTATGTTTGTGCTGTGCATTTATGAAACCAAAAATCTTATAAAAGTATTTTTATTTCAGTGAATCTGCATTTTTTGGCAAAATCCTTGCTTTGTGTTTGAAATTTTTTATATGAAACTTCTGCAGGATTGGGCTTTAGGTTTATAAGGATAGAGGGAATTAACATGGTATCAGGCTTCCTAAAATCATCATATTTCAGAGGAAGGTTGCCATGCAGTTTTGAACTGCCATTACATATCCAATAAAGAGTGATGAGACACTGAGGAAATGTTGCAACACAACATGGACATTTTGCTTTATGTGATAAAATGCCACAGGTAGCAATCACAACTCTATTCACATTGTTTCTAAGGGAGGTAAAAAAAAAGCCTCAGACATGCCTTTACAGCTGAGCTGGCAGGTAGCTTTATCGCTTGTTCACAGCTGTATATTGGGTTTTTCAGCCACAGGATTTACTCCATCATTGGACTAGAATAGGGGTTTGTGTGTGTATGTGTGTATGTGACTGTGCATGGAAGGATGGATCAAGTATCATATTTTTAGAAAAACAAAATAAAATACTAGTGAGGGCTGTGTGGTTTTTCATGTTTTCTGACATCCATTCAAAAGCTTCTCAACTCCAGTGGAAGATTTTAATTTTCTGTTTTCAAAACCAGTGTTTCAGATGCAGTACATCTAATGCTTATCATTGAGTTTCTGGCTCTCCACTCCTAATATGAGCCTAAGAGAAATAGATATGCCAGATAGATGCCTTTGTCTGATCCCCAACACCTTCCCTTGTAAATTCATGAAGCATGGGGAAATGAAGGGAAAATGAAAGTAAGTTTTTTTGTAAATGGTCACAACAGATATTTGAAACATGATAGTGAAAGGGTCTTAGAGGAAAAGGGGCAAGGCAAGAGACAATGGTGATTCTGAATTATATATCTTTCCAGTATTTAAAACTCCACAGTTATTTTTGTTAGTAGCTACAAAAGGTGTAAATCAGGGATGAGAAGTAATCCAAAAGAAGAAGCAGTACTTTCACAAGTGGTTTAAGAAACTATTCACAAAATTATTCGATATAGGTAGATCAGTTGAGGAATATACATTTGAAGTGAAATGTCAGTTTACTAACTGAAGTATTCACAGAGTATTCAGGTCGTATTCAGCTTGAATTCATTGAGCAGCAAATAAAGAAAGCATAGCTTCAATTCATCCAAAAGGTTAACTTATCCACTGTTGTCCACATATTTCTTAGAGGCTTTCTTTCAACATCATTGACTGAATAATTTTATCAAAGTGTTCAACTATAACTGATCCAGCCATTTTGCTTCTCTTTATCCATGTGCAAAGGAGGGAGTCATTGGAGATGGTTTTCTGGGTGAGAAGAGGCTTCTGCTGTGCCAACATCTTCCTCCTCCTCCTGTCCTGGACTATGGCACCTAAGGGAGAACAGTGGATGCACAGTGGAGACATTCTCAAGTAAACCTGAAGAACTCAGCATGGAACTCAAAATGTGCCATAGCAGATTTGTAAGGCAAAAATTGCCATTTCTGGGAACCCAGAGAAGTACCCTGCTATGAAGCACTGCTACCCTGGCTTCACTTGGGTTTCATACTAGGGAGAAAGGTGCGTGACAGAAATTCCCATTTTTTTTTAGTGGAATGAAGCCAGTAGAGAGTGTGTCACAACCTGTTTGTTGATTCCTTTGGATCCATCCCAGCTGTCGTTGGGAATGTATCAGTGAGTGTTATTACCAGCTCCAAAGGAAGAATCTTGATAAAAACAACTATATTAGTTTTTTAATCTTTTGTGTATTTAATCAGTCCCACAGAGTGGGAAGCAAGAAATTGGCTTATCTTGAATACTGTATATCAGAGCTAATCACACTTTTAACACTGGGTTTCTTTTTCACTTATTCTCTCATTTTGCTTAAAATGCAAATTAATTTGTCTGACCAGCAAAAGAAAAATAACAAACACCTCTGAAAAAGTTTAAAACAACCCTAATTGACATTTGCAATAGAATGTTATGCAAATAGTTGCTGGCTAGGAAGGGAAAGGGAAATGAGCCAAGATAAGGTGACAAGAGAGACAAGCAGCAAGAAAGAAAGATTTACTTTTTACAGACTTGGCTACGTGACTGGTTGAATTCACCAGAAAAATAATTACCAATATCCTAACTCAAAAGGAGAAGGTATTGCAGCCTTCATGCAATTGCAAATGCAAAAGCATTGTGAAAGCTGCTTTTGGAAAACAGCATATGAGAAGCAACAACATTTGACTGTTGCAACCCCTATGATTTTGAAGCAGCCTTGCATTCTCCTTTTATCATAAATACTCTTCACCGCAATTACTTATGTATCTTCCCTTCATTAGGGAGTAGGCAAGTGGACAGATTGCGTTGAGTTAAATGTTGTCCTATTCATAATGTTTTTAACATCATCATTAAAATAATGTGTAATATCACGAGTCCAGGTTTTTAATTTTGCCTAATCAGAAACAAGAGACAAACTTAATAATTGTGCATGGGTTAGTATGCTGAGTGTGGGGAAAAAATGATAAACATGCCATACATAAATTTATGGTGGATGTTTATATCTATGTCATAATTTTCTGATTCAGGTTATGGCCACTGCAGAGGATTATGGTTTCAATGTTTTGGTCTGCCAAATTCCAGAAAGCAACTATTTTATTGATTCTAAGTTGCTTGCTGAAGTTAATGTCAGTTCCTCTTTGTGGACACACTGAAAATAATATTTATACAGACAAGGAAAAGAAGGCACTTGGTGCTTAAGATAGAGCAGTATTTGCCAACAGAGTATTGCAAGCATGAAGAAAACCTCAAAAAATGGAATATTTATTCATTGAGTTGTAATTAAAATAACATTTTACGTGCTTTCTGAGATCGTTAAGCAGAGAATCTTGTTTTCCTGGAATCACTCGGGCATAGAATGGGCAAGGTTCCAAGCTCCAAGAAGATCTCCTTTTAGTAGATGTCTTAGCAAACAGCATTCTTGATGAAACTTTTGGAGGATATTTTCAGTCTAAGACAATGACTAACTTACCTCTTGTGTTTATGTTCTTCTTTTCTTAAAAATTTCTGCCATCGTGCACACCCCAGGCTTACTTGTACTTACCAAGTTTGACGTGCATAGACAATAATATATTGAGGTCCGTGCCACACCACTATTTTCTCAATATTTTTGCTGTATCATTATAAAGTCAAAGGTCTACCACAGCTGGAATTATTCGAATATCGTGTTCCAAAAAAAGTGGAGATGTACCCTGATATTTTGAACATATCAGGGATTTTCAAGATTTTTATGACTTTTAATGATGAAAAATTGTTCCAATTGCTTATAGAACCAAATCTACATTCTTTCTTGATGTTCTGTCCCAATTTTAGGAAGCCAATTTCTTTCATCTCTATCTTGTTATGTAAAAAATATTATGAATTACCTAAGAGAGAGGCTTTTATCTAAAGCTTTTGTAAGTTCTTGTACACCTAAGCAGACCTTTCCTATTATAACTTGAATAAAGCAAAAAATTGTACTTGTCTGCAAAGTGCATGTGTGCTTTGCATTCTGAGTGGAGAATAAAGCTCAGTGTACCTATGTATTATAAAATCAGAAACAAGTTAAGATGAAGTTCAGGTTATAGGAACAGCAATGTTTTCTTCTTCTTTTTTTTAAATATTATTGCACAGTTCCAAACACACTGGTTTTCTGATCTAAGATCCCCAAATGCTACCATAATAAATAAAAGAAAAGAATCCCTGTTATTTTTCTCATTGATTATTCCTCTCTTATACTGCCCTCAAATGCTTTTTTGTTTTCTGTAAAGAATGCTTGATTTTTAGAATGTTCCATTTAGGAAAAAAACCAACAACCAAACAAGGAATCTATTCTATTATTTCTGTAGAACAATCTATATAACAGAGATGCAAACTAGGTTTCCTGGGAAGTAGGCATTGTGGCACATCCTGCTTCTTGTTAGGGACCACTGTATGTCTAATGCACATGAATATTATAAAATGTATTGCTGTGATAAGCTCCATAATTATTTAATTTTAGTATTTTCTCCAGTGTAAGTTGAGGCAGTTAAATAGTATAAGTAATTCTGCACATAATTTTTTTCACCTTTTCCCCCCCATTTTATAACCAATTTTCTTTTATGCAGGTGTGACACTGTTTTCAGGGAAGACTATTTAGCATGGATCTCAGCAAGTGGGCTTATACAGTGAGTTTATGAATTTTTAAACACTGTAAACAAAAATGCCTGTATTAAATGAGCTCTTTGTGTTCCAAGTCATTTGGTATAAAGGTGGAGTAACCACTGTGGAAAAATTGAACTTCTTATGGGGAAACTGTAAGTTAGATAAACAAAGGAATTCTTTTTAAAAACACTCTCCACATCACTGTTTCTTCTGCCTTGTTGTCTTGAGCTTTTCTCCCTCTTCTATTTTGTAAGCTTACCTGACGTAAGTTGAATGATTACCATAAAAAGACTTGTGGATGCTTTGAGTGATTCATCTGTATTACTAGCTTAGTGGATGGCATTCCTCTTTTTGGGTAGATACTGATCAAAAGCCTCAGTGGTGCACTGTGAAGTACTGCTCTTCTTTTACCAATTCTTCTCATCTGGATATTCCTCTCAAAAATTACTATTTTTAATCCTATACTGTCTTTCTGTCTGCACATAGGAATGCTAGTCATGGCCTGTGTCTCAGGTAGTGCATATTTCCTGAGCAGTTTACAGTCCGTGCACAGGACAAGAGAACCATTTCTTAAAATGAGTGAGCATGACAACACAGTGAGATAATGGTTAGCATGGCTGCCAGTGATCTTAGCTGCAAATCAAAATTTCAGTAAGTGATTCGAAGGCAGATAAAGAAAATCTGCAATGCTTAGTAAAAATTCTATGAATTTGCATTGGACAAGGTGAAAATGTTGTTAGAAAATGAAGTAAATAGACAGTGGAGTCTGACCTCATGGAACAAATGGGAGTGAAAGGTACCCCAACCTGAATGAGAGCTGTTAGGTCAGGAGTGGGCTGGAGCTTGAAAGGGAAGCATATCCTACGCTTGAGGTATTACAAAAACACAGAAATGAAAAAGGTTAGTCAGTTATCAGTGTCACACAGGTAGTGTTCAAAACATAACTAGTCTGACTTTTTTGCTTGCAGGCAACACTACAAACTGCTGTGGGGTGAGGCAAAATGCACTTTCAGTTGTATTCTCAATGGCTTGTATGTCTGGAGGCTTTGCAAACACTACAGAAACCACTTCAAGCACATATGTTTCCAGAAACAGACCGCAGGTAATATTGCTGGGAAAAAGTACCTGTCCTGTGAGTAACTACTTTAAATAAATGTTTATGTTTATTTGAAAACATTTCTGTGGGACTTCATTCTGTCATCTGCAGAATAATATCTGAGACCTTGGACCAGATCTATACCAACTTTTTGATGTAGCTGCTGTTATGTTAAGCATAAAAGTGGACATAAAACACATATTTAATTTTCTGCAAATGGATATAAAAGAAATAAATCCCAGTGCTATGTACTGTTGCAGATCTGCGGTTTGCTGCTGGAGAAATATTTTGATCAGAAAAATGCCATTTTAGTTTACTGTGTGACTTCAGCATTACAAGGGGAAAGAACACGTACAACATTCTGACTTTTAACCATGAAAATTTGAGGAGACTATCAGGACACATATCCCTGACCAGGTTCAAAGAAGTCGGCAGTACCTGTACTGACAGTATACAGGGGCCATGAATGGTTTAAAGTCTAGGTTTTAGGTGTACTGGCAAGGTCATTAGCTGACTTTCTGAGTGCTCAGGAGAATGCTAAAGCTAAAGCATTCTTACTCTTCTGCCCTGCTCTCTTTGTTTTTCCCTGTTCCCTCCATGTCCATTTTTTGACAAACCAGGCTTTTGTGTTACATTTAGATTTCTTAACAGTTCTTCAATAAAGGCTTCTACTGCAGTCAGTGAGGCCAAGCATCATCATAATTCCAAAAGATCAACTAGACATGATTGTGTCAATAGGTACTTTTGCTTTCTCAGCAATAAGGATTTCTTTGAGCTTCACAGACTGTGAAGCAAATGTGGTTCCTGCCCTGAGGAAAAGAAGGTGTATGTACTTTGAACACGGTTTTTTCTGCATGATAATATTTTAAACAAGATCCTCTGGCAGAGAATGAATCCTGGTTTGTTTATTATTGGGAGGGCACAGTCTGCCTAATCATGACTTAGCCATTGTACATGCCAATGGTTTCAAACATAATTCTTAATATTTCACTATGGTCAAAGACCATTAAGATCAGTTTGTAATAGATCTAGAATAGTGTCTTCTTCCTTCAGGAATTCATAAACACAATCTCATATACAGGCTATGACTGATCAGGCAAAACTAGCTTACTGTTTCCAATCCACTCTGAAGCATATAAACAGTCTCCACTTCCACTTAAGATAATTATTGTTTTGGAAGCAAACTAAAACACATGAATTTTATGGATTTAGAAATGGCTTTTTGTGGGCATTTGTATGGATGAAGCTTTTCTTACTCAAATGTCCAGAAAAGGCAGTTGTAAACGCAGTGTGAACCTTTGTGAAGCAGAATTTAGTGTTTAAATACCACCATTTTCTGCATTTTGAGTTAAAATGCTACAATTTTGCATATGTAAGAGGGAGGCAGAACACCCAGGATCTGCCTGGAACCTTTGTCTCCATTAGGAGCAAGAACTCTCTATGAATATTACAGGCCTGAAGTGAGCTTCCTTTTAACTGGTATAGTAAGATGACTCTATTGCAAAATGAACTACTTGCTGATGCTCTAGAATGACAAGACGTATTAATGATTTTATATCAGCAATGTAAAATTCATTGTGTTAATTGATTACTAAAGGTAATGTTATTATTGCCATGATTAAATTATGACTGTGCATCATGTCTGGGATTTCACAACAATATATTAAAAAGGTAGCTGTAGTTATGGCCTCACCAGTAGGTTTTCATACTCATGTATTAGGTGACTTTAAATTTACTGACTAAAAAGAACATTATTTTCTTTTCCCATATGAATAAATGAATTTTTTGTGCCTTCTCTTGCATCTTGAACTCTTACATAGTGAAAGGTATTGCAGGACCAGATGAAGACCCAGCAGGGATAAGTCAGGATGTATCAGTGAGAATGCTTTTTATTAAGAAAGAAACTTTGTAGTCATGGCTCAAGACCATAAGCAGAGCTTTAAATGTCTCTGTTCACTGATTTGTCTAGTCATTAGGGGTCCAGACCTAGCCTGGCCCACCTTCTGACTGTTTGCTGCTTTCGGCAGATCACTTTTGAAGGCAGGTGGCATACCTTGCCCCTCACAATAACTGAAAGCCATATGGTTAATCCCACATCTCCTGGGATGAGCTCTATTTTCCAGACATTATGTGAGTTCTCTAAGAGCTAGCCATTATACAAATGGTGTATAACCTACCACCACAGCAGACTAAATTAGCTGTGTTGTTGACTGCAACAGCTTTTTCAGGCTTACCACAGCATGGGCAGAGATTTGGTTCCCACATGCTAAACCTGGTTAGCAGTGGCCCATTAGGGAAGAGAGAGGTTCATATATTTCTGGAAAAGGCACTCTGCACATGTATTAGTGACTTGAATGGAGCATCTGGGAAATCAGGGAAGCAGAGACAGGTATTCAGTAAAGAAAGACTAGTATGCTTTTGGGGACTTTGTATTTGGGACTTAGAAATGGGTATTAAGCAATTATGTCAGAGGTTAAACAAGACTGAATAAGCATTCTTGTGTGCAACTTTAAAACTGTTTATCTATGTCTGAGAGTTACTTGAGTATGTATGAAACGTGGCTGGGTAATAAGAATAATTCAAGAGTAACTTAGATGCTCTTACAGAAGCACTAACAGACAACTTTTTGAGCATTCTATTGGATAATAGCAGTTTTGCTGACTATAGATGTCATTAATATGTACTGAAATTCTATTGAGTTTTCTTTCACATGATCAAAACTCATGATATGTGAAATGACAATGAATGTTCCTGCCAGTGGTGAGAGAGAAGAATTCAAACAAAAGAAATAAACCATCTTAACTGTCAGAGCGATGTCAAAACTACTTGAAAGAAGTTTTTGTGAGAAACTGAGTCCTTGCACTTTTAGATTCAGATAAAGGATTCAGATTCATATCTTTGAGGTGAGTACTCTTGTTCAGTGGTCTCCAAAGCAGGGTGTGTGCACATGTCAGGATGCTCAAAGCAATCCATTGGAGTGTAGGAAAAAAATAAATACTTGAGAAGTGGGCCCATGAGAACCTCATGCAGTTCAGCAAGTTCAAGTGCAAGGTGCTGCGCCTGGGTCTGGGCAGTCCCAGACGTGATCACAGACTGGGAGATGAATTCATTGACAGCAGCTCTGCTGAGAAGGCCTTGGGGCTCTCATGGATGAAAAGCTGGACATGAGCCAACAATGTGTGCTTGCAACCCAGAAATCCAATCCCAGTATTCTGGGCTTCATAAAAAGCAGTGTGGCCAGCAGTGTGAGCAAGTGGATTCTGGCCCTCTTCTCTTCTCTTCTCTCGTGAGACCCCACCTGCAGTGCTGCATCCAGCTCTGGGATCCTCAGCACAGGAAAGACACGGACCTGTTAGAGTAGGTTGATAGGAGGCCACAAAGATGATCACAGGGCTGGAGAACTCTTCTACAGAGACAGGCTGAGGGCGCTGGGCTTGTTCAGGCTGGAGAAGAGAAGAGAAGACTTCAGGGAGATCTCATTGTGGCCTTCCAGTACCTTTAGAGGGCCCATTAAAAAGAAGAAGAGGGAGCTGTTATAATGGGCAGATGGTTACAGAGCAAAAGGCAATGATTTTAAACTGAAAGAAGGCAGGTCTAAGTTAGATTTTAGGAAGAAGTTCTTTATTCAAAGGGTGGTGAAGCACTTCTGAGGTTGCCCACAGACTTTTTGGGTGTCCTATCCCTGGAAGTGTCCAAGGCCAGTTTGGATGGTGCTCTGAGAAACCTGATCTAGTGGGTGGCATCCCTGCTCAAGGCAGAAGGGTTGGATCTAGATGGTCTTTAGTGTCCCTTCCAACCCAAATCATTGCATGGTTCTATGATTCTATGTTTTTTGATCCATTAATAAATAAAATCAATTTTAAAATTATGTTTATCTCATACTTTTTATTTTCTATTTTCATGTATGTTTTATAATATATGTAATATATTAGTACAGGAGTAAATGTATACATTTTATAAATAAATAAAAAAATACTGGTTATCTGTTCAGAAATTTTTAGTTGATGGAGTGAACAACCAAACCAGTTTGGAGACCACCCCTCTAGTGTATGTGCCATAGCTTTTCTTTCTCTCTGGACTAATAAATAGTTGCAGATATAAGAAAAGTGTCATGAGAAGGAAGCATTCCTGAAAGTATGGTACATCACAATTGCACTCACAGTAGTTATGAGTGCTGCTGTTGCCTGCATTGCTTTCTGTATTTCTAGCATGTCTATATCAGAGATGAGAAACATTTCCCACTAAGTGTCATTTATACTAATCCCACAATAACCTTTCATAAACAGTCTTTCCCGAACAACAGGAGTTTCACCGAAAAATTCTAAGAAGCTCTTGCCTGAAGTTCCCTGCTTTATTTTATTTTAAAATATTTATTTACTTAGGAGTCATTGTAATGAATTGCATTACAGAAAAATGATGGGCACTGTGCTGGTGCATATAAATCATGAGGAATACATTTATCATTCTTGTGTACATGTGAGCTTACTCTTGCGCTCTCAAAGCTTTGTCCAAGAATATGACTGGATGACTTCTAAAATTAATGGTAATTGCTGTGTGAACCATAGTTTAAAGGATCGTGTAGGTACTTATACCTATAGAGGCTTTGTGTTCTCTATTAATAATGTCCAACAAATACAAATTTTATGCATAGAGTGGTTGATGCTGCATTTTACATAATAAATTCATAACATGCAGAAATAGCATTAAGTGTCAGCAGCTCTTCTTGTCTATGGCATGATGAATGTATCTATCACTTTACGAGAGCAATGCAAACGCAGGAATCTTGTTTGAGACATGCAGTCTCATGTTTAGAAGAAATACTTTGTTCTGATTTGCCTTTGATGTTACTTGTATACCAAGTTTATGAAATAAACTTTTGCCAGTACAAGTAAGTTGGCTTTTAATATGGGCATGAAAAATGAGACAATAATGCAATGGACTTTATATCATTTAAAGGGGAAGTAAATTTGCACCAGCAGGAAAACTCCTTCTTTATTTATGGACAATATGGACCATATGAATGAAATTAATTTCTTGACATCCCCCACTTGCTTCCTTCTGTTCACACTGTGGAGTGGCCTTAGTACACATGAACTGGATTTTAGATTAAATAAAATCTGGAAGATGAAGTCCACCTGCAAATGAACATTTGGGCAATGGGACTAGATTAAAGCAAGAGAAATATATAAAAAAAGCCATGAATATCTGCTCCCTAACACTGACAGTTTCACTCTACTGACCCTCTGTTTGTCTTAAAGGCTTGCTAATTTGGACAGAATTTTTGTATCTCGTTTGGAAGGGGGTTAGTTTCCAGTGCTGCTGTGCCAGAATAACTACGGTAGTACAGAACCTGTGAAACGGAGCAGCCTTCATTAAGAAAAAAAACCAATCATCCTTAAATGTGGTCCAGAGGCACTGCTGCTGTAAAAAGAAGCTTCTAATCACACATTGCAGGTCAAGCAGAGAGCCACATAACAGGCCCTTCAGTAGTCTCATCAGCCATATGAGAACTGCTCTTCTGTTTGCTCTTGTCTTAGTGAAACAGTGGCTGAAGACCTCTTCGTAAGCTCAGGTCATATTTATAGTAAATACAGGGAAGTCAGTGGACACTTCATGCTTAAGTGAACATAGTCTGTTTCTCATTGTTTTGTGGCCAGGTAGTGGTAGTTTTAGCCAATTCTGAAAGTAACCTGATTTCTGACTAGATCGATCCTGCTGAAGTAGTCTAACAAGATATTTATCAGGATGTTTTATAGGATTCAAATTAATTATATTTTCCCTGTATCATAGAGAACATTAGCTTTCTGAATGGGTCATTTTGAAAGTGCTCTTTGTGATAGCACTAGGATAATATAGATTGCTTTCAGTGACTTTGGTTGCTTTGTGTGCTCAAATTAGAAAAGAAGAAGTACCTTTTATAGCCTCATATCTGATTTTTAGCACTTCAGATAGGGGCAGGACCTGCATATAGGACATGCTGCTAAATAGTATTCAAGGACTAGTTCCTTTAAGCAGACCATTTTTAGAGCTGGGTACAGATTAAACATTTACTTATAGCAACAGAAAATCAGAAGAAAATAGCAGGCCATTTCTCTTGCTTTCTTTAGGACCTTTGGAAGAAGAAATCACTATTTATTATATTACATAAAGTGTGTGCTTTACATATGAGGAGATGGGACTATCAAAGTCCAATATGGGTTTTTTCTTTCAACTTTTTCTGTTGACTAATATTTCACTGATCATTAAACTTTGTGTGCTTCCAGGGACTGAGAAAAACTATGAAGTGCCTATAAATTCTGATTAATTTTTGTTGATAAAATTTTTTTCCCCCCAAAGTGATTTCTTGGTACTGGGTAATGGCTGTCATCTCCAGGGCACATGTGATCCCTACTCTGCTTTAATTTAAAGGCACAGAACGTTGAGGTGTGGTCCAGTTGTCCACTTCAAAGTACAGGCAACTTTGCTTGTAAAAGTGTGGTTACCTAACCAGTGTGTTAGTGAAATGTAATAGTTAACCACACATGTAACCATATGAATACACCATGAATAAGGAAAATAACCAGTCTGCAGAACCTTTGTTCTTCCCTTTGTTAGATGTCGCAGAGCCAAGGAAGATGTGATGGCATTCATTCTCATTGGTTTTACAGAGCATCAGAAGAGACTCAGAAGCACAAGTGTTTTGGTTTCCAATGCTCTAAATTATTTTTAAATAATAAATTTTCTATTTATTTTTAAAAATAGTAATAAAAATCATCCCCATTAACACCAGTGATTGATGGAAACTGTTTCTGAACCTGAGTATTTCATGTCACTATCAGTTTTCTATAAAGAAATACATAAAATAAAACAAATCAAACTTTATTTCTTTCAGACCTGCTTTATAAAACTACCTGGGCCAAACTATTGGACTCACAGTAATGGTCATGGAGTTTTATGTCACTATTGTAATCACAGTTGTAGAGGCAGGGGCTCTGTCTTACAGGTCAAAGCGTTATCTCTGCCTGCAGAGTCCTACCTGGAACAGGTGAACAAGTATATCAAGACCTAAGAGTCTGCTACCAGAGTGGATCTAATTTTCTTTTTCCCATGAAGCAGGAGAGAAGGAAAGAGAACAAATGGAGACAGACTGTTTATGTTCTTCTGCACATTCAGTCAAGTGCTTAGGGTTTCAATGTCTGAGCTGTGGATCTTTGAATAGGTATTAATAGCAAAAATGATACCATGGTAAGCTCCAGAAAATCTGAAAAAATTTGTACTTTAGATCTTTTCTCTCACCCTGTCTTATATCAAAAGAATGCCTATTTTAGCAGCCACTTTTAACTTCAACTTTAAAAATTCTGGAGTGAAATAGAGAGTTATCCTAGGTACAAAACTCATATTAGCTTCTATTTGAAACTTACTGCATCTTCTTTTTTCAGTTCTATTTTATCCCCATAGTATAAATAGAGCTGTTAATAGTGCTTCACACCACTGTCACTGAAAAGGTGTAATACTTTTTCATTATAAGCCTACCTTCCATGTTTTATCCAAAGAAGCCCTTAGAAATTGCTCTTTCTGCTTCAAAATTTGCATGCAGGATTGGTGGCCAGGGTTAGCTTTTGACCAAGTTTGATAACATTTAAGTCAGTCTTCTAATTTAGTTTTTAATAAAAGGCAATAGCAAAAGGTGACATAATGATGGATGCCTGTACTATGGTGTGTCAGGGCTTCTCAGTTGCCTGTCTTTCTGCCAGCAATTGGACATGCTGTGATCATAAGTGCCAAGGAGCTAAAACAAAATGACATTTCTATTTCCTAGTGCTGCCAAAACTGAAGTTTGGATGCTCAGAAAACACGGATAACCACTGTCTTCCTTAATACCTGATTTATTTCAGTAACTAGCTTCTGATACATTTTAAAATATTTGAAAATGAAGCAAAATGAAGCCCCATAAACTTAGAGAAATGAAAAACAATTCTACTTTCCTACTGCAAGCTTTAGAAAGAAAACATGGTGCTGTTTTACAGCAAAAGGTGCTGATATCTTATGATCCCAGAATGAAAGGCACTCAGAGTCTGTCAACTATTAAGTAAAAACCAAAGTTTTTTGGTGTTGACACCATAAAGGAAAAGAGGATGCTGTAGATAATCTTATGTACCTTCAGCTGCTGGGAAACCCTAGGTGCACTGCATCAAACGTCTCCAACCAGGGCACAACATACTGTGTGTATCCTATCCATGGAAAGTACATTCCTTTTTGAACATTTGAGATCCGACACATTGTTCTCAAAAGAAAACAAGTGTATGAATTTCTACTGTCAGAAAAAGGGATGTTCACAGGAGACCATCCTTCTGCACTTTATAAAGGCAAGGTCACACAAGTGATGTAAATGCTGGGGCTGTGTGGGAGCTGCACACGGGCTCTGCTGTGACAATGAGGTTACCCTGCAGCCATGGGGTATGTGCAGCACAGCAGCCTGAAGATCAGGTTCTACGGGCATGATAGCAGAGCACAGACCTGCACTCACTCAAGTTAACTGTTGTTTGGATCAATTATTCTACGAGTTACAATGCTCTTCAGGGCATGATTGCCTCAGGGATGCGCTTGTAACCTCACACACCAAGGGCTCCAAAAGTCGGGTTGGTAACTCTGTGCTGTTTTTTGTAACTAGGACATAGAATCACAAAATCATAGATTCATGGAATGGTTTGGGTTGGAAGGAACCTTAAAGACCATCTAGTCCCCAGCACAGTCAACGCCTGTTTGGTAGTGGGTTGTGCTCAGTGTTTCAGCTACCTCAGATCCGTCCTCATGTATGGTACAGGTTCTTGTAATTGGACTACTTTTTTTTATAGCATTTAGTAATGCCAAGCAAAATGCAACTGTGCCTAGATAAACAAAATAAAAATTATGAATATCTCCCACAGGTTTGGGTCATCTATGAGGTCACAGCATGAGAATTACACTGGACCTATCCTTAACAATATATGTAATTGTACTCCCAAAAAACCTGCAATAATTTTCCGAGTTTTGTGTGGTGCTCACAAGTGAAAGATACCATGTTTTATGATTCAGAAACTGTTTGAAAAGTCATGTGTGACTCTGTGCTCTCTTGCCTTTTACATGTCTCCCTCTGATGACATCTACACTTGCTCTGGAACTTACATACAGAATTTTTGAAACTGAATCACAGCAGCACACAGAATTGAAAGCTTTTAGGAATTTGTCTATTATGTATTGTTGGAGAACTAGCTTTTCTTCAGTGTCTCAATTATTGCTTATTTTACTCCAGATGTTCTTCCAAGAGTTTATGCTATATGGTCAACATAAGGACTCAATAGATTATCTACTTAGTCATCCTGGGATGGCATTATAGTTATGTATCAAACTCATGGCTCTTGGATTTAGAAGTGCATCCTAGTCTGTGAGTGAAGTGATCTTAAAACCTGTATTTATGGGGTCACATCCTCATCTGGGCAGAATTAGGACTATCTGGTGGTCTGCAAAGCTTAACAGAACTGGGAACAGAAAACAGGAATATGAAATGCCTGACAGCTTGGGGGAATAGGAGGCAAAAACTTACACAGGACTGAAGAACAGAGGAATGAGAAGCTGTTGGTAATGTCATCAAGGAACTCATGGCTGGGGTGTGCTCAGCTAGCATAGTTATAGGCATAAAAATTTCTTCAATGGGTGGAGTAGTCCAAAGTTACTACAGTTAAGCTCATTTGCTATAAAATACAAAAGTTGTAACTTCTGCCAGGTACCAAGGAAAAGTGACTGGTGATTCCTTTGTTACATATATCAGTGTGGGGTTTGATTTCCAGTGACTGGCAGTGGTGATGCTCAGATACAGAGAAGGGTATTTACATCTCAGCTATGGCCAATACCAGTCTTTAGGCTGTATTTTTATTTGATCATCTCTGATGCTTGACTGTAACAAATTCCAAAGTATTACTTCTAAAGTTTATTCTTTCTTAACAACATTTAAAATTAGAAAGTCTTTCTTTTTATTTTACTTGTTCATGAGTCTCTAAAGAACACGGAGTTACATCCATATGAAGCATGAGTAAAAAGATAAAATATGGCTTCTAAGGAAGTCATAAAGAAGAATTTTCCAGTGACTCACATAGTGAGAGCACTTCACACTTAAAGTCTGTAAAGTCCTCTTTGGTGTTTAAATGTGTTGAATACCTGTTTAGTTATCCTGAGACATTTGTCACACTTGGCAGTGCACAGCATTGGTACTTGAATTTCACTCATATTCTCTAACAATTCATTTATGTGAGGTGAAATGTAATGTAGAGGGTTTGATTTATGTGGGTTGATAGAGAGAGGCTACACTTGAAGTTATTCCTTGGATTAAGAGTGTAAGGCTTGAGATGCATGCAGTTATAGTTATTGTCAGGAAAATTATCTTTCAACAACAAAGCAAGTAAAAGCATTTCTAAATCCGAGTGTTAGAGAAGGAAAAAATAGAGATGAAAATCATAATTTGTTTGTAGCTCTCTGCTCTGGCCTCACATGAGTCCCAGTGCCATCACAGAAATACTGGGAATTTCAGACTGGGGAGGATGGAAACACATTCAGACTCAAAGGCTTGAAAATAGTAGTGCCTCATCTGAAAATTTGATCTTATCAAAAGCTGATCAAAGAATCCCAGATTAAGACAGGGCGACAGCCTATTTGGTTATGGAGGAAGAAGAACACGTAGATATATCGTATTTCTAGGTATATTTATTGCTACATAGAAAGTATGAAGGGTGTTCTCCTTTCTATTTCTGCTAAGCTCTCAAAATAGCAGCCATGTTGACTGATATAATACACAAATCTTCTGCTGGGCAGGTGGTTTTGCTAAATGTAATCCAGAAATGAAACACAGAAACTGTGCAGATGCAATTCAAATTTCTTTCAAAATATGAGTAAATAATCATGGAGTTAATTCAAATTATTTAGTTAGTTCTTACCATTATTCCTTCCATTTAAGCTTACAAATACTTCAAAACATGAATAGGAAGATAATAATATGCTTACGTGGTGAAGTTTTTTTTGTACATTAACCTAGGAGGAATTTCATCTGTGCTCAATGAATTCAGCTTCAATTACTGTTAAACAAGCAGAAAATGCGTAGATTAGTTATAATATCCCAGTTATATCTGTTAATTGATAAACATCTGCCAAAAAAGGTCCTATTTTTGAGACTTATTGCATAGTTTCTTGATATCCTTGTATTGAATTCCAATGTGACTGAACTAATGGCATAAATATATGGAAAGTGTGTGAAACAACAGTGTTACATCTTCAAAATGTGGCTCATGTTCTGCTTCGGTATGAAGCAAATAGTGGTTTCATAACATTTCTTTAAGGCTTGATTGATCAAGGGTAAGGCACTGTCAGGAATGTACCAGTGGAGCGTCCTGTAAGTATGAATGTGCAGAGTTCATCCCAAGGAAGCCTGGTTGCAGGTGCATAGCTCCCCTTTGAATGAAAAAGATTTCCACTGTAGTGTGTACACAGGACAAAGCACAAACTCTTAGTAAAGTAGAACAGAGCCTTCCATTTCAGTACACAGAGAAAGGTCAGTTTTGCCAGCCCACTGTCTCCAGGACCTTTAGGCTATACCAACATTCTGTCTTCCTCTAGGAACCTGTGCACTATCAGTGTGACAAGAGCCTTGATGCTGAAATAGATCCATGGTGGAGAACATGGGTATGACTTGTAAGCACTAAGTGACCTGTTCCTGAGAAGGTCATTTGTCTTCAACACCTTTGTTCTAGTACCCCACATGATCATATGTTATATGATAAAGATGGTAACACGATGACGGCATGGTCTCTCCTGGGTAAGCCATGTTAAACCAAGTCAGATGGAATCTCATAGGAATAATATATTTGCCAGGCTTGGAGACTACATTTCTTCAATCAATTGACGGGGATTTTTTCCCCCAATTTATCACATAGAAACAGATGTAGTGATGTTAATACACTTGGACTTAATTTTTTACTGGTGCATAATTTAAACTGTACTTTTGCCTCAGGTGCAGTCAAGGTTAATTTGTATTTGTAAATCTTAATGCAACAAACAAAGTGTATCTGTCCATCTGTGAAATGCCCATTATGTATTTTCCACTTAACTCTAGCAACAGAAACACTTAGCTTTCTGGATAGTGTCTTACTCCAAATGGAATGTCTTTGTGATAATATTGCACATCACAGCTGTAGGTTACCTAAATAGGCATTATATCCATTACTGCTATTTTACATTGTTCAATACAGCTATTATGTTTCATCAAAATAGGAAAACATGCATATGATAAGTAGCAAGAAAACCAGCAGGTTGATAATTGCTCTATGCTCACTAATGTGAATTACTAAATGGCTCATCTATAATTGTAATTAACACCTCCTGCCTCAGCTTTGCAATTAGCTGATTNTCTTCTTATCAGCTCTCTACCTCGGCCCTGCCCAGAGCTGCGGCTAGCAGCTCTCTGCAGGGCCTCTTCACCCACGCCCTAGCAATAAATCGCTTGCTTCAAGACAACTTTTGACTCCAGAGATCTCTCATCGTTTGTCCCGACCGTCCGAACCACGTAATTCTACAGCTGATGTTGCTGCAAATTTTTGTTATATATTTAATCTTTATGCTGTTTCTCTGGCCTGCTCCTGTATTAAATTTATCATTAAAGCTACAAACTATACATTGAGCTGCCATGGCAGCTACTCATTAGTAACTTGAGGCCCTCGTACAAAGGCTGGTTGCATCTCCAGGGAATTCACAGTCAACACGCTCTATTCTGGTTTAGTAAATGTACCTGCTGTGTATCCTTTCACATTTGCTGGATCTGTTTTAGCTTAATTTGAATTCATGTTGTGTGCGAGTTTTCCGCGCTTATAGTCACTTTATGAACTTTTCTTCTAGATACTGTGTTTTTGGAAAGTCACAAACAGAATGGGTAAGAAATTCTGGGGCAAAACTGCCTTCCACTAGAAAGGTTTTGAGGGGAGAAATCCCAACAGCCGTGTTTAGGCTGAGTGAGGTGCAAGCTGTCACCATGCCAGCCTGGCTGCCTCCCAGCTGCCAGGCGCGGGAGCTGCCCAACTCCATGGCAACGCCCAGAGTGGGCGGCCACCAACTCCGCCTGTCTCTGCCTCCTGCTCCTTCGTCCCGGGGCTCCGGGAACACAGGGCTGCCCTACTCCCACAGCCTGCCAGCTGCCTGGGCGCCCCCTGCTCCAGAGGGACTGCCAGGTGCCCAGCCTTGGCAGTCGGGCAGCTCTCCTGCCTTGGCAGGCAGGCAGGTGCATTGGCTCCAGGGCTACCCAGCTCTCCTGCTCCTGTGCCCTGCAGGCTTCTCTGCCAGATGGACAGACAGAAGGCAGGCTCCATGCGTGGCCACCTCCCCAGGCAATCTGGGAACCTGGGATCTTGGGGAGAATATTTTGGTTTTAAAAGAAAGCGTACATGGGCAAATTAACATGTGGAGAGCAGGAAGATGAATTTTCAGGCTGTTCAAAGAGCTGCTGGCTCTCTGGTGTGCAGGCAGTGTCTCTCTTAGTGAGTTCTCTGATTCCACTCTGCGGCTTGCCCACAAGAACAAAGCCGTGCCCAGACTGCACCACCATAGCCTACTCACTGCAGCTTTTCTCTCACTTCCAATGCAGAGAAGCCCTATAGCATTTCTGCTACTTCACACTGTGGAAAAAATTACCCGTACTTAAAATTGTGTATAACATTGAGGGAATTTTTGCCTGCTGTCACAAAACTCCAAGCTCCTTTTTGGCTCAAAATTCTGTTTCCATAAAGCAAACAAAAGTTTGAAAGACTCTTTCTTCGGCTCAATATGATGAAAAATGCCTTCTGGGCACCTTTCCTGTTTGGTCTGGTTGTTTTGAATAGAGGAAATAAAGGAGCATAGATGGAGTTCAATCCAGTTCTTTTCAGCTCGGTGATAAGAGTTTTTGACACTAGGTGGTACTACAGACAAAGGCCAATATTTGCAAACTTTGACGGTAAGGAATCGGCAGCTCTAAACCCAGCATCTAGTTTGGTGGCCTGATTATTGGCTTCCACATCTTATATATTCTTGAGATAAATATATTCTCTTAGATCTGGTTTTGGAGTGTTATGCTTTTAGCTCCTTGCAAAATTTGTTATCCATCAGGTAATCTTTCAAACACCTCTGAAATTATTTTATATAATTTAATGGTAAATCTAATACCAGATATCACTTGCCAATAGAAAATAGTATGTATAATATTTTAAGCCTTCTGTGTTCAATTCTGAAAATATATTTCTCAAGAGCAACAATGGGAATTTATTGCTATTTCAGCTGCCTCCTCAATATTTTTTCCTGCATAATATGTTTTATGGCTTTATTTAGAGCATGGGGATCCATCTATCAAGGGCATTTCTGAAGATATTTTCTTTTCATCTAACATCAGCTTCCACTCTCAGGTGAATGAACTTGTTATTCCCTTGAATTTTCACTCCTGTTTCTGAATTTCTGCTTTTTTCCCCTTTCTGTTTCTCTGCAGCTATGTCTGCCTCGGTCACTGCTAGATCAAGATTCTCTACTCCTTCTTGAAAGTGCTGTGCTGGTTTAGAAATTCATAGTCTTTTGTTTGTTACCCAGGACTGTTGACTCCAATAGATGTGATTTTTGCTAACAGGTAAAGGAGGACTGAAACTTCTTTGGATGGTGAAATACAGTTGATGCCTGTAACTAGTTGATACAGTTAACTGGTTTTTAAACTTTTTTTTTTTTTCTTTAGTATCCTGGCTTTTAACAAGCCAATTTTTCACTGTGTTTATTACTGCAGAAGTTAAAATCAATGTGTACTAGCTATCTTTTCAGAGGCATCTCAATGAACTGCCTGCTGGTCCTATGTGATTCAAATCACCCCTAAAAATACTTTATGTATAAGACAACACAAAAGTGGTTAGAACAATACAACATGGCTGGGTTTTTTCTGAAAAATATATAAGCTGCACTAAAACTACACTATTGCATTTACAGAATCTGTCATCTACAGTGGATGTGATGGTGAGAGTATTGATTTTAAAATAAATAAAAGTATTGAAAAGCCACTGAAGCACACTTTTGTGCACTGTTGGTAAATAAATACAAACAAGAGAACTGTTTTGCTCAGATAATTTCAAAAAATAAGAAAAAGCAATAAAGATTATGTTGGGTTTTTTCCTGAACCAGTAAGCTTTTCAGATTTAACTTTGCTTAGTTGTATATACACAAGCATGCACACTTACTTAACAGTTACTTTATACTGAAGTAAGCTGGAAATGAATGGAGTTGGATTTTTTGCAATTGTCTTTGTATTATATAAATACTTTTAACTGTACATACGAGAAAAGGATAAATAGAGGTGGACATGACATACTAAAAATATTACTTCAGAACAGAATTATGTGCTCCACCATGAATTGTTTATACTAAAGAATGGAAATCCTCAACAGTATATCTAAATTAGAAAATATTTATTCCTGCTTTTAAAAGTGAAAGGGAAGTGGACCTAGCTGAGGTTACACTTCAGACAATTAGACTGAAGGTTTGAGTTCTTTCCTGTCCAGTTTATGACCACATGAGGCTGCAAGATGAGGTATAGCTTGAGCCGGTGAGGTTTGTGTGGTGAATCTGGAGCATATGTAAATATCACTGGTCATAGGCTGGAATTAATAATGATAAGACTGACACATTAAGGTTCATTTGACTCATCATCTTCAGATTAAACCTAAGATCACAAATAATTAGCAATAAATTGTAACTTCACAACTTTTCCAGGTTGCTATGCATTGTGTGAAGAGAAGCTCTTGTGGCAGCTGATGGAAATGTTATCCAAAATCAAATGCAATGTCCCTGAAGGAAAGAACAGAGCAGTGACAGCTGCCACAACCCTTCACAGCCCATACCATGCTCCATGAGCTGACAAGGTAGGGCAGGTGGCACCAGAGCTGCACTCCTTGCTCATTTCTGCTGATTTTGAGTGCTCTGGGTTTTATTTGCTGAGAGCATAGACTGTGTTCATATTTTGTCCAGATGCCAGGATCTGGGGGACCTAAATGAACCACACATAATCATGTAGAAAACCCTTGATTACTGAGGTCATCTTGATTGTACCTTGATTAGGTTTACTGCATAAATGGCTAAAGTCTGCTTTTATATGTATTGCACTCACTTTCTCTTTTCCTTTTATTTAAAATGAGATTAAATATCTCCTAAAATACATGTATTAATAAAAAGTAGTATCTGGAGAAAGCCTCAAGAGAGATATTAAAACAGTTTAAGTTAAGCAGCAGATTATAAACCAAGTCAATATTGGAGGACAGTAGTCTAATTGCATTTTAATTGCATGACAAAATGCTTATCCCAAATTAATCAAAAAATATAGTGCTAAACACGGCTTTTATAGAGAGAAAACACATTGCAAGCTCATGACATAAGCTGTCTTTTCTTTGTTCTTTCTGTTCTTGAGCAGGTTCTGCACAAGGAGGTGGCTGAGGACAGCCCTGCCAGGGCAGGGCTCTAGCGAGGCTGGTGCTCTTGGTGCTGCAGTGTGGGGCACACCAGTTTATTAGAGACAGTCAGACTAACATCCAAATTGTTCCTCTAAGGCTTGGCACAGGTATGACATGGATTATTATAATATCTTAACAAAAAATTTGGTAAAATATTCTGAGTAATAATGACTTTGCTGTAGGCAGTACTGCTGGAGTTACCAATACATGGATTGTGATCATTCCTTTTCCCCTGTTTGGAAGATGTGGGGAAGAGCCTACACTGCTGGGAAGTGGAGGAGGCATGTCTTGAGGAAACTTCTGAACAAAGCTTGGTCCACCTGCTAGACAGACACTTAGAGACTGTATTTTGGAGAGACCTTGAATTTCTCCGTATCTTGGCTACTGTGTTGATGTGGCCTCTCTTTTCCCCACTGATGACTTTGCAAAGTGCTGAAGAGGGAAGTCACGGAAGATGAGGGACTCAGAGTGGTGACCGTCAGTGAAGGCCTTATCGGGCTCTTCGAACAGCAGTAGGGTATTTTTGGTTAGTTTTGTCTTCTGCCAAATGGTATGCAAATTTCATATTCTTATTCTCTTTGGGGCAATGAGCTGTGTCTGCTGAATACCCAGTTCTGATATTACGTCTGAAGAAATGCTGTAGTGACACATTTTTTCAAAGTAATGCTGAAATTTTAAAAGTAGCATACTATTTACATGTGAAATAACTGGAATGCATCTGTGTTGCTTTTATAAAGAGCACAAACACACCTGGATTGATAAATCAAGTTTCCTTTGTCATCTTCCAATGTCAACTTTATTTCCTTTTCTCCATTCTATTTTCCTTTAACACTGCAAAATTGTGATATCTATTCTACAAATGGCACACATTAAAAAATTAATTGTCTGGGCTTATTACTAAAGGCCTTTTTCTCTCCTTACTTACTGTTTCCTTGGCAGTTATAAATGTTGCAGAAGATGGCAGACGTGCAAATCCATCAGTACATGCTTCGGTTACTCTGAACATTTACGCTGGAGTCAGGCATCATGGCACTGCAGTCTGCAAAGTGAAAACACTGAGTTTCAAATGCATTTGGGGAGCTGACTACATTGATTTCAAGTACTGAAATATTTTAGAGACACTGAGTTTTAGGAAACTAACTCTCATTGACTTTCAATAAGGATCTTCAGAGTTAAATCTTGCAAAATGCTGAGTATTCCTAAAAATCAGTGAGTAGCAACAGCTTTCCCTAAAAACAATTGGGTTCGAGGCTGTCCAACACTTTAGAAAACTGCTCAGCACTTTGCCAGGTCAAGCTTTTAAAAATGTTTCTGTCAGGTTGCTATAATCAGTTTGAAAATTCATGGCCACTTTTGGAAATGCTTGCAGGTCCTGAGCGTGCAGCTTCAGTATGAGATATTAAAAGTGGTTCACTAACAGGAAGATTTTATAATAGACAACCAGACGTAATCGTTTTATTATGAGGCTCTCCTAACAGCTCAGAGAAAGCTTTGTTGTTCTCTAACCATTTATTCACATTTAAAAAGTGATCATTCTGTCTCTTTTAAAGAACTGCAGCCTTCTACTATATAAATAGTGCTTTGAGTGTTTCAGTGTATTGACTCCACATACCATAATACAGCACTATGTCAACCAGGTGCCAACTGCAGTGTTTGTCACATTTTGGTGTGACAAACCAAAACCTTATGAAATCTTTTGTATCTAGCTGTAAAAAACCCCAGTGATTCAAATTAAAAAATTATTTCATCCTACAAGGAATATTTTCTCTTTTTTCAGGCAAATGATCTCATTTAAAAATGAAAAGGACGCAGTCAGTGAGTTCTGAAGAGCCTGACTTTTAGCCTGGTCCCTGAAGTGGACACCAGAGTTACGTGTCAGGCTCCCTGAGCTGAGTAGGGCAGGGGTTGGGCGCAGCAGCTCAGGATTCCAGAGAATGGTGTGCTGAGTAGATTAGTGCCCCTAGCTCTGAAGGAGCACAAGAAATAGGAGAAACCAAAAGGGTTTAACTGTCTGAATCCCATCCTCTTCTGGGGACCATTTCTTTCTTCAGATTCTGAGAAAGAAAAAAAACCAACTTGCACAGCATATAGATAGGTACTCTGATCCTAAACTGCATTTAAGGACACCCTGAGAATACTTTGCTAATGAACGTAAGCAAAGAAATGCTTCCTTGTCAGTCTTGAGTGTTGCACCAGGCTGCTCCTAAGACAGAATGAAATGCCAAAGATGATGTCCAGAAAAGTAATTTGGGAAATTGTTAATTAAAATGCACGGGTACAATTTCTGTAGAATTTTGCAATTTTGTGGTTGTGCATCATCCACAAAGTTTTCAGGACTGCACCTTTCATTTTTCTCCATTTTAGGCATTTCAGCTTTTTTCAAAACAACCCAGCAGACATCAGACTGTATTAAACAATCATGGCAGAGAAGTTTAAATTTTGCTTAAACAATGAATAATTTCAAAAGTAAAATTAATCTGGTTTTATTACTAAATATTTAAAAATGTATTTTTAACTAATGGTCTAAAGACATTTTTAAAAAATTCTAAATTTAGCCCAGTATAGATTTCCAAATTGTTATATCATTCTTGTCAGTTCACCTTTACTGATTAAGAAAACATTTAAAGGTGGCTTTATCCCAAAATATTGCCTGCATGTGGATTTACACAGAAGAAACCAGTGCAACTAGAGTGGAAACTGTTTTAATGCAAATACACAAGTAAACCTAACTTTGAAGTGTTTTGTTGGGTTTTCAAAGTTCTTAAGGAATAGATCCAGCCTCTGTTTCCAGTTTCAGTCTAGAGCTTTTGTCTGCTGTTGGCTTCTGTAGACAGAAAAATCATCATCAATATAATTAATTCCAGTTCTACTTTCTGGTTTCCTATGACATCAATTTTTAAATTGCCAGTGTTAGTAATTTTTAATGTTTTTGATTATTCCTTGAAAAACTTTGCAAGTGTTCTTTAATTCCTTCTGGATTAGTTCATGATAGATTTCTATATGGTAATAAATCTGAATTCCTAGAATAAGCATTAAGGAAATTTTAACAGGCAGACTTAGCTTTTGGTCATGAATAATTGGAGTAAGTTCAGATAATTTTTGGAGCTCCAGAGTTTATTCTAGATGTTATAGTTACAGCAAGTTTGTTTTGGCAATAAACAGTAGTTGCACAGTAATACAATAGTAATATTTATTGAGAGGTCAAATATATTTCAGATGATCTTACTAATATCACTTTAAAATTGTATTACTTTGTGAGGTACTACCTTAATATCAGGTGCCTTTTAATAACAGTCTAATTCAGCTTTTCCATCCCTACTGAGAATCAAACAAGCCCCTTTCTTGTGAATTAGTGTTAATAAGTCTTCAATAGATTCAGCTGTGGGATAATGAATGACTCACTTGTTCTTGCCAGAAGAGTTCAAGTGGGCTTCATGCAACATGCTGAGCTATTATTCCCTGGTGGGGTCGTGCATTTTGCCAGCCACTTAACAGCAGCGGCTGCAGGACACATTTGGGCATTATAAAATCAGAATAACCCAAACTTGTAGACCTTGCTTGTAAGGATTTCAGTCTTCTGCAGAGGAGCAATATGAAAGATGTCACCGTGTACTTACAGTGATAAGCATACATGTAAATTGGCTCCTCAGTTATTTAAGTTCAGCTTCCTTTTCAGCAAAGCACTGTGATCTATGACATTGTGCTACTTACTGTCTTATATTTATAATCACCTTATGAGCATTTACAAACATGCAGTGCATGCATCACTGTGCTAATTCCTACCTAATAGGTGGAACATGCGGGGAAACCCTTCTGCTACTGCAATAACATTCATTGTTATTTAGGTGTGGCTTTCCTGGACCAGGAAGGAGCTGTTAAGGGAGATGGTAAAAACAGCTCACATTTAGTCCTTTAATGTTAGGGTGTGCTTGGGTGGAGAGTCTGTGTGGTCATCTACTTCCTCCTTTTCTCCTTCCATTCGTTTACTGCATTTGATACTTTTAGGTAGCACTTGTATCATGTTAATATCGAGGTGCTCTACCTAGCAATCAAGGCTTGTGTGTGAGATGTTATATATGCACAAAATAAAACACGGTCTCTGTGCTGTAGGCTATGTTAACAAATATACCTACAACTTCAAAGGGAGTTCTTGGAATGGTGGCAGTGCTATGCCCCGGAGACTGATTCACTTGACAACACCTGTATTTGTCTCCACAATGTATTTCCTCCTCTATCCATTAAGCTTTTCCTGCAAGAAAATCTCTTATTGACACCTGATGCATACCCCATTAGAGAGTTTGTACAAGTGCTATCCCTCCACTTGGCTGGGCTGCATTCCCTTTTCTAAGACCTATTTCTGTCTTTTGGGCTTTTCTTCTCTGAGGTTACTCCTAATTGCTACTCTTCTGACTCTTCTCACCCTCTCTGTCTCTCTTTGGACAACAACCTTTTCTACATAGCCCTTGTATTTCTCTTCTTTCAGCTATCCCTTAGATTTTAACTGTTTGTGCGCTCATTCTTCAGACTTCAGCTGGGATTTCTTTTAGTGAATGAGAAAATTTCATACAAGCCCATGCTTTAATTCCTTTACAGATACTATATTAACAATATGGGATGCAGGAGTGTTTTTGTAAAGAGCACAGAAGTAGCTTTAAGTTTTAGATCTACATCTTTCATTATCCCTTTCTGGCAATATTTTACTTTTCTACCTTTCTAGGAAAAGCTTTTCTATCCCTGTATTCTCCCCTTTCTTATCATGAATTTCTTTGAGACACGAGGAAAAGAAAAGAAGAAGACTGCATCTTTGACAGTGTAAATCTATTTATGAACCATCTAAGCCAAAGTTTATCACATATCAGCAGTATGTTATCCCCAAAGACTTTCTTCCCAAGCACTGTAGGCCTAAATCTATGGTGGACTCACTGATTTTTTCCACGTGTTCTCTTACAAATCTTTTGAGCTGAACAGAAGACTACACTTGCTGTGGTGAATTCTTCCTGATCATTTGTTGGCAGGAAGCGGGTTCCATGCACACGGGCTGCATTTACACCTGTTTAGAGCAAAACTGACAATATTTAAATAGTTGTTCAGATTACTCACTATCTTAGGTACGGTGAGAAATACAAAAACAGTGTCCATTTGCTGAACTGCTCTGTAACAAAGCTCACAGAATAGTCTGCCAGCTGATGAGCAATTTGACTGGAAGGCTGCTGCCAGCTACATCAAATACATGCTTTTCTTTTAAACTGCTGAGATCAATAATTGTACATCTGATGGCAGAATGAGATCACTGTCCTGAGCTGAGCCTGTACTGTTCATTTTATCTCACTGAACCTCATCCCTGACTCATCAGCTGAGCTTGACTTCCCTTGTTGGATTGCTAGTTGCAGCAATTTTTTAGCATATGTGTGTAGCCAGTAGCCACAGAAGGTTAGGGTGACCTATCAAACACAATTTATTTAAACAAAGATTTGAGTGAAAGTCTTTGATGGAAAAAGTGTCTTGTATTAAAATGGTTATCTACACAAATCTTTCAATGTAAACCGTTTACAAACCAGATGGAGTTTGTAACTGCTCACTAACTGCTCACCTCTGAGCAGAATATCTTAAATAACCCCTTTTGAGAGGTACACTTGAGACTATCAGTTTCCTCACGTATCACACTCTTACATTTACTTTGCACTTGGAAATACTGCGCAATTGTTGATGTATTTTATTTTGGTAATATCATTGTGATTATGCTTCTATATAACATAACACATGGTGAAGCAGAATAAATGCATCCTTCATCTTTGTTAAGAATCTTCCCTCTCTCTCTCTTCAAGTGTGCTATCAGTGTAAAACAGACATCTCTTAACTCTCTCTCTCCTCTTTTCCTTCGTGTTCATCATGCTATAGTAACTAATGGACAGGCCATTTAGATTAGATAGTAGAAAGGAAGTTACTTGAATCATATGGTATCATAATGCTCACTTATGTGCTCAGTAGATATTAAAGTGATTGAAAGCACAGAGGGAGAGGTAGTTGCTGGGTTTCCTTTATCCTCAGTGTGAAGAAGTGACTGCTTCTGGTATATCATTTGACCTAGATATAGAGATGCAAAATAATTAATAAGCAATATATTCTGAAGTGTTTACATCTTCCCATTGACTATAAAGAGATATTAATAAAACAATTCAGATTTAAATAATACTTAGCTAATGCTAATATTGATACTAATAAATACATTCCAAAATGGAGTTCTGTTGCCTAACTTAGGTGTTGAATGTCCTCTTGAGTTCAAGACGTCTCCATCCCCAGTTGTTTGCAAAGAAAGGTATAAGTTTCTAAATAGGCGCTGTGTCATTGCTGCTAACTCCATGTAGGTGGCTTAGACATCCTGGAACATCTCAAATAACTACTTTTCAGACATATAAAAAGAAGCCAATGCATTATACCCACAATATCAAAATTACCTTTAGAAGTTAAACTGCTTTCCTCACGAAGACTTTGAAATAAAAGGTCAGTGGAATCTGTCTCTCACATTTAACTAATGGGCCACCATTACATAATGAATGCAACTCTTTAGGAGCTGATTTTGTTATCACGCTGGAAAATATCAAGTGCAACACCACTGAAGTTTGTTTAGCTATACCAATAGAGGCTAGAATTAAGGCAGAAACAGATCCCACAGAAAATATTCACAGCTTCAGTGATAAAATGCAAATTACTTTCTTTGAGGTTACAGAAGTTTATGACTTACTATTTGTGAGTACAGAGCAATGGTCCATGAAACTGTATACATTTAAAATACCCCAAAACTCAGTACTGTTACTACTGTTCTCTTAAAACCCCTTAATTGATTGCGTGTGTTTAAAGAGGTACTTTGATTTCACTGCTGTCATTCCCTATAATTATTTATACTACATAATAAAGTTTTCAAACAAAGAAAAGTATTTTTTGTTTTATTAAGCAAAGACTGCTAAATTAAATATAGACAAGTGTATTACAGATTGTCTATGTATAAAATCTATAGCCGTTATGAAAGAAGATGTTGCTCTTCCAGAATGAAGTTACTGGCGGATTTTTAGTGTAATTACAAGATTTCTGCTTTATATCTTTTTTTTAAAGACTTCAGATGACTAACTAGACTGAGCTCAAGATTTTACTTGTAGAGTAAGTGGCTTTTATATACAGGAATAGAAACTGGATATAGATTTTTCTTTGAATATTTCTGAACTGTCCTTTTGAAAAAATGAAAAGAAATATACCCTAAAAGAAGTAAGTAGACAAGAAAAACAAATAAACCTAATCAGGACAATTTTTACAAAATTTTGATAGTCCTGATTGAAGTAGCTATAAATTAAATGGTTTCGTGAGGAACATCTCTCTATTTGCAAAAAGAACAGAAATAGATTACTCCCAGCTTGTAAGTAGTTGAAACAAGTCTCATGTTTTAACTTTGTGTGTGGACATGCAATAAAAGCATGTTCATACATTTTCTTTTAGTTTTATTTAAGCAATATCACCTTCAGTGCTTGGGCAGAAAGAAAAATAAAGATGTCAGAGAGAGTTCTTATATTCAGTTATCCACAGGTGTTAGTTATTTGCCCCTATTTAATTTAGAAGATTTGTACTATGCATTGTTCCTTGAAAATAAGACATTTCTGTGAATAAATATTAATGAATGTTTAATAGTAAACAGTAATTAATAATAATTGATTTTTAACATATGTTCATATTTGAAAGACTCACGTGCACACAGAATCATGTAGGTTGGAAGGGACTGTGGAAATTTATTTAGTCCCATCAGGTCTTGAAAACATCCAAAAGTAGGGACAGTGCATCTCCTCTGGTTGATTTCCCTCACAGCTTGGCTGTCCTTAAAGCTCCTCCTTCCTTGCCAGCTAATGGAGTGTCCCTCCCACAGCAGAGGGACAGGTCCTAGCCAGCAGGCAGTTGGGCACTGCCTACCTTTTACCAGGTGTGTGTGTGTACCACGTAAATCAAGGCAAATGTTTATTTACATTGTCCTGAAGTATTTCAGTAAAATTCATATATTATGGAATGTTTTGGGGACTGGTTATGCTGGTCTAACAGAGAGGGAGATTCAAAGGAATGAATTTGATAGTTTTAGCAATGTAAAAACTTTTCAAAATTTTCAAATAGAAATCAAGAAGCAAGTGTCCCTTCTCTTTCTAGTATATGGTCTTTATTTCTCATATCTAGTTGTGCAATGTTTATTCTAGCTGCTCCTTATGGATTGTGTGTCTCCATTCCATATTGTCTCCATACATTTTACCTTGTTGTAGCTGCCAGCGTAAGTTAATAAACTCAGTTTTAAAGTTCATTTTTGGTAATGTAATGAGACATAGTTCAGAACTTACATGAGATTTGATTATGGTAATTTCTTAGCAACTGATCCTGGAAATTTAAATCATTTTTCTAACCCACTTCATTATGCTCTTTTTATTCTACGTAATTCTCTTTGCCTTAAGATACATCACATTTCTCTTCAAGAACACATTTAGGGTGGGTTTCATCTGAACAAATGCAGATACCCATAGCACTTTGTGAATTAGTCACCTGAAGCTCCCTTTATAGTCATTGCAGAGAAATAGACATCCCCAGGGTGTGATGTGTATTATCCTACACTACACAGTGGAAACAGATCAGATGAATGACTCCTGTATGTACCTGTTGTTCAACATCAATTATATGGGAAGGCCAGAGTGAGAAGTTCAGATGTAAATGTCCATACTGTAGCTATTTGAACTTACGAAAAGTAAATTCTACCCAAAGATCAGCTGTCAAGTTTATGGTTAGAGTTTGTTTTCATGAAAGACATTTTTTAATACAATTTAAATTTTATTTAATTTTTATTTATGCCCCTATATATAATAAAATGAAATTTTCATGTTTGAATAAATCCTTCTGTAACTCTGAAGCATCCTTTTTTAAGGTTACTGTTTTGAGTCGTATTGAACACTCAACTTGCAGAATGTGCATTACTCATGCTTCATATGGTATCAGCATATGCATGTATTAGTCCTATTTCTCCAAGCAATGATTTAGGACAGAATTGTATAAAAATTTTGAAATGAGATATTCCAGTGCCTTTTCTGAATAAGTAATATAAATGATAACAATATTAAAATTATAATAATATTGATTTATTATTATTATTATTAATAATGAGATATCAATGTTTGTGTTTTAAAATAAACATTGTCTAGGCTAAAACTTCAATGTTTTATTCTATTCCGTAGAAAAAGATCTGATTCTGGAATCTCTTCTCACTTTTATGTGCTGAAAAGAACAGAATAAAGTTTGGTTAGGTGACCTTCAAGATCTTCTGACAAGATGTATATATATATACTTTTGACAGCTTATAAAATCCTACACTTCCATTTGCTAATAGTAACTGTATCTGTAGGAACACGCAAGTAATTTATTTCAAGAGACAACTGATGCCATTTGAGTCCTGATGCTTGTTGTTCTGGATGTTAAAGTGCAGACATTTTTTGACCCAGGTAAAATCGCTTTCATTACGTTTCTTCACCTGAATTGGAGAACACATTCCCTCTAAATTCCATCTTAGTTTGTGAGCCCTGCAGTGTATGACTTGTGAACAGAGTTAGGTATCTCACTCTTGGGGATCAGTCCTTTGTGCTGCCATCTCCTTTGTTTTGTAGACATTTATGTAATTTATATTTATTTCTCTGTTCTTTTAGAGAAGACACTAATTTGCTTGATGATTTAACTTCAATCCATCCTCAAAATTTTCTATATATGCCTAGTTTTTATGAAGTGCTAATGTTAAAGTTTTTGTGGCAACTTACAGGAAAATGAAGAAAATAAACTGGCTGATGACTTGTTTAGTGCTAGATTAACTCAGGGAGTGTTATTATGCATTTGCAATTTGTTTGTTCTTGTAAGATATAGTCCCTTTTAAGTTTTAAATGCACCGTGTTTTCTGTCCTAATTGTTGTTCCTTGTACCTGTAACTCTTTAGGCACTGCTCATGTGTAGCACTGCATGCACTGTGCTGAGCAGATCAGTACCTACCTTAGGACTGAGTGTGATTAGGATCCAGGGTCAGGCTGAGCAGGGTCCTCAACGGGCCTGGTTTGATAGGCATTTGCAAAGCCCTTGTATCATGCACTCTCAGTGCATGGGTAGCAGTGATTTTATGGTTAGTGTCACATCCTACTAACCTGATGTTAATTTTCTCTTGCTTTAAAGATAGCATTTACTCCATGCGTCCTACATCCTGGCAGAACTTTTTGTTATTGCATTTTTGTCATTGGATGCTTATGACTGGATTTTTTCTAGTTGTTGCTGGGAAAAACAGATTACAAACAAACAAACTCAACCAACAACAACAAAATACCCCAAAACCAAAAAGCCCAAACTAAAACCTACAAAAAAACCTGCTAAGTGAAAGGAAAAAACCTGCGTCTTCTAGTTCATTCCCTAGGAAACAGAGTCTCTCTCTCCTCCCTACAGTGATACTGTGCACAGTTATTTTGCTTTGGCTTCTCTTTGATGGAACTCCCCTCACAGTTTGGAGAAGCATGTACATGCAACAAATAATTTTGAAAGACAGTAGGACAGCCAGATAAAGAAGGCACTGAATTTAGGGTTCCCTACCCTGGAGGAGCACTCCAGCCTTAGGGCAGTTATATTATGTGAAATGTGGAGCCACCAAGTAGTCCTTTGATAAGTGCATCCTGCTCAGTGTGGGCTGTATGGGGGAGTCATTGTGTCAGTCCCTAGCTCTGGGTTCTGTTCTCAGCACAGATGTGTGTGATATTTAACTGGCCTTCCTACAAGTCCTTTGCTGCATCTGAATATAGTATCTTTCAAGGACTTCATAGCTTTCTATCTCCTAGTCAAGAGGAGGCACTTATTCTTCAGTTGCTTGCTGATGAGGTGATTTTTGTGTTGGTAGCAGGTATTTGCTAGTATTTTACTATAAAGTGCTTTGCAAGCATTTTAAAATGTATTTGAAAAATAAAGCAAAATACAGTATTTGGAAAGGTGCTTGCCCAACCATCCATCCTGCATTATGCACAAGTGAAAATTCTGCAGTCAACAGGAGTACTGAATTCCTCCTACTGCTTTTGTCCAAGTGCTGCATTCTCCATTCACACATACTGCCTGCAAGAGTGAGAAGGTGCTCAATTTTCCATGTTATAGGTTCACAGAATCATTTAGTGTTTTGGGTTGGAAGGGTTGTTTTGTGTAAAGATCATCTCGTTCCAACTCCCCTACCATTGGCAAGGACACCTTCCACTAGATCAAGATGCTAGGGCCCCATCCAACCCGGCCTTGAAGTCTTCCAGGGATGGGGCATTCACAGCTTCTCTGGGCAACATGTGCCAGTGCCTTGCCACCCTCACAGCAAAGAATTTTTTCCTATTATCTAATTATTCCTGTTATCTAATCTATCCCCTTTCAGTTTAAAGCCATTTCTCCTTGTCCTAGCACTATGTGCTGTTGTAAAAGTCCCTATTCAGCTCTTCATTTTATCTATTTAGTCTTTATTCTTTTCTGATCCTGTCTATAAACATAAAGAATTAGTAAAGTACAGATTCACACTGTCAACTTTGGGCTATTTTCTTGTGACCATTAGGGATTTGTTTGTTTCAACATAGCTGGTATACCAATGGGTACTGAGAAGTAACAAGCTTTACCTACTGCCACCTTAGGCTAACTTTTCAAAAGTTATATGCTGTCTATCTTCATTGTTTTGTGTTCCATTCTGTATCTGTTAATGGAAGAAATAATTTCCATGCCAGTAAAAAAAGAAAACCACTATTTTTCTCATTTTTGGGTAATTGCTGAGACATTGTTTATGCTTTCCTGCAGGTCTTTCTTCTCTTCTTTCTCATTGTATTTACTTATTTTTCATGGCATATGAATCTCTACTTTAAACGAGACCTTTTATTCAGTGCCATAATTATTATTCTATGCTGCTGAACCATATTTTTCTGCCACTGTGGCAATTGTTTGCACCTTATCAACGCTATGTTAGAATCTTTGAGATCATCATTATATTGTTGACCAAATTCTTCCCTCCTCTTCCTTTGTATTTGGCTTGTTGTGCAATGGCTCAATCCCAGGGCTCTGCAGAACAACGATTATATTTTCCTCTCTTTATATGCTGTCTCCTACTTCAATTTTTCACAATCACAGTGTAATGTTCTTTTGCTTTTCTGATGGCTCCCAGCTCCCTCTCTCTGTTTCCTGATACTTCAGCTGCAGCCTGTGTTCTGTCGCAGTGTTTGGCAGAAATTCAGAGCTGAACACCTTAATTTTATAGTGAATTTGAACAAGATGGAAGTAAAACTAATTATCTCACGGCAAAAGATTGCAACAGCCCTTTCTGCAACCATGTAATTTAATAGTCCAGTGTTCTCTCTTCACTTAAAGATTTCAATATTGTTTTTGAACCAATGTTTGTAAAATGAAGACTAAGTAATGTATATATTCTGACAAGAGATGGGTTTATCGCTTAAAGAATCCTGCTGGAGAGAAGCCATCTATATTCTGTTGCCAGAGTGATGATGTTTTAGTCACTGACAGTGTTAATCCTGTATTACTCAAAGAATGTGCTTGTGCTGATGTAAGGAGTATACTTAGTCCAAATGCTTCTTCACAATTTATTAAACTATTCCAAATTGCTAAACCAAACTGCTTTCCTCTAGATTATTCAGTGTTTTCTTTCTAAATTTAATTTTAAATTTAAAAGTTATTGTTGACTTATTTCTTATGCTAATCAGAGACCCTTTTGGTGACCTTGCCAGTGCAGTTTTTCTTTCAAGGAGGGCAGGATATCACATTTTTCCTCAATGGAATTTGTCAGTCTTCACTGTTTGTCTTGATAATTTTGGCTGCAAGTTTATTAATATTTGTTTGAACTAGTATTTGACCCTCTGATATTAAAATTACAGTTGAATTCTTGCACCATTTATTGTGTTACAAGGAAATACTTGTGATATAATGGACTCAATATTGCAAAGGAAAGAGTCAATTGGGAAAATATTGATTCTCCACTAGTTATTGCAATACAATTTTTCCTTTAAAAAGTTCAAACAGCTGCTGAAGCCCTGCTTTTCTTGACTCTGTATTTTCTGTCATCTTGTTGCAACAACAGTTCTTATGCTCCAAACACTTCTGTGTGGGTTTGATTTAATTCTGATGAGCAATTGCTTTGATCACAGCTGGGTTATTCAAATTGATGGGGCCTAAGTGCATACAGTGCCTCATACTGTGTTTGCTTCAGAAAGAACCGAGGACATTTGCAAAGGTCATGTTTCTCTCACCTCCCTCCTCTTTTATTCCATCTTCTCTCTTCCTTTCATGTACCTTTAGCTTAGATTCTTAACTTTTCCCCCTATTCCCTCATGGTGAAATAAACCTTTTGTTTGAAAGAAATGAATCCTTTATCTCTTTATTAGTCAGATTTTGAAATTTAGCTGGGGACCTAGTTTCTGTCCTACCAGATTAAGCAGTTTATGTTGCTTAAACAAGAAAACCTGTGCTGAAGTTATTAGTTCTTGAAAACTTATTGAGTAACAATTTTTTATTATTTTGCTGAAGAGGGAATAGAAAGCACTGATGAGCTAAGTGAGCTTGTTGACAAAATAAGAGAAGCTGATTAAATAATAATTCAGTAGTCCTTGAAGAAAGGAAAGTGCAGAAAGGGAGAGGAAGCAGCCTGACAGATCCCCATATGTAGAGTCTGCTGTTTGATTGCCTGCTGTTGTAATTGTTCCCATCCATGTTCTTTGCCTGCCTTTGTTTCCCACATTTAAATGAATTTAAATTGTGAAGAGTATCATGACTGTATTGGCATTGTTTCTTATCACCCAGTAGACCCCTGAAGGTGTTTAAATGTACTGTGTCCAGTGTACATGATGTGTAAAGTGTCTGGGTAAAACTACTGTTTCAGATTTACAATTAAGGAAGATAAAAATTCTCTTTTTCACATTAATGTGCAAAAAATAAAGGTTATTTTCTTTTCTATTTTGTATATTTTTCATGATAGTGTCTATGGGTTAGGGAATTGATCAAGTAAAAGACCTAAGTGCATCAGCAGTCAGAGACTATTGTGGCTTCCTGAAAGGAAACTGCACACCAGAGGCTGTCTGTCTCAAGTAAGTGCACAGGGAGTTCTAAGCCATTGGTAGCAGCCCCCTGACATCCTACCCAAACATGTCAGTGTCTCCCTGAAGCACAGCTCTCACTGGTGTCCTTTTTCAGCGTTCAAGAAAATAACAAGTTGTTTTCTCTATTTCAGTCCTCAACTACAGTACCTTGTCAATAGATATCTGACATTAGTCTTACAAAGAGACTTTGGGGTGGCGTGTTATTTGTTTTTTTGTTTTTAATTGAGAGTGGTTTCACCTTATGTATTATTCATAGTAATTACTGAAGCCAGAGGCCTAAAGAGAAGAGCCTCTTTACCCAGTCCTAGGGAAGATCCTTGAACTTGGATTCTGTACGGATGGTGTTATCTTCTGAAGCCCTGACTCTCCACCCTGACATTGGGAGAGATACTTGCCCATCTGCATTTCCTATGCCTCACAACTAGACAGGTACCTTGGGGCTCTAGGAGAAGAATTCCAGATATCATACAACAGTGAGAAAACCCAAACTTCTGGGAGTAAGGAATAGGGAAAGAGGGAGATTGGAAGACAGCATATTGCTGCAGACCAACTCAGGAAGAGTAATTATTAGTGCATGAACCAGTAACTGTCAGTGAATAGGTAAGTCATGCTTGTACGATACTTGAACTGAAGCAAAGGCCTAATCTCCTTCACTTGCTTATCAACACCCGTGCAGAATCTTCATGGGCCTGCCTGGCAGAAACAGAATATCCTGAGACATCCTTGTCTATACCTATTGAAAACTAGTAGGATTTCTCTGGGCATTTGGATAAAAGAGGATGGAACATGAGGAAACTGAATCGTGCAACATTTCTCTTGCCTACTTAAAGAAATTTGTAGCATGAGCAACCTATACCAGAGGTAGGCTAAGGCCAAATATGAAGCAAATCCTCTGGCAGAAGCAGTTTATGTGTCTCTACATATGATTCCTTTGGCCTTCAGAAAATAGCAAGAGAACATCAACTTTCGGGAAAAAAAGGGCTACTCTGTGTCCCAAACAGTAAAGTCATTATGTGCACTGGTAAGTCCATTGGTTTCAGAAGTACTGATGTCTTGTTTAAAGTTAATATAATGCATATTTTTATATATACAAGATATATTTTTATATGCGCTGTAAGGCTGGGATCAGGTGCTCTATCTACCCTGAATACATAATCTATTTGGATTCTATTCAGTGTTACTAAAACGAGTTATCTTATCTAGGAAGAACTTGCTGTGTGCTCTAGTCAATGTCCTCACACTTACCATCACTACGTGCAAGAGCCTGAATTCAGTTAAGGAAATAGGAGATATGTTTAAAATATAACCTGTAAGTCAACAGGGGCATCACATTAGTCTGACCTAATGGAAGTTTTTCCCTTTGTGAGAAAGTTGCAGACAATTAATTTTCTATGTGTATTTGACTGCAGGCAACTTGATTTTAAGAAACACCTTCCACATATTTTGTCAACCACGGAAGGATATTGTTGCTTAGGTAAAACATGATATATGTTTTTCTATTTTATACTTTAGTCTTTTGAAAAGAAATTTAAACAAGTGTGCCTATCCGGTTGTTATGGTTTCAGGCTACCTTTAGTAAGCTATCCTTAACAAAGCATACCTCAAGCTACAGTTGAAAACAGTTCTAAAATTTTGCTTGAAGTGAAATACATTGCATATTGATAAATTTTGCTGTAGTGCTCTGATTGCTGAGACTTTATGGTGATGGCATACGTAAGTGGGTTTGTTCTTGGAAGATACTGAGATGCCATTAATACCTCTTTCAACACAGTATGGGGTGACCTTGCTCTTTTTTTTTCCTATAGAAACAACCGCTTGTTCTGTATGTGTGTCATGTTTCCTTGGGAGAACTCATTCAGGACAAAAGTGAAAAGCAAAGTTATTGCAGGTCAGTACAATATGCAGTATAGAAAGCTGCTGAAATACTGCATGACAGACTCAGCTAAACCTTTTAGGTATGCTTTGCTCAGTCACGTATCTTTGAGTTTTAAATTACCTTATTCATATGCTTTCAGATAGTTCTGCTTCTGCAAAGTCCTTCTCATTCTCAGTGCTGAGACCCTTCTCTCATAAAGGTACCACCAGGATGAGTTTCCTACTATTTGTTTGCTTGTGGAATCAGCATCACTAATTTTGACAGAGATCAAAATACTTCAGACTCCTCTGCAATCCCAAAGGTCTTTTGGATATATATTTTCTGTACCAAGTTTTCTCTCAAGCTTACGGGGTGTTTATTAATGTACATATTTTGACACCTCACGACCTATCTGCTACTTTCTTGTTGGTTGCCTTCATAGAGCTTTGATTTCTGCTCTCTGGCCAGAACAGCTTCCTTACTGAGCAATACTTTGGCTTTAGGACTTTTTTTGTCTTTCTGTTGTTCTTTTATGAAGGTTTGTGCTTGTCTCTTGAGACTGCTATGCAGCATTTCAGAAAGTCACTGTAGAGTATTAGGCCTTTGAATTTCCTTTGTTTTGACTGTACTGTATTCTGATCCTGGTTTTACGTCCCCATGCACTTAGTAGAGACTCTTTCTGATTTGAAGTGTATCTATGCTAACTGTGCATGGCTTTGTTCCTAGAATTTGCAAGCTTGTTTGATCTTGTTGCCACTGGAACATCAGTGCAGCAACTGGAATTGTTTGCAAGTTTTCTTTAACTTACTGCGCTTTCTAGTCAACTTACTCCTACTCACACAAGTAAATGCAGGGATATGCAGAAGTGTGTGGATTGTTTTTTTAGTCTGAAGGACTAAAGCTTTCAAAATTAATTCTCTATGTTTCCTGAATATTCCCTATTGTGATGCTGATTACTTGTCGCTGAAGCCACTTGTTTTTACTATTTCATGCTAGCTTGCCTCTGATTCCTTTGACATTACCTGTTTACAAAGATCCTGTGGCTGCTAATTACAGGATTTTGAGAGGCTCCTTTATCTGTAGTTTAACTGTGGCCCAAACTTTTTAGAACTTCTGTCTGTTGAGAGAAAATTTATGAAAGCTGGCTCAATAAAATTAATTTCCATTGTATCAAAGTTTGAGGCAGTAATTTTATTTGGCAATCTGCTTCATGAAGGGAGAATTTTAAACATAGAAAAACATTTAAAAACCAGTTTTCTTTTTTAGGCTTTGGAGAGTATAATAAAAAACAGCAGGAAGGAAAAAAACCAACAATGAATGCAAACCCAGTAAAAATATGTGCCCTTTCATATTGCAGTGCAGTTTGTTTTTACTGGTCATCAATCTTAGTGATCACTTAAGTCAGAAAAAACGAAATACTTTGCAAAAACCATTGTCTACATGTACTGATGGTTTGACCTTCATTTAAAGATGATTTTGATTTGTAAAGGGGAGCTTAGAAGTGATATTTTTTCTTCAGAGTCTGTACCAAATAAGGTCGGGATTTTGCACCTTTCACAGTGTTAACCATGGAAAAGCTAATTATGGTCAGTTGCATCCTCACTGCAGCTAAAATGCTTAGTAGAAAATTTTTTGTCTGTAGATTTTGCCTCTTTTTATCACTGTCAGAAGCTAAAAGTTTAATCTTGCATAATAAAGCTTCCACCTTCTTTCTAGAATGACCACTTTATTATGTTACTGTTCCTCTGATCTTATTGCTCTTAGTGTTAGCAAAAGAAATTACCTGACTGGTCCCTGGAATAGCTTAATAATTCAGATATTGTTTCATAGTGCCTTTGAAATGTTTACCAGCAGGATGCTTATTGAGAATCTTTATTTTCCCTTCTTGGCGGTTTTCTAACTACTTTCTTATGAAGTAAATCAACATATGCATATAGTAAACGTTCTGGCAAGCTAATACAGCCACAACTAGGCAATATAGAGTATTAATAAATCATTGCAGATCAGCCGCATATTCTTCATGCTGTATCTCAGCTGCTTCTGGAAGCTGACATGTAATATTCCCTCCTCTTCCCTACAACAACTATTTATGTAAAGGAATTATTAATTTGAACTTCAATATTTTGAAGATATGTGTCTCCATTAGGATGTGTACTACATTGCCAGACATGGTATATTGAGAGGAATTAACTCATTTTTATGAAATAAGAATCAATCCTAACCTTGAATCAAATCCATGAAGAACATTCTTAAGGTTCATCAAAGTTTATTCTTGGCTAAATCTACCTCAGTACTTTGAGGATGGAAAGCAAAAGGAAAAAAAAAATACATACAGGTAAAGACTTTCTCCAAAGGTATGCTTTTAATAATACTTCATTAGTAATCCAATTTGGAAAGCTTAAGAAATGATGAGAAAACACTATAAATGCTGATTCCAAAATGGAGAATCAATCCAACGGCTTTTGGATATCTATCCTTCATCAATACCAGTGACAAAGATTAAAGTACTGAATTAATCTATGCCAGGTTTAAAGAGGAATCAGGCAATTGTTTGTTTTGTTCAAATAATACTTTGATGTATCTGGTGATTCCATATACTTTTAAAAAGTATTTAGGACTTTTTTTGGAAATTCTCAACCTTCATGAAATGACTAGCTTGGCTCTTTCTATACCAAGTGATCTTTAGGTGGGGCAGTTTATATTTCTGTGCTATTATGTATAAATAACATTTTATTCTGAGAACAAAGATGTGTCAGTCACAATTAAAAAATATATAATTCCGCGGTGGAAAGTAGTTCATACTAGTCCGATTATTTTTTAACTAGTCTTTATCAGACTTAGTGTTGTGTGGAAGGGATAGAATTTAATTTTCCTGTTATTTGGCATTGTTAAACATTTAGAATTAGCAAGGATGTCTTCAGGTTGAATGACAAATTTTAATCATGATATTAGGTACCATGATGATGGGTGTAAGACAAAAATGTATCTTATCTAGCTCTTCTATTGAATTGAAGGACATCAACAATGGATTCTTGAAAACTGGATTGAATTTTGAAAGATACATTAAAATCTCTCAGTTGATGGGCTTCAATTACTTTCACCTGATGTTGTATCCCACTGGCCCA
>VZRV01001410.1:0-91197 GCA_013398115.1 Falcunculus frontatus
CCCGGACCTTCCCGGACCTTCCCATGAAATATGCTACATTATGGGTGAATATTTTTGCTTTTATTGCATTTTAAAACTCTTCCTTGCTAAATAATGCCTAAAATTGCTTTTCAAGCTTATTTTTTTCATATTTTTTTCTCTGTCTCCAACACAGAAATACTTTACCTAGGACAATTCATTTCATTCTGGTTTTGGCATAGTGTGCTTGTCTCCCAGCTCACATTTTTGGGTCCTCTGTTCAGTGTTATGGCTGGTAGGTATTTGGGGACAGAGTGACAGAGGATGAAACATCCACAGTACCACTCACATTTTCCTCATGAACTTCTATGATATTTGCTTTTTTGCTTCAGGAACTTTATCCAGTACAAGAAAGGAGCTGGAAAACTAGAATATGTATAAAAGTTGGATGTATAGTATAGATACTGAATACCTTGTAGTTTTGTAGAGTAGGAGAGCAGAACTCAGACTCCTTCTCAAGGAAGTACATATCAGGTGGTAGGGGGACACGACACACCACAGAGCCTATTTTAATTTCTTACTTTGTTTATAAAGCATAAGGACCAATTTTGTTTAACTATTCCTCACTCAGAAAAATGAGAAGATAAAATCCTGGTTTTTGCTTTCATTTTTTTTCCAGGTTTCACAACATTTAGCTATTTTCTAAAGCTGTGTCATAATTTTTCACTTTCAGTCTGCTTGTTTTATTAAGTTATTTGCTGTAAAAGGAAAGACTGAAAAGAAAACAAATGTTCAAAAACAGATAGGTAGACTTTTTTATTGTCTTACATGATACGACTTTAAATGATTCTGTGTGGTCTCAGCTATGATTTCTGAATGTCTGTAATACATACAGCTTCCTCTCTAGACATATTCCAATCTGTGTTATTAGAGTTGCTTCACTTCTGCTTTCTGAGTGCTCCTGGTGAATACAATTTTCACTGCCTTTCCTGCAATGGTTCTACAATTAAAATGTTTTTTTGAAATTGTACTGTCTCCACTGTGGTAATTTTTTTTATCATGCAGTCATTGTCTGCTCTTTCCACAGTTTCCTCTTTATTCCTTGTGTTTTTCATCTCACTCCATTGTAATCAATCAGTGCTGCTGTCTTTCCCCATCCTATTCCATGACTTTAAGCCATTTTTCCTTCTCTCTCACAAGCTAAGTGTATAAAACAGCATTTGTCTTATCTATTTCTTACCAAAAAAATATTTGCAGTCTTTCTCTGGAAAAAAGATTCCCCATGTCAGGGCATTTTCTTTTGTAATCATTTCTTTTCTCACTCAAGAAAGCCTCACTACATGCATCCAAAGACTATATGAGGGAAAATTTATGCGAGCAAGGTCAGTCAGTCAATGCTTTGTGATATTCTTGGAATTCATATATTTTTGTAGGTTTAAAAATATCTCTTGCACCTCGTTTAAGTTACATATTAATGCACTGAAGAAAACATATGGAGGTACTCATGTATTAAGAAAGCTCATTAGGTGTCCTTATGAGAATTTATCACAGGGATGGGGAAGGGAAGGTTCGGGAAGGTTCAGAAAGGTTCGGAAAGATTCGGAAAGGAAAGGTTCGGAAACGTTCGGAAAGGTTCGGAAAGGAAAGGTACGGAAAGGAAAGGAAAGGAAAGGAAAGGAAAGGAAAGGAAAGGAAAGGAAAGGAAAGGAAAGGAAAATGAATTTTGCAGCAGTGAAGACACCAAAGAAGAATCCCATACAATATGCAGCAGTTGTGAAAGGAAGGGAGTCATTATCGTCCCTCTTTTACTGATGATATGTGTCGTGGAGAAGTGACTTGATTTGCAAGAGGTCACACAACAGTCTGTTGAAATGCAACCTTGTCTTTCTGACTGCTGTTAACACACAGAAGAATTGCTTTGATAATGAAAGCTCATTTCTAGTGTGCATAATATTTGTTAATAATGAATTGTAAAACCATTGCTCAGTCAAGCATTGCCAGAAATCCCTGCTAGTAAGTTTGCAAGTTAGTATTTAACACCATTGTCAGATACATTAGTTTTTCGCTTTGTAGTAAAAAGAGATGGCATACCACTGTTCTTTTCACATTCAATCTCCAACAGATGACAGATATTAAAATGAAGGAAAAATAGATAGAAATTAATATGAATATTTCAAAGAAAAACTGTAAGATCAATGTGTTTAACCTGATTTAAAGTCAAAGGAATGAAAATTAATTCTGAAAGTCAAACACTTTGAACTTTTCCTTTGATGTTCTATGTCAGTCTTTGTCAGTTTTGTAAATCTAGTAAGCATTCCACTACATTTACATAGGAGGATGTTGTCAAGAACTGTTGTTTCTTTCCTGTTTATTTCTCATATGATTGTTTCTAAATACTGAAGTAATAGTTCTGAACTAGGATCTAAGTAGAATAAGACTAATAACCAATCTGACTGTGAAGGAATATCAATAAACCAGCATTTAACCAATAATTGATTTATTGTAAATTATCTTCTTAACTATTCAGTTTCTTCTGAGTGGTATGTAGGCATTCAAAAACACTATATATGAATTCCTGAGGGGTGTTTGTGGGAGGCTTCTAGTTTTTGAACATGAAAGCAGCACAAATATCTGCATCACTTAATAGTTCCCAATGTAAAAATTAGATTAATGAATTTCCTAATCAGTGTCAAGCCAATTGATAGCAAAAGGAAAATTTGGAAAGATAGAGCCCTAAGAATAATCTTCCATGTTGAACTAATGTTATAAACCCAAATGCTTGGATTACTGAAGTTTAAAAAGGTTTTGCGAGTCATATATCATGCTGATTAAAATCTTTAAAAGATTAAGAGATTAAGTAGTAAACCTTTTTTTAGATATCCTGCCTTCCATGTGGATATTTTTCTTTTGAATTTCTATTTACATTCAAATTTGAAAACAAATGCCTGAAATGCGTCTTATCTCGTTGCTGTACTTCACGACTCTTTTTGGATTTCAAACAGATTTGAAAGATAGGTGGCAAAATATTACATAGCTACATAACCTTTGAGTAAAGCTCTTGTAATGTAAATTTGACCTTGGATTTATCTGGAATCCACATAATGAAAGCTAGAGGTTCTGTGCAAGAGAATAATGAAAAGTAAAGAAAGTGACTATAATCCAGATATATTTCAAAATGTAATTGTACCATGGCAAATGTCTTGCCATGATGCGATTTTAAAACCTCAAATCAAGTTAAGGTCATTTAATAGTTGTAGACATTCCCTAAAAATATTGCTACTTCTATGGATGATTTAGTGAAACATACATAATTCTATGATTTCTTCTTTTATTCAATGATATTTTTAGTTCTAGTTAAATGCTACATGAAATATTCCCTACTATAATTTTAATTAAAATTATTTGACTTTTAGTTTCTTAACAAACTGGAAGACTATGAAAAATGTGCTTAAATTTATTCAGGAAGCAGCTATGTAAAATCAATTTCTATTATGTTTATACATTCCCTTTTGTATCGCTGTACTTTAAAGAAAAAAGATAAAATATATTATTCATATTCTTTTCATGTGTTCCTGTACTCTCTGTACATACGTATTTATATGTATGTGTGTGTTTTTCTAAAAGTTTAAAAGTTTTGGTTTTGGTAAGAAAGAATCAATCCTCATATATATACAAGCCATATTAATATAACCTATAGGCATTTATTTTAAAAAATGCATTTTACAAATTGTGTTTTGTAAAATAAATTGGGTGGCAAAGACATATTCATTATTATTTATTAATATTATTATTTTCCAGTGCAAAAGATACCCTTCAAGGAAAGACTAAATTTTATGAAAATGATTCAGGTGGATTTTGCACAGGTCACATTGGCTTTTAAAGTGAAATCCTACTTATTCCATGAATAAACACAAATAGATGGGGAAGTTCCCAGTACACATAAACAGCAGAGGCCTTCGAAATATGAGGAAACTGCTTGAAATGCAAAGTGTAATATACAGAGGTGTCACTTACACTGTGTTATTAGAGAAATGCAGCTATAGTCTGTGCTGTCACTCAATGGGACTACACAACAGAAAGAAAGTTTAATACTGAAGTAAGGCATCTTGAGAGCAGGTAACATTGGATATGCTGGTATATCAAATATACTAGAGTTTGAGTCAAATAAAAAGAAACAAAAGAGGAAGTACTATTGGATGGAGCTCAAGAATGTTAGTATATAAAATTATATCCAATAATTACAATTTCATTAGCAAAATAAGACAAGAATGTTGTTGTCAGTTTTATTAGAAAGTTTGGTGTTAAAAAAAATTGATATTATTTTCATTTAAGAGTTCTGTAATTTAAAAAAAAATAAAAAGAAACAAAACCAACAAAAACCACTTTATAGCATATTATTTTCAGATTTTTGAAAATAAATTAACAATGACCAGGCTGGATGAGGCTTTGAGCCACCTGTTCTGAAGGAAGGTATCCCTGCCCATTGCAAGGGGGTTGAGACAAGACGACCTTTAAGATCCCTTCTGAGCCAAATCACTGAGTGATTCAATGAAATAATAATTTAATTTAATTTAATTTAATTTAATTTCTGAAAATTCAATTGAGCCCAGAAAACAAACTGTATCCTGGGCTGCAACAGAAGCAACACAACCAGCAGATCGAGGGAGGTGATTGTCCCTTTCTATTCTGCCCTTATATGAGACCCCACCTGGAACACTGTGTCCAGGTCTGGGGCCTCCAGCAAAAGAGGGACCTGGACGTGCCAGAGCAGGTCCAGAGGAGGGCCATGAAGATGGTCGAAGGGCCAGACCAACCTCACACAGAAGGCTGCATCTGTGGTCAGTTCCAATAATGGTGTATTGGCTGTTTCACCAGCTGTTGCTAAACAGCCTGCGGGTTGAAACAACAAATGTGAGAACTCCTAGCAGAGTTCACGTTTTAATTATTGAAATTGCCATTTCCAGAAAGAGTGTTTTCCTTTTCCGTATAATGTACATTATGATGCAGTGGGAATGTTCATAATTTGGCATGGGTGCTCTTTGAGATGTGTATACAGCTGCTCTACCAATTGTCACCTGAGAAAATCTGTTATTAGGTTTTATATAACACTTTTTGCAAAAATATCTGCCTTTTGGTATTGATTCTCTTGTGTATCTTTTTGATGGAAGGGAGGCTAAACCTGTGTTTAAACGTGACAGCTGTCCCAAAAGACACAAGAAACTGCAAATGACTAAACCCTTGAAAATAATGCGTGACCTGTTAGGAAACCACAGATATTTTTCTTGTGAAACATTTCAGCTTTTTTAGAGTAAAACAAGGTTAGCACGTATCTGAGATTTTATATAAATTTGGAAAATATAAATCCATATGCTTTCTAAGAAGAGACACTTTATTACAGAGAAGAAAAATGTGTTGATCTACACTGTAGTGATTAAACCATTTGTCAAATACTGTTACTGTTGGTGATAACATTTACAGGTCACACGAAGAAGTTTTCATCTCCCATTAGAATCAGGTATGTGTAATGGAATTTACTCCCCTGAATTCAGGTGACTGATTGAAATAATTGAAATTTTCAAATTCTATCAAACTTTCGCTAATTCCGTCCCTTTGTTCTGCCTTTCAAAATACAATCTTATTGCCAAAAACAAAAAAAAAATAAAGAAATAATACAATAGAATAATCATAGAATTGTGGACTATCCTGAGTTGGAAGGTACTCACAAAGATTACTGAAGTCCAATTCCCAGCCCTGCATGGCACCATCCCCAAGAGTCACACCATGTGCCTGAGAGCATTGTCCAAACACTTCTTGAATGCTGTCAGGCTTGGTGCTCTGACCACTTCATGGGGAGCCTGTTGCAGTGCCCAGCTATCCTCTGGGTGAAGAACCTTTTTCTGATATCCAACCTAAACCTCCCCTGACACAACTTCTGGCCACTCCCTTGGGTCCTGTCTTTGGTCACCAGAGAGAAGAGAACAATGCCTGCTGCTCCTCTTCTCCTCAGGAAAACCACCAAACAAGGTATCTGTCCAGTAGAACGGACTGTACTTCGTGTATTTTTCAGGGCAACATGAATGTTGCTCATACTCTTCCTCTTTCATGAGCTTTGCTTTGTGAGTCAGAAGAAAGCTGAGCGGGTGTTTTAGAAGCAGGGGCCACTTACCCAAACCACTAAATTAGCTGGATCACACCCACCTTGAACCTCTATATCTACTTTCAGCAGAAGGAATTAGAGCATCAAGGTGATGAATCTTGGTGCTTAACTTTCTGGCACTGCAGTATCAAGTGTCACAAAATCTGAAATTCATTGTTGGATTTAAACTGTGACCTTTAGAAAGGCAAGTGTTCTTACAGTCCTTGCTGCTGAGTGTATGAATGTAAGCTCTCTGATAAAATGTGGTTGCCTGTAGTTCAGGGTAAAACTTGACCTCTAGTTTTACAGTGACAAGCTTGATGCTCAGTTCCAAAATTCTCCCACGAGACTTCTGGATTGATTATCTCGTTAGCTTTAGCAACAGGCAAATTGACTGCTTCAGAAAAATCAAAAATAGCTTTTTGTCTAACATAGTAGAGTGGGAAAATACCAGATATTTTATAAGAATAAGAAGTGTGATTTATATTGAAGCAAATCAAAACAAAGGGTTCTACTAACGTACAAAATACATGCCTGATGAAAGTAATTAAGAGATTTGAAATCATATTACAGAATAAAAAATACTGAAGCATAATAAAAGTGTAACAAAATCTATTGTTATGCTTGCTCCCCTATTTATTGCTATTCCTCAAAAAAAAAAAGAAGAAAAAAAAGAGAAGTATATATGTTCCTGATATGTGATACCTGTGCTCCGTGTTACCTTAAAGTGACGACTGAATTTGTAACAAGTTATGACTATGGAAAATTACCCAGCAGGTTTGCTTATTGTAAAGAGTATAAACAAAAACATTTATCATTTTCGGCAAAAGACAGTACATGACTGTCCCAAACCTGTAAGGCACTAAGGCTTTGAAGACTAAGAACGATCAGTACAATTTCATTTTTAATTATGAAGGGATACTTCTTATCTAGCTGTAGACATTTCAAGGTGGGCATGTCTATCTGACGGATATGCTTTTTTTTTTCCAAGTCAGGAGTAATTTTGAATTACGCTTTGGAATTTCTGTGAGAGTAACCTGGGGTACTACCTCAGATGTCAAAATCTGCATATGATCAGTGAATTCCTCACAGAACTAACTTTAGGTGAATAGATACATGGACTTATTTAAGGAAATATTTGTTTCCCTTTCCTTCCTCCCTTTTACCCTGTGAAAGACCAGTGCCCAGAAATCCTAGGCAGTTTAGTGTGTGTACAGACTAATTCTTTATCATATTTACAAACTCCGACCACACTGACATGGTAATCATTCTGTGCATTCACAGTGAAATCAATGTATCTGGGGCATGCTAGAATTACTGTCTTTTCACAGATGAATTGTCCATGCACAGTTGGAATCTCTGAAGTACCAGGCTTCTACAGCTTTTGTAAGTGTGTAATACGGTCAGTTTGGGTTTCATGAAAGATCTCCGTGGAATTTGGTACCTCGTGGACAAAAGACAATATCTTTTCTTTGCCTTTTGGAATTATGCTTTATTATGTGCTTTGCTCCAGATGTTAAGACACCCACAAGTATACACTTTTCTTCCAAGTTTTTTTCAGTATGAGTCAGAGTTTGATGATGACAAAGACAAGAACCAGTCTGCAAAGAAAAAAAAATGTTGCAGCAAGCAAAATTTATGCTTTAATCAGCATCTCCTTCATCTGCTGTGATTCACACATTTTGTTTCTGCAAAGTGCAAAGCAGTTTTACTGAAAAATAAAATGACTGTTTTCCACTAGCTGAAAAACAAGTGTAGAAGCATCGCTGAAGAGTATTTCTCCCTTTCCCCAGCTATTCCACGACACCAGAGAAACAAAACAAAATAGAAGAAAAGGTGAAAGAAACACTCATAAACTTCCCTTTTTTCCTTCAGATAATGATAATTCTGTGTAGGTCTAGCTCTGCTTCATGGCTGATTCCCTCTGACTTGCACTGCTGTGCTATCTTAAAACATGTTAGGGAGTTAATAGGAAACCAGGCCTTCTGTTTGACATATGAGTTAAAGCAAGAACACGAGACTGAGACTATCTGGTTTTCCACATATTCAGTTAGCTGAAAAGTAATATGATATCAAATGAGACAATGTGTGTTTATTTATATAGATTTGTTATTTTTTTCCAGGATCTGCATAAAAGAAGAGTTTGCAATACAAATGGGTTAGAAGTTTGCTGCCTTTCTGTTTTCTACGTCTTGCCTACAGGTAAAATGCTTTCCATAACAAGTAATGCTCTATTAGCACCAATTCACTCCATCCAACTTGGTTTAGTAGATCTGGGCCCATTTTAGACAAGGGTAGGTTGACCCTTATCAAGCAAGGAATGAAGGAGTATAATCTATGTGAGAAACTATGCCCTTTCTTTCAGCAAGTTGAAAACTGCTTTGAAAAACTCAGCTAGAAATCACACTTTTTTCAGATTGATTGAGGAAGATTGGCAGTATGATGGATTAGTATGTAGAAGATAATGAGGCTTTCTGCAATGCTATTTTAAGTGCTAAAGTCCTGGCTTATTAACCCAGAATTGTAGGTAGGCTCACTCTTGCCTTTAAAGCGTTGCAGCTAAAGGAGGGAGGGAGGGAGGAGTCAATAAAGCTTTATAGGTATAAATCCATAAACGTGACAAGATAGTAAAATAATGATAGTATCTAGCAGCTACATTTAATAATAATGACACTAATAATAACCCTTATATCTCTTAAAGTGAAAAAAGCTATGTGTAGCATGAAGCTTATCTTTGTAATTGTCAGTTAAGTAGGTTAAGACAGGTATTGAGCCAAGTCTTGTTTAATCTTTCTCATTTTCCCTCCAAATGGATAATTACACATTCGGGAGAAATGTATAGGAAGTAGGGTTAAGATTTAGAGAGAATTTTGAAATCAGACTGTAAACGAATAAACACTTTTTCTCTTAAATCTAATTGTGGAATAATGGTCTTTCCAATTACCATGAGAATTCCTTGTTAATATGAAAGATATTACCAAGTGGTAGGAAATTAAGTGAGTCAATGTTTTAGTAAAGTGGGCTAAAGCTGAGTTATTATTGAACTGAAATATAACTCCTTCAAAGGTAGAATTCAGAGTATGTTATCTATAATGGGATAGTCAAACTATTATTCTCAAATACTGGATTTCAGTTTTTAGGTGTATTTCATCCTTAGGAACATGGAAAGCACCCTACTGTGCACTGATCTCTCACAAAGCTGGTTGAGGTATTCAGCAATACTGGTGCATCCAAGGAGGGCAATATTCCAAGATATGTACAAGAAATTGTAATGGTTGGAGGGGAGGGCTGAGAGGATTAATATATAAAAAGTAAAGGGAAAAAGTGGTTTAAGTTCTCTTCAAACAGTTGCTTTAACCTAAGGCTTTAAACCCTGAGGCAGGATGCCAGATATTAACACTGGTAAAATGTAAATCAGCTCAAAGAAATTTTGACAAGCTCCTAAAATTACACCTGTCTCACTTGTATTTTATCTCAATCACAGCACCTCAAACAAATCATCTGGCAATGCAAGCACTTTTTAGCTTTTCTGAGCAACAGCATTTACCTGAAGGTCACAAACATAATTTTAAACTATCTTAACTACAGGTATTACCAAAGTACAGAAATATCAATAAACTTATCTCTGTTTACTTCTGTGTTATATAGACCCACAGGGGCACAGAAAAAACTTTAAATTTAAGTTTTCTGTCTAATTTACTTTTAATCAGAACCAGGGGAAGGAAAGGTAAACTACTATTTCCCTTCTCTTTTCTGTGTACAGGTGGTACATTTTGTGATATAGTGATTTGGAGAGGATGGAAAAACTTCAAAACTTAGCTTAGTGATGAAGGATTTTCTCAGTAGGAGGGATGTAGGAGAAATATGAAAAGCACTTTCTCACAGGTGTAGAATGTCTTGGGATAAGAAACATTATTGAGATTCAGTACAGCCTTCTGATTCAGAGGAAAATTCAGGAAAGGCATTGCAATGCTAATTGTCCTTTACAGCAGCTTGTTTTTGGTGGTCTCAAAGGTACCTTTGAGCTAATCAACCCCTTCACACTTCTGCTGCATCTGCTGGTTCATTGATGCCTGTTAGAGGTGCAGCACTAAATTTCACATTTGTGCTTACAAGGTCAACAGAGTTGTTATCATGCAGCCAGTTCGTTAGACACTTGTAAAATCTATTTCAGAATGTACTCCAAGGTAAATTCACTAAATACAAAACCCTGGGCTGGAGAGGGAGACATATAGACACAGGAAAGATGGCGTAATAGAAAATTATGTGCTGTCATGCTGTGGGGCAAAGCTGCTTGCAAGTGCATCAGCTATGGGTGATGGCCTCTTCAAATGGAGAAGCCAAATTAAGAATAAGAGTACATTTATATAAATTCATTACTAGCCAAGAATTATATTGCAAATATTTTAAAATCTAATGCAGTTTATTGAAGCCAGAGGAAGCAGCTTATTATTTTCGGTATATTTATCTGTGTTTATTTGACAAACCTGAAATATTTTCTTGTATCACAAAACACATTTAAGTAGAGTTATGAAAAATTTTCAGATTCTTTTCTTCTTTTTAAAATCCTTGTCATACAAAGTATTCACTTTTAATAATTCCAAAATTATTAATTTTAGGAAGTTATACAAAGTGAAATTTTGGGGGAAATTGAAATATATCACTCACAATGAAATTTCAACCTAATAAACCACGAGGGAAAAAAAGTCTTTTGAAAGGATCACGTTGCCTTTGTTAGATTTTGAAGAGATTCCTGAAAAGATTGCATGAAGTTAAATGTCTTCTTTCTGAACCAAACCTTTCAGTTGATTTGGCTTACTGAGAAGACTAAATTAGTCTCACTCATAAAAATACTTGATCTTAGAATTTTTCTAAAGGACTACTAATTTTACATTCTCTAAGAAGTGTCTTTATAACTGAGTACTGTTTTAGGAATATTTTTTTGCTACTTACAGACTAAGAACAGCTTACTAGCACTATCTAACCAAAAGCTCACAATTCCCTTGTGAGAGGTAAGCATTAGTATTCTAATTTTACAGATGTAGATAGTGAGCACGAAAAACTTTGCTTTTGCCCAGAGCCACTGATGCGCTTAAAGAATAAGAAGAATATTTAGAAGTTTCTGGTCTCTGACCAAAAGTTTTTCTTCCTTCTAATAACTTGCTGACCTAGATGGAAAAAGAAAAAAAAAAAGTAACTTTTTTAGCAATAAAACTGATGAATTTCTTTCACTTTAGTGAGGGTAGGAGTTAGTTCATTTCATAGGAAGTTTATCGGAAGCTCATCACTTATAAGACCAGTGTACATATTTCCTTTCCTTATAAATTTCACTTTATTGTGAATCTTCTTTGTCTTCAATAGGGAGGGAAAGATTAACATTTACTAACAGAAGACATTGAAACAAAGAGATGAAATACTCTGAATTGTACATTACCAGTAATCCACTCAGTCTGTCACATCACTTATTGTTCTCTATGACGTTCTCTATACCTCACTCCCTATGCCTGAAATTCTGTATGAAAGAGAGGCCAGGAAAAAAAAAGAAAATACAAGAAACAAGGAGTAACCATAGCATATGCATCCTTCTAGGGTTTGCTATTAGCTCCACTTGAAAATAAGAGAATGTGACACATCAGGAGAAAAGCAGTCCTGGCTCTATTCACAAACTTGGTGGAACCCCAAGAATATTAGGAAGCTGGAAATATATCCTTATAACAGGCTTTACAGTTCCATTTTGAAGGTTGAATATCTTTGAGCAGCTTGAATAAGGCTAAAAAAGCACTCCATTCAATTTTTTGTGTAGGTTAATAATATACAAATAAAAGCCAAAATCTTTATATCTTTCTGTCTGGCAAAACAGATCTACACAGTTTTGGTCATCTTTAACTTCAGTCTAGGAAAAAATAGCCTAATCTAAGGTAGGAAAACAAAAAATCTAAAGCAAGTATGTCTCCAGATCAGGAGTTATCTTATACCTGCAGATGGCATTGTTGATCTTCCACAATTTTGCAAATCGCCTGAGTAACCCAATAGGAAAATGCACATCCACACACTCAGAGGCAGCTGGGCAGAGGTACCAATACATAGATTAAAATAAAGATCTACAAAAACAGTGGTAATGGCTAGGAAAAAAATTGCACTAAAAATCTGATTGGCATGTTAGTTAATTAAAATTAACAAGAAGGAAGAGCTTAAGGTCACATTAGGGATTACTTTCTGTGACAACTTTTCCAGAGTATTTCACTGTGGGAGGAGGTTAACACCCAATTTATTCATAGTCAAATAACTGTATTTAATCTATTGATGACACGAGCTAATGAAGGACAGGGTGACACAGCAAACTGATGAATGGATAAATCAGGTAAATGCATGAGGCTCAGATTTAAAGGCATATAGGTCTTGTGTGACACTGTATACTTGCTTTGTGAGTACAGCAGTTAACAGTTTCCTCTCGCCCACTAGTAGTCTGGCAAGGTCAAACCTTGATTACTCTGCTTTTACAAGTTTATGCTAAGGGAGATGCTGGCTTGCAGGAAGTTTAAAACCTGGTATATTGCACATTTAACAGTAATCTTAAAAATCCTGACTGGATCCAACTGTTCACTATTTTACAGCTTGGCTCACTATTTTACACTGTAACCGGCAGTTATAAACTGGTAACAAGTCAGGACTGCAGTATGTACATCGTTGTAAATGGCTGCCTATCAGGAGACAAGATGTGCTGTAAAACATCTCTCAGCCTCAAAGCATCTCTTCAAAAACTTCAAAGTTAACAAATTGCCTCATTTTTTTTTTTTTTTAAGATAATATCCCCAAATTTAAATATTAGGTTTTTTTCTCGTAGCAGATGATGAAAGAGAAATTATTTATTCCCCTATCTGGCAGGAAGAAGAAGTTTCTGGTTTGGATTTATTTTGAGAATTACTGGTATCTTACGTTTCAGGATTTCTTCTTTTTCAATATTTTATCCTGTAGCAACTCCCACTGCTCTCTATAATACAGAGACAATTTCATGCCTCAAAAACATTTGTGCAGTGTATGTTTCAGTAATTGGTATTCTACCTACACTGGTATTGAGAAGATCTTTAAACAATACCACTAACGACACATAAGACTAAACCTAAAAATAAATAGAATTTTATCAGACAGTTCACTACATGAATAAAATTTAGAAAATTTGGAAACAATAATAGTTGACTTTGAAGAGCTAAATTTGCAGAGTGATTTGAAGAGTAAATTTTGAAGGGTTATCAGCCACTGAAAGTCTTTGAAACCCCTTAATTCTTAGAATTGCTGGCATCTGCTATGGAACTTGCAACATTTTACTTTTTAGGTAAATAGGAGAAAATGTCCACTCTACAGAGAAGAACCTTTACCTGAATTAACTTATCATTTGAAGATAACTTTTCTCATGAACTAGTCATTTTTATAGATATGTAGAGGCTGAAGACATAGACTAGTACTATTAAAACTCCATGCATTACTTCCATTCCTGAATATTAAAATGGACTGCATAAAGGTGCCTTGAATTTTCAGAGAACTACAGACGTACTTGCATCTCTCATTGTCTTTAGCTTATTTCCTTTCTCCTCAGAGAGAATTCTTCATGAGAAGAGAGGCAGAGCTGTTGTGGTGGAAATATCACTGGTGCATAGGGGTTTTTTTTGTTGGGAAGGCTCTTAAAGAATCTTATTGATAGAAACAACTGTAAAAATATAATGAAGAATTGCCACCAGATTGTCCAGTCTCTGCTAGTTGCCACGTAATGATATTCACTTGCAGATTTATGCAGAGTCACTAGTGAAAGGGTGATTATGTACAATCTACCTTTTACCTGGTTACAGCACTAAAGTAAATCATGCTAATGAAGGGAATCACATTTTAGGAATATTTTGAGAGGCTTTAAGTATTTTAATCAACCCCTTTGTTGACTCTTAGGTGAAATCTTGGAGCGTGTGTTTTAATTGCAGGATGTAAACCAAAGAATATTGGTCTGGTAACCCCCATTGCACAATTTCTAGAAGATGTCAGTGAGAGAAAACCTTAGGTATCCACATATACCTTGAGACACAGTCTCTCTTAAAAGAATCTGGAAAGGTTTTAGCTGAATAACTTTATAGAATTTGAAGCGCACATTAAAAATGCAGTGCAGTACTTTGTAAATTCACTTCTGAAGAGCAGTGACAAAAGGGAGAGAGTGAAGAAATTAGAACAGTTTAAATCGTTTTATTTTTGTCACTTCAGTTAAAAAACCAGCACAACTGCTATGACTTTGGACATAAAACCCCCCTAAGTTCTGTATTGCTCAGCCATGTGGGGAAGAAGCAGAGCTCTCATTTGAGAAGCAGATATTGTAATTTAAGAATGTATGATGTCGTTACCAAGGAAAGTAAGCCAAAAACTGCATAGTACAGAAATTGCTGCTGGATCATGTATTGCTAGATTGTTACTCTAAACATAAGGTCCATAACTAAAAAGAAATTCTAAATGTTTCTTCAGTGTTGATTTAGGTTTCTAAGCATTAATTTTTTCAATAAAATAGTATCAACACACACATCACTTTTCAATTAACCATACAAATGCAGTCTACCGATCGTGCGGCTGTGCGACTGTGTCGCTCTGTACTGCAAAGAACTACTGATTCCACTGGAAGACTCATTTAAGAGACATGTCCAAATAGGAGATTTCTGCTGTTCCACTTTTTGCTGCACACTTTTAGTATGAACAGGACCTTACTTTGTCCTAAAAAAAACCCTGTGAATGAAAGATTGTCTTGCAAATAAGCAACAGAACAGAACAGGACTTTCAATGAGGAAATAGAAATCCAGGTTCAGAGCTATATGCAAGAAAGCTTCAGCAGTGTAATTTTGAATGCCCTGTTATTCACGATTTAGGTTTCTATGTAAATCTTTTCAATTGTCTCAGGTTTTCTGCAGTGCCTGTCCACACAGTCTCAAAACTCCCTGCTTTTTCTCAGGTATATAAACTGTTTCTGGCTGATTTAAAATATTTTCTTGAATGGATTATATATTTTGGAGAAAGCAGGTACAGAACTTGTTTTTCTGATGCCTTCGCATTTTTGACATATGACATTTAATAACCTGGCTGTGGTTCAGCCTATCAAATGTGCAGCAAACCATGACATAGCATCAAAATATACAGCTAAAATTTTAAATATGTTCTTTGTTGGTTACAAGCTGGACACAAGCATTGAATTCCAAACAGAGCTGACAGTAATACTTCTTTGTAGTCACTGCAGTACTTTATAAATTCTTTATTTGGATTATTTAAGAAATTTAGATATGTTTCTGTAGAACCAGTGTCTCTTGTTTCCCAAGGCAGCAGACAACAGCAGTGTCAATATTTGCTAAGATTTCTTTTTAATATCCTGAATTTTATGGAGCTGCTGAAACAGATTATGAATTTTAAAACGAAAATAATCTGCTGGCTAGTGCATGTGAAACAGTGACATCCTTGTCAATGATTACTTTGCAATACTCCTTGTTGTGAGCAAAATATAGCCAGGAAAATTAAAAACAAAACAAATCAGCCAACCAACTAAACAAATCCACAAAAAATCCCCACCCAAAACAAATTTTAAAAAAAAGCTGAAAAAAAATCCTCTTATAACTGTGGAGAATTTTATGCATATTCTAAACCTCACAGCCAACTAATATCTGTTTTGTTTAATTATGAAACATGAGATATAAGCTACTGGCAAAAAGTTCAGGAATGAAAAACTACTGGTCTGTAGTGAAAGAAAGATTCTTGCATTCAGAAAATTCTGAAGCTACAGGTTTGGAAATTGCAGTCCTTTGCCCTACTGCCTGTAGCAGACAAAATGATCTTGTAAAGCTTAATCTTTCCTTTTTGCTTCCTTTGCTTCCTACTGTTCCTTAAATATTTTCCAGAGCTTTGGGCTTAAATCTATCTTTAATAAAATAGTACAGAGTATCCTTTTTTCCTGGTGGTTATGACCTCATGAAAGTTAAGTCTGGATACTTCAAAAACATGATATATGAATTTAAATGTCAGTACATCATAGATTTCATTTTCACATGAAGAAAACAAATGCTGTTTGCAAAACCTTTTTTTAAGCTCTACTTCCCATAAAGTAGGATTTTATCTAGTCTAAACATCTCCATCTCATACAAATTCCCTAACAAAGCCCCATTTCTCTAATGAAAGTGCATAATGTTTTAAAAAATATTTATCCCATCTCTGCTACTGCCTGATACAAATATTCACTGCTATTTTCCCCTAAAATGAGCTTGGCCCAGGTTAATTGTCGAAACTTTATATTTACAAACTAGCTAGGATATTCTTTTCTCTGTTCTCTCTTTCAAGGTTAGTGTCTTGTTTTCCTTGCATGCTATTTCCTCAGTGCTGGCACCATATCCCAGTGCTTATTTAATTTGCCATAAATTCACAGATGTTAAAGAAAGAAAAGGCCTATTAGGTTATTTTGTCAGCCTCTCTGTCTGTTTGGGATTGATCCTTATTGTTCATTCACAAATGTTTTGAGCAGTTTAAGATCAGTTAAAATGTTCCATGTGCTGGGGTTTCTGGCATTTATTACCTTTGGGAGGTTTTTTTGGGTTTTTTTCTGCAGTCTGATAGATTTTTCCTTCAGGAAGTTTTATTAAATGTTCCTGGTTTCAAATTGGCATATTCCCTTTCACTGAAATGTGGTCTTATTTTTCTCTCTAGCTTTAGTAGAGCAAGTTAAATCAAGTCAAAGACTCTGAGTCACCTCATTTCCATTTATACACTCTGTTTCCTTTGAACACTTAATAGTCTGAATTACAAAGCCTAGATCCATGGGTTTCATTTTTTATTTTGTAATAGAACACTCTCCTGTACTTTCTTGTATTGTCAGTTTCTCCAGTTATATTCTTTACAAATGTACTGTCCTTTATTTTCATTGATTTTACAACCACTTTATCTCATATACCCTCTGCAACTGTTTGAGTTACTCAGATTCACAACTCCCAACTGGACTTTGAGAGTAAGCACTTTTGCAGTCAGTCTTAAAAGGAAAAAATGGAGTTCAAAATTCCAGAAGTTGCTAATAGGACTTTCCAAAGGTCTTGCTCTGAGCACTCTTCAAAGGCTCTAAGTAGTCAGTAGAGAAAGCTAAAAAATCTGGGAAAATTTTAACAGCAGAATACAAATGATATTTATCTTTTGAGCATTAGTCTTTTGTTAAAACCCTAACGATGTTACAGCTGTGCAGTTAAACTGAAAAACTTACTTATCATTCTCTGCTTAGTCTGTGGTCCTCTAACTGGGTATAATTTGAGAAGGACAATGCAGTTATTCCTCAAGAAAAATTGAGTGACCTCTATAAACATAAGGACCAGGACAAAAGAAACCTCACACAGTTTGAAAAGGGAATGTGCAGGAGGTTTTGCACCACGCTCCATAATAGGCTACGAATCAACAGGCTGAGTCCTGCTACTGGTGTTGGTATTCAGGGGTGGTCTTGGTGGATGCTAGACTGAATTTGAGCCAGCAACATGCTCTCGTGGCAAACAACACAAACTATAGGCTGTGATGCTTTGGTAGGGCTGTGGTTTGCACAGCAGGGCTGTGGTTTTCGTCCTTCAGTCAGTGACAGTGAGGCTGCAACAGGAATAGCACATTCAGCAGTAGGACACCACTCGAAGAGAAAAAGAAACTGGAAGGAATGACGTGGAAGAATAGCAAGATGTTCAAGAAGCTACAGTACATGTGTGATGGAGACAGGATGAGAGGGCTGGTCTTGTTTAGTTTGACAGGGAGGTGAGAGGCTACAGGGGAATCTAACAGTTGCTTACTGTTACCTGAAAAGTTGTTACAGTGATGATGGATCAAAACTTTTCCCAATAGCAGCAGCCAAGAGACTGTAAACACAAATTATTGCTTGAGAGTTAAAAAGTGGAAATTAGGAAAAAGCTCACCACCATCAGGCTAATGAAATAGAAATTGTTGTCCTGACAGATGGGAGAATCAGTCCCTGGAGTTTTTCAAGACTTGACTAGACAAAATTTCATCTGTCATTGACAATAGGTCTCTTTCAACTAAAAGAGGACCTCCCCATGTCATTTTTCCTCTAACATTTTTGTGATTCTGAGAGATTCTGCATGCTGTAATTTTGAGAAACCAAGAAATCAGAATGCTGCCAGAAACAAGCTGATGTTTCCCAAACTTTTATTTGGAAAGTATTTTCAGTGTGCTGTCAGTAAGCTTCTGTCCTGACTTACGTCTATCCACCTCCTGCCCTAAAGTAATGCCCTGAAGTCTCTGTGTCACTAGAGTGATGGTCTGTCTGTCTTAGACATCAATGGACGTGAATTTATTTGTGTTTGTTTTGTGAACAGGGTTTGACTTAACTCAGCAAAACATTGCTGCCAATGTCGACCTTAAATTAACCTTGAATGTAACCTTTCTGTTCCTTTTCGTATCTTTAGCTTTCCACATAATCGTACAGGAAACTGTCATAATTGTAGGTCATGACAAATATTGTTTGTCAAAAGAAAACTGATTCAACAGTCTACTTTACTCACCAAAACATTTTGAAGAAGAATACTTTTTTCCTTCAGACTTATTATCCATTCCTACTCTAGACATTAAAGGTAATATTCCCATTAACTTCAATAGTTTAGGATCAAGCTCTTGTAGACATTCAATAAAAAGTAATGATAACAGATGAAGAAGGGGTCAGCAACATTTTGCCCTTTAAATTGCTTATCCTCTGTTTCTTCTCTAGCAATAAATGATATTGGATTTCCTAAACACAACCCCAAATGTCACTGATATCTTCCAGAAGAGAAATCTACATATTTTAAATCAGAGAGGAATGTAAGGAAAGTATAGATGATGTTTTTCTCCTTTGAGGTAGGTATGAACTTGCCTTGAGCACTACAAAACCAATGGCGAGATGGTCCCACTGATCAGCAGAGAAGTCATGTGCTAATTACAGACTGACACATATTTAGAACCCAGAGTCTGGAGAAAGTTCTGTGATGAGTTGCGCAGAGCTGAGGTGCATGGAAGTCATAAACATCTGTTTGTTCCAGAGCAGAAAAAAAGCTTTGAGTTTGAAAAAGGATATTTTCTGTAGTGAGTTTGCAGATTTTTAGTACCATTTGGAGAGATTAATGGGTTAGCTAAACTCCTAATTTCACTGTTTAGTGGAAATTTAATATTCCTGCTTCATATCTACAAATATAGGTTACAAATCTGGGTATCATACTAAATAATGAAATGATGGATTTACCAGGTAACAGAAATATATCATATTCTATAGTCTGAAAATGTTCTATAGATATTGGGTAATTAATACTCAGAAGAAGAAACTTTTAAGGTAATAGCAAAATATAAATCTATCAAGGCAGAAACTCTAAGTGACTTTCCATAAACTGCAGAGAAAGTAACTTTAAGAGCCAAGATTAAAAATGTTAAAAATTTGGCTTTTTGCCCTGTACTCAGTGTACAGCCTACATAAGATTTAAAATTCAGCTAGTATTTTACAAAGAAATGAAATTTTCAAGGTCTATCATAGCAACTGTTTGAAATGACATTGATGTAAAATATAATACAAAATATTATAATCCCTATTAAATTTTTATTTTGAGGAAAGTTTTCATAACTATAACAAAAGTTTTAATGTGTTTAAGACTTTTTGTGTAGAGGATGGTAAGGAAACACAGAATACAGGCAAAATTTTAGTTAATTTCTTTCCTTTCACTTGTCTCCATCAAGATCTAAAATAACTCCTTCCTTCTAAGAAACTTTTTCTCTTGGGTAACAGTGAGAGCCCTCAAGAATTAGAAGAACAGGATCCTCGAGTTCTTTAAATTTATTAGACATGTTCTTTAACATGCAAAAATATGTCCTGTTTAGAGACTGTTTATACCAATTTTTCTCTACATGCTCGTGGTGGAAAAGAAGTGGATGAGAAACTGCACAAAACTGCTTTAGCATGATTGCTTTCCACAGGCTGGTCACAGAACATGCCTGGTGGCCCTACTTGAGGATGAAACTTGGAACAGATAACCTCCAGAGGTTCCTTTCAACGTCAGTCATTCTGTGATTCTACAGCAGTTCCATTTTTTACTTAAAACCTAAATAACACCAAAATACCTTTGGCATTTAGGGAGGGAATTGGGGTGGGATTTTGGGAGAGTGAACTCCGATAATTTGGAAAAGACCACTATCATCTGTATTTTAAGACTGATTGCAATGCAGTGGTGAAGATAATTTTGCAAAAAATTATATTTTATACATGCATAAAGGAAGTAAAGGTTTGGGTTGTTTGTTTGTTTTCTTTTCCCCAAGTGGGATAGATGTTTAGAGTACACCATTTATGTAGGTGCAATAGGGTGAGGGCTTCTAAGGAAAAAGGTAACAGATGAAGCTCAAAGACAAAGAACGTAGGAATGATTCCATTCTGGAATGGGTAATGCACAGATCACAGATTCCTGTGAAAGAAGGCAGTCACTGATTTTGTACTCTGGCTGTCTTAATGTCCTGGGAGAAGAGGTGTATGAAGCAGAAATCAATCTGCATTCTTTGGTAGAAAACTCCAGTTGAAAAAGGAACATCAGAAAGTACCATCTTTTCTTAGAACCACATAGTAGTAGATTTTGCATGGCTATAGAATAAAAATTTAGTTGTAAAAACTATTAATCAGGTTTTCAAAATTTATCTTTCTAAAGGGAATCCATAAATCTGACATCCATATTTATGAGTTTTGCCTTTTTTTATGACTTTCATTCCTGGTTACCTGGTGTAATTTAAAAGAACCAAGTATCATCAGTTTATCTATGATTACAGATTAAAGTTTATGTACCAAGATTTTAAATTATAGTCTTTCCTTTAGAGCAAATTGTCAATGTGGAAGTTCCATTACATATTAGTTTATGTTGCATTCTTCATGGGTTTTAAATAAACAAATATTTGTCTATCAGACATTTTTCTTCTTTTGTCACAGCCTCAATGTGAAATCCAGGACAGTACTTAGAACTGCATTTAGCACTTCTAACTATCTTGATTTTTTGTCAGATTACTTTCCAACTTTTTCAGGCCAATTTCTTCCTATATTCCTATTTATGAAGCTACCTGCTCCAAAAGTCTGCAAGTTCTTCAAATGATAGTTTCCTGTCATGTTGATTCTTATTTTATGAGCTTTTGAGATGCTATTCCCAGCAAAACTTACATGTTGCGTACATGTCATTTGTAGTTTAGATTCTCAGTGTGAAAAGCACCTTCCACTAGCTTTTAAATCAAAATTACCACCAATGTCAGATTCCTGGCAATCACAGCAGTTCAATTATTTCCTGATAGCAGAATGACATATTCTCCTGACTATGTTTTCATTAAATACATAAAAGCTATAAATCCCAGGAATTTGTCATTCTTCTGGCTAATAATCTATAGCGTGTCAGAAAGCTTTTAGTCTTTTGTTATAATAATAACTATATTTATTTTTCAGGCCTTCATAGTAATGATCTATATATAATGCCCTCCAACACAAAGACTGAAACTTGGTACAGTGTAATTGTAGCTGTCTTGTATTACTTAGGCACTTTCATAATTTATTGTCAATTTCTATTCTAAACATCTATGTGTATTAATGTGCCTCAAAGACTCCTTTGGTGAAGTTCCCAGACTGACGAGACCAGCAGAAAATATTGGTTTGACGGCTAAAGGCTAAGAATTCTTCTTGCATGCATGGTGCCTTTTCCTGCCAGCTCTGAACCTAAAAACAAATCATAGCCACTCACCTGCTGTTTGGTCCTTCCACACATGTGCTTTGCAGATGTGTCAACATCCTCTCTGCCATCTGCTTTTCTACTATGGAAAATGAAACATATTGACAAAATCCTGATTGTAGTCCATACTAGACATTTGAAAATATACTAAAAATGCTAATTTATTTGAGTATTAATTTTTGGTACCTCTAGGCAGATGACCTGTCACAATTTTTTTGTTGGTTGGGTTGGTTTGGGTGACACTTGTAAAAGAAACAAATAATGCTCTTATCTAATAGGCATTTTCTTCTCCAGAAGGTTCTCTCATTACATGTCTTTCTGTATTTATACACAAACATTTCATTTAGTAGTGAATTATTCTCCATATTTTCTCCAGACTTTTCATAGCTATGCAGGGAAATGTTGCTTTTTAAATTTCTTAGATTAATATTCAATAACAACCTACCTCTTTTCTATTATTTATTTATTTCTAAAACACTCACACTTGTACTTGACAGTGAAGTAGTCTTAATTTGTTCATTTTTTCTACTACTCCTACACTATTGAAATTCAGCTCCCATGGAGTGTCAGCAGAAATCTATTTATCTGCTGCATCTTGTTCAACATACCATTGCAGGGTTCCTAAACAGGAACAACAAAAAAATCACATTCCATTCTGTTCTATCAGACATTCATTGGTTCCCAGATTGCGATAAAAATTGGTTTTGTGGAGCTTTATGTGGCTTTCCCTTCTCTCACTTTTACTACCATATGTTTTTTCTTCACTTTTAATCGACCTCAGCACATTCTGAACAAGCAAAATCCAAATTTCTGTTCACCCCCTACAGCCTATTAATGAAGGTCTCCCTTCTATGTACTTTTTTCCTATAGCTTGGCTGTAAAAAAGTAGTATATGTATAGAAATGTATTATGCTGTCTATTTGCTTATGTAGGGAGATGATCCAGAAAACTAGGAAAGAGGGGGAAGAAAAGCTTCAAATGGAGAGAAAAACCATAAGGATGAAGTTGAAAGACAAGAAATATAACAGGGCAGATACCCTTTATAAGACACTGCATATGCGTCCTAAACACAGTAGTATGATCTGTGCTACTTTACTTCTGTCCCTAAAAAACCCTCAGTAAAGAAAGTTTCAAGCAACATCAAACAGAGGGATGATTTCAAGAAGAACAAAAAGTTATAATCAGCATATTTAATCAATGCTTCTGAGTATATTTACGATAGAGGACACTAACTGTTTGGCACAGACAGTAAGAGTACTTTATCCTAGATGACTGCAGAGTCTGTGTGGCAAAAGGATTAAATTAATTGGGGAGATTCAGAAGAAGCAAATCTCCAAGATCAGGCAGAATTCAAGCCAAGTTATTTACAGGATGACAGAACTAATGTCATTCACAATAGAGAGAAACCAAAAATGAAGGTCTCTAAAGACTAAGAAGGTGAAATAAAAAAAAAAAAGCAATACTATAACATTCAGCCACTGAAATAAAAATTTGATGAGCAGAAACCAGGACTGCAACTGTGTGCAATGTCTGCAAGGAATTTTATAAAGGAAAACAAAGAAAGATTCAGTTTGGAGTTATGTTGATTTCCAAGTAATGCATTTAACAAAAAAAAAAAAAAAAAAAGACATCGCTGATTTTATCCTACCTGCTTACTACTATAAGTCAGATGACTTGTCTTCTGGTGGAGACAATATGAGTGTGTACCCACAGTGACACTACAATTCTCTGCATGAGAGCTTCCATTCACAAAACCCAGGAGTATCTGAAGCCCAGCTCCTAACATTTTGATATGATGGATATCTCAAGCATTATATTATGCAGGATCAAGATCTATTGTTTTTAGGCTTTCAATAGTGTTTTACAATAAGCAACATAGAAGGTATTACTTCTAAATTTCGAGCCATTCGATGGAATTATTCCTCAAGGAAATCAGCTGCTGTTACTATGCATCACTATTTTATTTCAAATTCATAAATCTGTATTGATTTTCTGTGGCATATAATATTTGGGTAATAGCTCAAACAAAACCCATCTGGCATGATCAGCTGGGGATGCGGAATTTAGTGAATCAGACTGAAAAGTTACAATATGCTGCGTCAGTAACAACATGTCAGCTATTCAAGAGGTAATAACTAAAGGCACAAAAGGAAAGAGGAATATAAAAATAATTTAAATAGAAAAAGATGAAGCAAAAAAACAAAGTAAGGGTTTATTGCACAAACAAATTTACACAATAAAGGTCTAGGTTTGAGGAAGAAGAGAATTAAATAATTAACAAACATATAAGCTGTCACTTGATTTACACAGCCAAAGAAGGCATTTATTACATTATATAAAGCAGAGAGATATTGCTTGGATTTCCTACCTGTATTCTAAGTAGCAAAGTGAGTGCTGCAGATATCTGATATTCATGAAGGTCCTGCACTGGAAGAAATATCACCACATTTGCTTATAATTTAATGTTTCATTCAATGCTAAAGGCAGCAAAATAAAAATACATCTAGAGCAGTTAAGGAACCTTAAATTAGAACTCAGAAAAATACATTTGTCAAGTATCACCCTCTGGCTTCATTTTAGGCACGAGTGAATATATAATCTTTAATTCCTAGGCAGTTTTCGGCAAAATGAAGTTCAGCAAAATACTTCTGTTAGTAAGTAATGAGTAAGGAAAACTAAAGTACTTTTAATTTTTCCTCTTTCAAAGCAAGTGGCATATACCCAGTTAATCATATAGTAAGTCTGCTACCAAAAGAAAAGTTGGTCTATTATGGTTTTGGAAAGGTATAGTTAGAGGTATGAAACAACAGCAAACATTTGATCAGTCTCTTGAGCTAGACTAGAACATGTAACAACTGCTGGTGTTTTGTAGTGTGGAGTGCACCTCTAGATAACAGTGTTTTATGACAATACAGAGAAATAAAGCACTATATGTGAAATAACTATGGTTCCCTTTTGTCTTAGACAAGACCTGCTCTGTCAGGAACGTGATTATGATACATCCATACATAGCAAGTTTTGGTTGTTTTTGTTGGAATTTTTGTTTGTTTGGTTGTTTTTTCTTTTTTTCTAAAGAGAAAACAAAATATAGCAGGGAACTTAGAGAGGATGGAAGCTTTTTGAAAACAATTATTTAAGCTGTCTTAAACACTGCACAGGAGATAGGTTATATGCATGAGGTATATGGCAGTTGAATACAATGGGAATTTATATTATAGATTAAAGATAAAGAGAGTTAAATTTGGGAAAAAATGAACCATACTTCCGCAGCCTACGAGAGTACATATCTTACCATGCCTTCACTGAAGTCAGTAATTCCAAGGTTAGCTAAAATGTTCAAACTAAGTAAAGAATATAAGTACCTTCTAACCACAACTTCTAATCTTAGCACTAATAGAGCTTGAGGTATTAGTAAATTAAGATCTCTACTGGCACAATATTCCCGTGCTTCCATTCTCTTAGTTTCTAATAATTTTTTCTATTACACCTATGGTAAAAGACAAATTTTTCAACTTGGTAGCCCAAATAAATTTATAACTGTTCTTTTTAACAGACATTCTCAAATTTTTATTCAAATGTTTTTTAAAAAAAATAGTAAAACCAATACTATTGCATTGCAAATTTAAATCAAAAAATCATATTCAATAATATTAATTTCAGCCTCATGGCTGGAGACTGCCATTTGTCCTCTGTTTCATGGGGTTATCAGAAGCTTTTGAGAAAATCTGAAAACAAGATGGAAAATTAAAGCCCTTTCACTCTGAATTAATTTTGCAACCAAAGATCCATACTGTTTATGATTTCTAAAAAGTCAGTTTGGTTCATTATAAGTGAATAACAAACAACAGCAAGATAACAGTGAATAAAAATTCTATTTAAGTCAAGAGAGAGCTTTACTATGGACTGTAACAGACGTAAGAATTTAACCCAGTAGAAACTGGGTTTCTCACACTGAAACTTAGTGTGAGATATTTTGGTGTCCTGGTATTTTGTTATAAAATAGTTATACAAAGTTTAAACCAGAGCATCAACCCTAGAGGGTGTCTACTTCAGAAGAAAATTTTGTCAATTCAAAGTTCTAGTTGTTTTCTTTGCTGGAATATTTCAATTGAAATAAAATCTATATGGAAAAGTACAGAAAATATTTTTTCAATTTAAATTAACAGCTGGAATCCTGTGTACACATGGAGAAATATACATCACTTATTAAAATGAGTCTGCTAGTTCTCAATTATTGCATTTTAAACATACATCTTTGCTTCAAAACATTAGTTCAGAACTGAATGTAAACTCAAGGGCCTGTTTCACCCATATAATTAAGTAGTATGTTTGAACTGCATAAAGAATTCCTGACCTACCTGGTATACCCACATCAAGCAGCAGTGAGGCAAAGATAAATAGCAATTCTGCAGCACTGGTTTGCTTGCAACTTTTTAGTACATCTTTATGCTGCTTCATTCGACAGATGCCAAATACACCCTAAAAGGTAGATTTTGGAAAATAGGGTTGTATATAATTTTGTATTCTTAAGCTAAAGCTGAATGCATTGTTTGAGCACATAATTAATTTACAGTCATATTTTATGATCCTTTTTACTTTTGCACTTTGCATTTCCTTTATTTTAGAACACATCTTCATGTGCAGAATTGGAACCATTGTCAAAAATAAAATGTAAAGAATTTCAAGCTAGGCTAATGTATTTCTCTACTCTTCCATGCATACAAACAAGGATGTGATTTTTTCTTTTAATTTCTCTTGTTACATCACTTAAAATTTCCTTGGAGAGATGAGCAATGGGACACTATCAAATCCAGCTATTAAATGTGTTTGAAAATATATTTTTGTATCAGAGATATATAATTCAATTCTACTTTTGTTGACATGAGCAAGAAATAGGACATGGCAGTAGGACAAGGTCCAAAATCCTACTTCTTTATATGGTTGCTTTAGGTTTGGAATCCAAGTCAGATTTTTATAGAGAATTATTCTTTAAATAATATTCTTCCTTCCTGTTTACCTCACTCTTGTAGAATATTCAGGGTCTTGTGACAGAAAAAGAGATTTTAACTTTTCCCTGCAGGCTAAGATAATTAAATAAAATAGAACGTTGATTTCAAACCTAATAAATCTGACTGTATTAAGACTGTGTCACTTTTGTCACTCTTTCAATAAACCCAGGAGGGATTGATCCTAAAGACTTTTTAATCATCGTGCATGACATTAGAAATATTTTTTCAATCCTACACTATCAGACTGATTGCTTAAATATGAAAATCTATGTAACCTGTATGAACCAGTATGAGTTCGTTTGGTAGTGCTAAAGACAACTGACAGACTGTCATGTAAGCAGTTTCACAAGAGAGATTGATTTGCACTGCTGCAATATTTAAAAGATTATGAACTATAATCACAGTATGCAACAAAGAAAGTGGTGCATCTAAATGTCCTAAGGATTTTATGATATGACCATGTTAAATGCATTAATGAATCAATATTTTCAGAACTAGGGACTATTTATATACAATTTTCTTATGGTGTTCTTTATAAGCTTAGTGATGTCAACATTTTATCTGGAACAAAGCAATGACTACAATTCCATGTTAATTTTGTTTCTTATCAAGCAACAACAAAACAACATGGCAGGAGCTCCTTGATACAGATCTTCTGAAGATTTTAGTCCTTTAAAATCTAGATCCTATATCTGAAAAACTAAAGTCAGAGTTATAATCTGCATCAGGTAAAGTTATCTTTCAAGTCTGCAAGCCAGAGTACTGAGGATTTTTTTTTTCAAGTGTTTTATCAAGTGTTGCTCCATGTGTTTGGAAGCTATAGTAGCAAGGAGGTTGGAATTATATTCACACTGCTGAATCGATACTATTAACAGTCCTTACATTAGCCTGCAGGTCACTTACTATAGAGGACAAAGTTGTAAATCTAGTGAGGATCTTTCAGACACCAAGTCAAAGGTTAAAACAGGCTATAGAGAGCAAACAGCTAAACTGTTCCCTTGGGAGCTTTCTGTGCACAGTGTGTTGGTGGGATACAAGTTTCCACAGCAACCACAGGCTCAGTATCAGAGCATAACCCTCCTAAATTATGCAATATACTTATGATTCCATAAGCCTACCTAGTGTATTTGTATGGCCTCCTCACCTATTATGGTACTGAATACATTCTTGACCTCTCCTTGCTTTACTTTAAAACTAGATTCCTAAGGAACATCATAAACCATAAGAGCTGCTGAAACTATGTAAGTGACTGGCATGTACACATCAGATAAACCAATACGCTTGTGATCTTGGCAATTTCGGGAAGCTGTCTTTACACAGGAATGAACAGATTTTTACTAATTTCTACAAGGTGTTGTTTTATAAATAATGGTGGGAAGAACTGGAAAAAGTTTTGTTTTCTTTCCTTTGTTCTTATTTATTTTTAAATGAATAAGAAATTTTTTCTGTGCTACTATAGAAATGGTTTGTTCTGTTAACATATCCTCACCTATTTCTCCATCAGCCTATGGGAAGATAGCCATGTATAAGCAACTTTAAAAGAGATATTTCTGGAAATGCCATTATCTATATAATTAAAAATTTGAAGATCTTTCAAAAATTTGTTACTTCAAGCAGTGTAGAGTCCCAGCACTTTCATACATATTTTTATAATACATCAGTAATAAGGCTAATGACTTATTACTGTGGTACACTGTCACCTAAAGTCCTATTGTCAAAGGTCCTTTGACAAAGCTGAGGAGTTGAGCTTTTAATCGGAGAGATTTCAGTCTAAACAGATAAAAAAAATGGGGAATAAATAGGTGTGATTATTCCTGGAACACAGCTAAGTGAAGGAAATGAAAAGAAAATGCTTATGGTCTGTCTTGCGCCAGTTAGAAAAACAATTACGTATATGCCAAACTTAAACAAAATTGATTTCTTATTAAAATACATTTCTTAAGACATGACCTTGAGTGTGAAGCTTACTTCAGCTGTACGACTCAGCTTGATGCTCCTTACATAAGTTCTTGTGTCAGGTTGGTGTGTACATTAAATGGTTTGAACTGTACAAATCTCCATAGTCTACTGGAGATTGGCAATGAAAGCCTACTGGGATCTGTAGATCCTGTATCAGAGCTTTCCTTCACCACTGCATTTTTGGGGGACAGTGAGAGAAGTAAGTCCCATGTGGCTGAAAAGCTAAAAGAATGACTAGCAAAAAAAATAATTAAAATTGCATGCTAAATAGACACAAAGATTCATACATCAAAATCTTTCTCTTAAGCATATTTTATTAGAAATCTAACTAGTAGGCAATTGGGAAATTTCTTTGCAAAGTTATACAACAGTTCATAGGGACAAGTTAAATGGATATACCTATTACAAAAAGCAGATGCTTTGCTTTTGATCTGCTTATTTTTTTTCCTAAAAATACCTTGTGTTCTACTTGTGTTTCATGTATGATTTTCCTCCAAATCCTAAAAGTTGACTGAAGATCATTGAAAACCATCAAGTGTAGTCAGGGTACCAGAAGCACTATCTGACAAAAAAAAGCAACAACAAAACAAAACACTACAAAAATAATAATGAAAATGATAATAAAAAAAAATAAAAAAATAAAACTAAATACTTTTAGCATTACTATTGGAAAAATCTAAAGAAATAGAACTAGGGGTTTTCAGCAGACTCAGTGATTTTTTGGAAAACATACTAAAAGCAAAAGAAATGATGATGAATAGGAAAACCCAAACTATCAAAACCAAAATTCTTTTCTGCTCTTCAAGACCTGATTTAAAAGACATATGTCAATAAAACAGATCAGATAAAACCTTGGAGGCAAGAATGAAGGCAATTCAGTTTACTACTTCTTCCAGAATTAAGAAGCTTTTTAGTTTAGGAAGTTTAAATTATACCTAATTTAGGTTACAGCCAACTTGACTTCTGAAAACAAAAACACTGAACTTTGGTGTGTTAAATTAAGTTTGTGGAAAACCCACACGAATGATACAACAAGAAGAGTTATCTGTAAATTCTTTCTCTTTTATAAATCCCATACTATATTCTGTGTTTTAGAAAGATAAATATATCACCTAATATTGCAAGCATTAATTTATTAAATACTGTACAAGAACTGCATAAAGTCTCATTTGTAGATGAGACTGAGAGGAGCTCATCCCTAGATGAGTCCATCACTATAATCCAGTATATGTTTTATGCTTTAAAGCCACTTTTCAAAATGTCAGGTTTGCAAGCACTTTTGTGCACATCTATTCAGTCATAGAAGTTCTTCTCATTTTCCAAAATGTTGTAGTATCTGTTTATTTGTTTTGGGTTGGTGAAAGTTTTTTTTTGCTTCGGTTTTTTGGAAGGAAGGAAGGAAGGAAGGAAGGAAGGAAGGAAGGAAGGAAGGAAGGGAGGGAGGGAGGAAGGAAACTCTTGCTTTGTACAAATCCTAAATTGAGCTGGGATAAAATTATATCTGTCGTAGATGATAGTAATACATTTATTGTTCATTGTAATAATTTATCACTGTTCAGATGCCTAATCTTCCAAGCAATGTGCTAAATCCATATAATATTATTGGACTCCATAGCTCTCACTTGAATCTCTGATGCAGCTGAATATGATAGACCAACATTAGTCAAAAATTTGCAATCAAAGCTCAAGTAAAAACAATTTTTTTGTGTGTTGATTTGTGCCCATTTTAATGGACGTGCTACAGAAATGAGTTTCAGGAGTTAAAAGATAAAAATAGATCTTATTGTATCTAAATAAAACTTCTGTCACCGGCTTCGAGACTTGCAAAACTCCCTCTAATGCCCTTGTGCCTTTCTCTCCAGCTCTGTATTCTCTGACTTTTCTGTCATTTGTTCTTCATATTTCCAATAAAAAGTGTCATTTCTTTGGGGCAAAGGTTGCCTTTTTCTTCTTTATTCATATTCAGTTCTTTTGACTTACGTGGGTTGACAGAAGTTTTCCCTGATACAAAAATTGTTAGGGCAAAAAACACGATAAAAAAAGAGAAGAATCCCCAATTAATAGTTATAATTAAAAAAGGAGATGATTAAATTATTATCTTTGATTTTTTTTTTTATTAAGTGATAATGAAAACAAAAGTAAGTTTTCCTATTGGCAGGCCTCTAATCCCTCTGTCCTTGAGATGTTGCATTTACAAAACTGACTTGCAGACCTTACCTGGAAAAATCTGGTTCATGATAAAATTTGTCCATGATTAGTCACATTTTCTTTAGTTCTTATTTGCAGATGAATTTTAGGTGCCTTTTCATCTGTCTTTTCTTAAACATCTTTTCTTTTTAGAACCTGTTCAAAACAGTGCGGTAAACATTTAGGTAAAAAAGTGCATTTTTCTTTTTCTTCATTCTATTTTGTCAACCTTGAGTGAAACTTAAAAGCTGATTGCCCTATTCCTAAAGACACAAAGAACTGCAGATTGCCAGAAATGCACAGATCAGCTCTGAAAAAATAAAATTTTAAGCAATATGCCTGCATAATGCTCATTGCCTGATATGGTATTTAAACAACATTTTCATTTGCGATCAAATTTGAGTAAGAGAAAATCTTTGAGTTCATATCAAGGGGGTAACAGCTGGTGATGCCCACCTACTTTTGTACAGTTCTGTATGCACTACAAAGTCTGAGCCAGGCAGTGTGCAGTGCATATAATCTGAGTAAGATAAGCCAAGTGAAACAAAACTTCTATTTTTCAAAGCCTTTTAGAACCGGTAAAGATTTAATCAGCTCACATTGATTTTATGGCACTGTGTCCTGCTTCTTAATGACTAAGTCTGGTAGATTTTCACTTTTTATCAATCCAGACCAAGAAGAGTGACATTAAAAAATAAAGAGACAATTTGTTTTTATTTTTCTTTACATGGATTTTTTGGTTAGAAAATACTGAAAAAATATTACTTTGGCATTAGAAGACCACAAAAATCAGTTTAATTTATGATATCCATTAACAATCAAATTAGAGCTAGCATCACTATAAGGTAACATATAGAATTCCAAATGTATTGAAAAGTTCTAGCATTTACTGAACTTCTGCCTACAGTTTCCTTTATTTCACTGGGAACAGTAGCTACTGAACAGGCAAATAGAACTTGCTAGGATTTATCTCATAACATTTATTTATTCACTTTTAACAAATTAACAGGAATATAGGAACCGTTATTGCTGAAAGGATTTTAGACTACAGTCTCCTGTGACAGAATTGAATTGCAAACTTTAATTACCTGTTCTGAAGTGCTATATTATCAACAAATATAACTTAGAGAGTAAATCAGTAAATTTTCTTAGTCAGAGTTATTTTTCTCCTACTTCTGGTTATTGGGACTACTGGCATATTGTTCTGTGTCCAGACAAAATTGAAATTCAGTCAGTCAGGCCCAACCGTTTTCATATTTGGCTTTGAGGTGCTCCAAATTATTAAGCTATAGATAGTAGCTGCTCTCTCAGGTGTTCTTGGAATCTCAAATGAAAACTATGCTGCTGATGTCCAGGAGAACTGATATTTTATATTTACATGTTCCTCCGGAAAATTATATTTTGATTTCCTCACCCAGTTCCCTTCACACTGATTAACTTTGAAGGTTACCCTTGGAAAAGGCATTTCAAACTCTTCAGATGAGATAGAGAAAATCTTGAGAGGGCTTCTTCACACATTTCAGAATAATTTATGCTGTTCAGAGTATAGGACGTCCAAAGATCTCTCACGTGGAGCAACTCTCAGCTGGGAAAATCTCGAGGAACAGTAAAGACATCTGAACTCAATCCCACCCCATGTTCCATAGTCTCTAGGATACTAGATTTCTAGGAGCTGAAAGGCAGTGCTTTCCAGAAATCTTCATTTTCCTGTTGGTGTGGAGTGTCCTATATCCCACTGACACATACCAGATAACTTTCAGAGATCAGCCTCTCTCTTTCCCTGTTCAGGCTGTTTTCTGTATGTCTGTACATTTTGTGGAGAGTTTGCAGGATTATAGGAGGCTGAGTAGACAGGATGGGGTGAGGCAGGGGAACTGATGCTGTTCACTCCTGTGCACCACTGAATGGAATCAAAGAAGAGTAGGGAAGGCTAAAATACGCATATGACACGCAGATGAAACCTGACAAATTCTTTAAACAATATCAGACAAACAGAAGAAAACGGGCTGGTGCTAAATTACCCCTGAAGTATTTCTTTGGAGAGCAGCCTCTCTCTATCCATGTACTAAATTCTGAGTGTTTCCCAGTGGTATTTGCATTTCTGGCCTTTTAATGAATTTTGTAGTAGAAACCTTCTCAGTGCTTACTTGTTGCTTGAAACATGTACTCTGTTTCATTTGTTCATGTCACATTTGTTTAATGGGATTTACTTTCAGTTAAGACATTGTTTAGGTAGACTATGAACAGCAAAACTATCCATGTAGCAACAGCTGTTCTAGTCAAGGACCAAATACATCTTAATACAATTTCACTGAACACAAAAAAATTCAGGAGTGATATATTGGGCACTTCACGTGAAGCTGGTAAAAGTCTCAGGAAGGACTTAAAAAAATTGTTCTTTTTTTTTTAATTTATTTTGGAAATGAACTTCAGTTGTGACTGTGTTAATTCAATTGTTATTGCTTACAATTTTACAGTAATAAGGTTGGACCCCCAGATTTCTTAATCTTGTGCTGATATATAAGTTCACCTCCTTAGAGATTCTTTTTTTAAAGCAGTGAACATGAAGAGAAATTTTATTAAGAGCTACTGTAATAGAAAAAAATTAAAATAGAAATTTTATTAAGAGTTACTAGATATGAAAAGGGCTTTGTGTCTACATATGGCTGTAATAAAAAGGAGGTATTCTGTTGTCTCAACCCCTGAGTGGCCAAATTTTGACAGTATCAAGCAGCCTGATGACTATGTTGAGGAGCATCTTCTCTGTTGATATGTAGAGACTTGGTGATCTCTGCATCAGATGCTCTCTGTAGAACAGTGAAACCTTCTTGAATTCAACAAATGAAAGATTCAATCTGAAACTGAGAACAGCCCTCTGGATGAAAAGAAAAATGAATCTGCATCTTCAAGGTGGATGATCTAGCCAGTACAACAAAACAGGAAAACAACAAAATTCTCTCAAGCTGTTGTACCAGAGTGGTAATTAAGTAGTCTCCGGACCTGGGAATAAAGGTTGTCACATGGACTTTAGATGACAACATTTCCATTTCCATGTTTAATCAATGTCTAGGTATTTTTTATTAGGAAATCACAGTCAGAAAAACAATTTAACCACCACACTTCATAATGTGTCTTCTACAAATCAAGCATATTTAATTGTTCTATGCAAATTAATAAATCTATAATTATTGTAATTATGTCTCTCACAGCTGGCATTAATTATGGATGGAAACTCTGCAAGCTTTCCAGCTGCAACTATGTGTACACTGAATGACAGAGGATCCCACTGAAGAGTTCTGCAGAGCCAAATGCTAAGTCCAATTATGTTACCAAAAGTATATGTCCTGAGGAACTCAAGTTAAATCCTTTCTGTAGCATTGCATCACCAGAGAAATTACAGCAATCCAAAAAATTGCTAAATGTTAACAGAAAATAAATATTTTTTCTAAGGTTTAATGAAGTGTTAGTGAGTGAAAAAGTGAGGGGAAGATATCTTAAAAAAAAAGTTCATAGCTTGCTGTTTCAGAGGGCTTATCAGGTGGGGTGGCTTATGGAACAACTTGCCAGTGAAAAAAAAAGTGTCAAGAAAAGTAGCCCTACAAGAGGGCTCCCTCTCTCTCCCCTTCCCCCCTTGCTTCCTTTTCCCTACACAGTTAACATTACAAAATAAAGTCTGCACTGTTGAACTGGCATTTGGTTTCATTTGCACCTTGGTTCAGGCAGAGGACTCTTGACATCAAATCGTAACGCTTGCCTTGCAGTCCTTGTCATCTTCTTTCATTACTTAAAATAGATTAGTTGTGGGACTCAATCATTTATGGTTGATTGCTGCCTGATCTTCGATTCCTAACAATTGTGTTGCACCCTTTGAAATTGTTTCTGTCTTGAAATTGAGATAGCTGATAATCCTTTTGCTGCGTCAGCCTCATATGTGCACGAATATGAAGGGTAATGAATGTTTCATCCTTGCCTCCTACACTAGCTTTACTTTATGGATGATCATCTTATTTAGCTCTTACATAGTTACCTTTTGGTCTGATGACATTCTTTTGTAAAACTGCCTTTATTGTTTCAAGTTAAATTTGATAAAATAATGGAATGAATTTTATTTTTTAACTTGTATTTTAAATATTTTCAAAAATTGCCGGTTAAATATAATATGAAAAATAAAGTATTATATTTGGTTTTCTCACGTTTGCATGGTTATTTATTGTCTTCCCATTTTTAGATACTTTCAAACAAGCTTTTAACCATTCTGAAATTTCAATTTTACTTGTCTAGTTTCATCTTCATTGTATTACTTGCCTATTATTTTGGCTTTTTTATCTTATAATGAGAGCAATTTATTGTGTTCGTTACATGCCACATTGATGAAGACAAGTAATTATGCCATACATAGCGATACATATATTACATAGCTGCATATATTTTAATAACAATTTATAGCTAAAATAACAATTTATATTAAATTAGTACCTTGAAAATTCTATTTAGAATAAGAACTCATTGTAATGGATCACTTTCCGCCATCAAGTATGGGAAGGTACTAATATATGGAAACACCTTTTGGTATGCCCAAGAATATCAATGCCAGAGCATGAATGTGGGCGTACTTGATTTACTTCATCTATATTGTTATGTTTACATATTTAGTAGCTTGCCATTCCAGAACTGGTATGGAGGAATTCTGTGGAGAAAAAAGAAAAAAAACTTAGTTCAATTTATACCAAATTTATCTTCTTGTTAGTTACTTCCAGAAGCAACCATCAGAATATAGGCAGGATAAGAAAAAATAAATGTTCTCTCAGTTTTTATTGGTAGCCTTCTCCCAGCACAGTGGGTTTATGTCCAAGAATGTGCATGTTTAACAGATTGCTTCAGACTCTAAGTCATTAATCACTTCCTAGGAAACCAACATGCTACACAGAATTTAACAGTTTAATAATATAACTGAATTACATTCAATTTCTTTAGCATAAGATGACAGAACCATCAGCACTGTATTCCAGTTACTGTTATTCCTATTGACTCCTTGACCAGACTGTTTAGGTGATGCTTAATTCCTTAAGGCAACATGCATTACAATCAATGAAAAGGTGTGCTTTCAGTGCAGTCAGAGCTAGGCAAGGCCTGAATTTGAGGATCTGATCCTAAAATTGTCCAAAAAGAATACAGTATTTTCTGGCCATCATTTGTTTCTGCATGTGATACTATCTAACATACATATTGGCAGATAAGGAGGATGATAAACAGCCCATTCTTTATTTTCTAATTTTGGTAATTTGTGTGGGGTTTATGATATACCTGCTTATGTTTTATTTTTCCATCACTAGCACGCAAAATTAAAAAGAAAAAAAAAAAATCACCCGTGGCTGCTGACACTTCATCAAGGAAAACTTCAGTGAACTTCTGTGAAAAGTCTTGTCAACCCAGATGATTTGGAAAAATCTCTAGTTATCTCTACACTGCAAAGTTTTCAGAAAAAAAATGAGGCTGAGCTGGAAGGGAGTAATAATGTCTAACAATTTTTATTTATTTTTTTTAACATGCTGTAATTACAAAAGCTTTTGTCAACCACTCTGGAGGTCGCAAGAAGAAAGAAACCCCAAAGTGAAGGGCCCTGTCTGTGACCCCACTTCTTGAGCTTATGCAGTTATGCATCTGTTCTATAACTCAGTGCAATGGAATGTTGCTGCGAAAAGTCTCAGGTTTGGTTCTGCTTCAGCAAGGCCAGAATTGAAACTTTTGATCCTTTTTGCAGCTTTTGCATGGACACCTGTGGTGTTGTCTCCAAGTTTCACCACTGAGAATGTGTTGAGGACATATGATGCAAATGTTATTAACCTTTTGTCCTAGGTAAGATGTAACCAAAAGCATGTATTCTATCACCATCTGCATGATCTGTTAGAACAGGTGGGGCAGTGTTCGTTATCTGCTACCACGACTCACCCTTGATAACTCCCTCCGGGGCTATCTCCTGTTCATGGGCCCATCAATGCCTTGCCTCGTGACTCACCATCCCATTGTGAGAGGCTCTGCCCAGGAGGAGGAGCTGAGAGTTCCCATCTGTGTATAATCAGAGGTTTGGAATAGCACACACAGCCCTGACCTATGGGACTCCCTGAGGGCTAGAGCTACACCACTGGACCTTCAGGTGAAGACCAGACTCTTTTCTACAGGATCACTGCTTCAACAGGACCACTTCATCAGGACTGTTACCAACACCCTGACCGACAGGATGCCAGGTTGTGTCTGACTTTGTCAGTGCTTTTCCTTGTATTATTTTACTTAGTTTTAATTTTTTCCTATTAAATTTTAATCCTGACTTGTGATCTCCTGCTGGTTTCTTTTCAAACCACTACACCTTTCCTTACAGTGAGGATCTTATTTTATGAGCATTCTTTTGAGGAGTCACACTAAAAAGTTTCAGCCTTTAAGGATAATAACAGTAGCTTTATTATTGGACAAAATACATTCTCTACTAACAGAAAAAAAACCTCCATCAGACTTTATTATTATGTTGGCCCAGTCTTTGAAGACAACACAGGCATCTCGGTTATCATAAGTTTTTTTCTTTAAATATTTGAGAACTGAAAATCTGATATTTCTGATCAGATGGTCTTTCTGATAACAAAACATTCTTTAGAAGTAAAGAAGGCTATCCACCAGAGGCTTCGCATGTCTCTATTGGTTATACATTTCTTGCTGACTGAAGCTCAGTTTCCAAATGGCAGAAGAAAGATCGTGCATCTCTTGTAAATCATGAAAAACATTCAGCAGCACTTCAGTGAAAGCAAGATACACAATTTAATCTTGCTTTTTTTTTTCCTGGAATTGCTAGTTTGCTATTGTACTGGGCTGAATTGGTTAACATGAAGCGTGAAGGTGAAATGTGACAAAAAGCTTTTCTTTGCTTGTCTATTTCACCATAGTAGCCAGTACTCATTTGTGCTTTGCTTTGGCAGCTTAGGTCTCAATCAGTAATTAGAAGCCAGAGATGGACCATAGGAATAGCACACTGCAGTCTGCTAACTGACAGAGGAAGAGCCAGAAAGACATTCAAGATTTTAAAAAAAAAAAAGAAAAGAATCCCTGGTGTGAGGAGCTTGGGTGCTGGGGTCAGCTACAACCATAAATTTAGCTTCTGCAGGGGCTTGCTAAAAACTACAAAGACAAAAAACATCCAGGGGATGAACTCATCCTATTTCAAGCCTTTGCAGATGGTTGATTCTCTAGGTATATCACTTTTATGACCACCAGCTGAAGTACTGTCACTCACCTTGAAACAGCCAGCCAAGCTTGTTCCACTAAAGGCCTTGATGATGCCCTTTTATGCTCTTTTCCAGCTCCTCTTACCTTTTTTTCCTTTTCTCACATACACAGGTGGGTATTGAATGAATTATTTGACAGTAATGTTGAGAAAGAATTTCAGATGATTGGGAAGTAAGAAAAAGAACTTCCCCCCAGGATGTATCCTGTCTAACTTTTTAATTTGATATTAGGTTCAATGTCACATCAAATAACAATTCAAAACTGCTACTAACAAAGTTCACTTCTATTATTTTTCTTTGGACAGCTGTTGCAGTGTTGCATGAGGTGCTGAGAGTGATGCCTTGAAGTGGCTACCTGAAAACAGAGGCTAGACAAGATTAAGAGAATAAAAGGGGGTATTTATTTGAAGGGCTTTCAAAGGTACACCTTGGGCAGTCAAGAGNAGGCAACAAGGTGTCCCTGAAGTGCAAACCTCGAGGGGGTTTGTTATGTCCAACCAGAATGAGAGAACAGCAGCTCATAGGGCTATATGAAGTTCCAGAGTTACACACTAAGCAGTATAGGATCTGAAAAATATAAAAGTTAAAACCTAAGGCATCAAGAGTGCATCATGTCTTCTATGTTTTCTATTCCTTTTGAAAAACAAAAAATGTCAAGAAATTCTATCTTTTTATCTTTGTCCTTTTCAGTGGTTAAACAGATAAAGAAAATGAGTGTAGATCTCCCCTTCTGTCCAATATATAACATAATTTCTGATATAATTTTGGTTGTTAATATTTTCACAGACATGAGAGATTACTATAATTACAACATACCGTGGTTTGTTTATTTATTTTTTCTTACTAGTCTCACATTTTTATTTCTGCCTTGCAATGATGGAACATGTGTAATATCCATGTTTAGTTCCTCCACATAATTTATTATTTTTGCTGTTTCCTTTTACTGCTGGTTTACTGTTTTGCTTTCTTTTATGTTTTCAATAGCTTCTAAACTTTTGGAAAGAGTTACAGTGATTGAACCAGTGGTTTTTTTACATCAGATGGCTACATTTAGAAAAGTTATTAGACCACATATCTATATTACAGAAAGGTGGAAGGAAAGATGGGAGGCAGGCATATGGAAAAGATGAGGAAAAGAGTAAAATAAAAAAAATTACAACAAACAAATCAATAAATTCTGCTGTAAAACAGAAACTGTAGGCAAGCACAAGCTTTTTTGGGAACTATTTTTAAATAATGGGAAGTGAAAAGGAGAAAACTACCATTGAAAAGGGAAAGGAACGAACAAAAAGAAAATATCTCTGCTTTTCCTTCCAAGAAAAAAGCTTATTCCAGCATTATCTGTCATGTGCTACTTTTAACAACCCTCGATTTGGCAACTGGTCACAAGCATCCTTACTACAAGGTACCCACCTGGGAATGCAGAGCTTGTAAAACAGAACATAACTGATTGATTGAAATTAGGAGACTCAGAGTGACAATGCTTTAAAAAAATATTTTTTTAAATTCCTCTTTTAATATGATTGCATTATAAGACAATGTGGAAAAATGATTCTTCAATGCCTCATGAATATCTTCGCCTGACAAAGATTATCCATCAGTAGTTGTTGAAGATGTCTGAATGCTATTAATGATACATTACTACAGCTTCTTTCACTGCTTTTCTAATACCTGCAAGACGTTCACATTCATGAGATAGATAACATTTCTGGTCAGACCTAGAAAGAAACTTGTCTCAGACATGTAGAGGTAATAATCAAGCATGCAGACAGCAACAAAGATTCATCAGTCACCTCTCATTAGCAAATACCTATAGACCTCTTCTGATTTATTTTTCCAGGCTCATCTCCCAACACATCTAAGCAACCTCACTCCAATTTAATTTCAACCTAGTAACGAGTGCTAGTCTGAAAGACAATATGGGAAAGCTATTTATAACTCTGCCAACATGAACAATGAACATAAGTTTCTTTTTTCTCTTTCTACCTAAGCACATGCCTAATGTTTCTGACCTTACAGACTCCTAAAGTGACCATCAACCCCACCTTAACATTATGGTCCCTCTGAATAAAACAAGTTTTCACCTTCTCAAAATGCAATGAGTTTTCTTCCACTAATTATAATACCTGTTTCATAACCAGAAGTGTTGACTGATAGACAGGACAATTACTGGTATCTAGTGGGACACACAAACAGAGGCTCAGCAGACATTCCTGATGCCTCTCCCTACATGAATGCTTGAAACTACCAAACTTTTAGCTTGCTTTCTCAGGATTTTGAGGCATGAAGTTTCAACACTGTCAACTAATCAAGTTCGCTATGTCACATCCCAGCAGAGAGGACTGTTCTTGAGAAAATAAACTAAGAAAGGTAGGTCAAGGGGGGAAAAAACCCAAAGGAAAACAAATTAGTTTTTTACACTTAATATATTAAAATATAGAGATGGAAAATAAAGAAAAAAATCAGGTGTTACAGTATATTGCATGTTCCAGCTCCTATTGGCTGATCATTTTGCCAATGAGCCAGGCAGAGTAGCTTGGTGAAGCTACTGGTGCTTTTTTCCAGGCTCTCCCCAGCCTCCTGAAATGCAGCAGCTCTTTAAGCTGCTCCCAGCTGCAGCAGCAGTCTTCACTGTGATAACCATTGTTTCAAAGCAGCTGTGGGAATTGTGCTGGGGGACTTTTAGTCAGCCCAAACATGTTCTAGATGGAAGCATTTCAAATGTCATGTCTATTCACCCAGAAGTTCACATACCAATTTCTGCTGCAGGCTTGTATCCTGAGGGCTGTTATGCCATGAAACTGCCAGCATACCTGGAAGATGAAACCTTTACATGAGCCCAGCTGAACATTTCCTAATCTCGGAAGCTTGGTCCTGAGAGCTGGTAGCCCCAGGCACCTGCACAACATAGAAGTAAAAACGAAACAAACTTAGAACATTGAATAACCCCAAACAGAATAAACCAAACAACAGAAAAAGAAAGGAAGAAAGAAAGACAGAAAGTTCTGTAGTGCTTGGAACATAGTTTTTAAGGAGATGTTCCAGTAGGCTCACTGTCACATGGGGGGGTTAAAAGAAGTCATGGAAAAGCAATGAGGGATTTCATGGCTCCTAGAAGAATAATTTTACTGGAGAAATTGATGCAATAGCAGTATTACTTCGTGTAACAATGACATATATCATCCTGATTTTCTTCTGTAAATATGAAGATAAATGGAAAAGTAGTTGATAATATTTTGTTACACTGATGCTTTTATCTATGAAGAATTTGCAACAGCTTTGCCAGAGGTCTGGGAGCTGAGACTGCCCTTCTTTTCCAGGGAGCAGTTATTTTCCATTAAAATATCTCTAAACACCTCCACCACATGAACCTTTGCACTCGCTTCACCTTCAGTCTTTTTGCAGATGGCCGATGATTTCACTGATAGGTCAGAAGTCTCTTGGTCTAATCCTCTTTCAGAGTCTCTCCAGAACCAAATTTCTGGATGGGATTGGTCTCTCTGCAGCTTCTGGGTAGCAGTCATTTCCCAATTCCCTTATCTTTGACAAAAACAAATATGACCACTCTATTTGAAATTAACTGCATGGGTATAAGACAAAGATGACATATTTTACCATCTTAAAAATCCATTCTTCAAGCAGATATGACCCTGTACAATATTGAGGAGGCTGTCAGTATCACAGAACAGGATCGTTTCGATATATTTATGTATCACAAGCCATGGACTGGAGCAAAGTTGCTCCACTGCTCCACTGCTCACTGCAGTTCCGTGAGCTTTGGAGGCAGCAGTGATGGCAGAATGATGGCTGCTAGCTTCACTCACCCTTGAAAGAACTCACAGTCCTTTTCCTTTTTAAGCTGTCAAATGAGAAGGGAAGAGTCCAGTCCTTCTAGGTGACACTTAGGAGTGTGTGTTAAATCATGCTGGAAAGGTAGAGGGAATAAAAGAATTCATTGTGTCATCTGACAAAGTCATGTGCTAATCCAGAAAGGTGCCAGAACTGGCTTTGATCTTCTTTTATTGTGTTGATATACACATTGCAAAGGTGTTTGGCACTGTTGTCTGACTTAATTAACCTGGCAGACAGTGCTTTCTGCTGCCTTTCCCTGTGTTTTTGTGGGCTTTTTTCTTTTTTTTTTTCAGTTCTCTTTGATCAATGTAAGCAAGTGGAATCCCTGAAGCAGTTAAGAATACAAATGTATACACGTACTTCTTTCTTCCTCCCATACCATGAGATCTTTTCCAAGTGGCCTTTTATCTCTTCCAGTTTTTCCACAACATAGGAATTCCTCTCTTACAGCAATTATACATGTGTTTCAGTAAGTAAAACTTGTGGCTGTGCTGTCTGGCATATGAATAGTGGTTGTATTAACAAACATTACTTCTATCCTGCCTGTAGAATGAGGTGTAGGCATGAACGGTGTGAAATTCCCTGAAAATTAGGAAATTTTGCCTCTGTTTCTACAGAGGACTCATCTAACAAAGACATGAACAGCTTGTGGATACTTGAGAGTCTCAATAACTATGTCGTCAGATAGTTCGAATGCAGCAGTAAGCAAGGTTGCTTAATATCAAAAATGAGGTTAGAGCATGAAAACATAAAACATAGATGAAAAGTTTCAGAACACCTAACTAGGAATTTAGCATTTATATGTGCATATCCAAGATGTGGTATCTTGGAAATGTGAATTCCCCACCACAGGTTCTGGGCACTAGCATGCCATCTAAAATATTTCAAATTCCATTATTACTATTTTGATATTGATAATCACTGCATTTATGCTATCTGATTCACTTCTCACCTGAGGCTTTCCACTTGTAAATGCTAAGGATGCACATCAGCATTTTTTTTGTTGTTGTTCATTGTGTGGTAATTATACTTATCAAAATACACTCTTTGCAAGAGGTAGTTAAAATGCAAACAATGGCCCTTGTATTTACTGAAAGAAAATATGGTTACATCTCAACATACTCTGTTAATGGAATCAGAAAGCAAGTTCTACTTGCTCATAGGCTTTAAGTTTACACTAAACACTCAAATGATACTCAAACCATCCTTTATAAGTGCAAATCCATTCTCTTAGCACCATTGTAAAGACAGTGATATTACTACAATGAAAGGTGAGAGGATAGCTTATGTTTGTTGACTACTAATTCAGCAGTATAGCTCCTGGAAATTTTTGTCATTTATTGCTGCTCAGGAATTTATAACCTGGAGAAGCTGGTGATAATGGGCTTTAAGCCTTACAAACTCCCCAAACCACCGGATTAAAGAATCTGCTGTATTCTGTGTAGTCCCTGAAGCACACTTTAATGGTTCTGCTGAAAGGGTATCAATCATACAGGAACCGTTCCACAAAGTTACACTGAGGCACTCCAAGATGGTTAAATGTTTTCATTTTCTGTAATGCAATACATTTGTAAAACTCTGTCTTGGAAGCCTAGCAATTAGAATCTTGGCAGCAAAAATTATGCAATCCGTTTTGCTTTGGTTTTAATTTCTGTAACTTTGAACTCCTAAGTTTTATGGAGCTCTCCTTTTTTTTTCAGATATTTTTGTTTCAGCATTTTTTTTATATGCTTTTCTATTTGTAGGTGGGAATTGGAAAGCAGGTATGATTTTCTTGTCATTTATAGGTGTGATATTTTGTTGATTTTTTTTCCAGGTGTGATCATTCATGCTGGTTATCCCTTTATGCTGGAAATTTTCCTGCTTTTGGTTATGCATCAGAAAGTTTGTATGTTTTCATAGAAAATATAGTAAAGCAATTTCTTTAAGGAACTTACCTGACTGGGAAAGTTAATATTTTTTACATATCATTGCCACTTATAAAACCCTGCAAAAGGATAAAAGTCTGGAAAATTTTAATCTGTCAGTTGAGTAAAATTTCAAATTAAAAAAAATGCTATTTACTCCTTAAGCCCTTCCAGAAGCTTTTTCTGCAGTTAAATTCATAGGCTACTCCATTCAAAGTTGCCTCATTAATGACTGTCAACTGATATCACAATCATGACAGTAAGACTATAATCAGCTATAATATGTGGGGGAAAGAAATCAGCTGTAAATCTTTAAAGTGACGTATTTTGGAAAAAAAAAGTCAAAAGTTACCTCATTTTTCTTCTCAGAGGCTTTGCAAAATGTATTTAAATAACATGAGCAGATATAATAGTTTTCTTAGAAAATCTCGGAATTGGGATACCAATTTGCAATCACTAATAAGATATTTTCAGGCAGGTTAGCCTTCTAGTTCGTTTCATGGTCTTAAGGAGGTTTATCCTTTAAATTCCAAATTCTGCAGATTTTTAGAACATGCAATTATCTGCTACCAATTGTCTCTTCTGTGACTCACATTTCAAAGAATAAATGCAACAATAATAACAATTACAGACCATGTAGTTCTATAAATTGACATTATGGTGTCAGATAAACTCTAATCCATAAGGCTATTACACCAAAGCTTCTGTTGTTTCTGAGGCCATGAAGTAAATGAAAAAGAGCCAAGTTCTCTTACACTGTATAAAAGCACAGGGAAAATTGTAAGTGTTGGCAACAATGATTGAGGCTAATCTATCTTGAAAACATTTTAATTTATACAAGTTGCAGTAACAAGATTGTATCATTAAGATAAAACCGCTGTCCTATGTAATAACGTACTAATGCTTTTCTATGGCTTTAGTTGCTCCAAGTTGTTTGGTGCTTTTCCATCCAGATACACCGCCTTGAAGACATCAGAAAGTTTAGCTAAGGATTTTGCAGCAGGATTTAAAAACAAGTCAGTAGCACAGAGTCCACATTCAGACTGGAACTCCTCTCCCTATAAGCTTTTTGGAGGTTGAATGTGGTTTTGCTTGGTTTCTTTTGGTTTTGTTGGGTTTTTTCTCTAATGAAGATCTGCCTATCTTGTTTCTCTGTTACCGTAAACTCAGGCTTTAGAGTATAATTTTAAGATAGCTGTAATATTGTTAAAAATGGGCATAATTTCAATAACTATTTTTAATTATTATAATTATATATTATTAATTCAATATGATTTGTCTGATTAGTTGAAATCTGCATCTTTTGTCACTTATGCAGCACAATAAAATATTGATTTATCATCATATGAAGATTCTTAAATAATTTTATAGGAATTTATTTGTGCATACTTGAAATCATTGTTTTCTGGTTTGATATTTTGAAAGTGCACCAAAGTTAATTTATTTTTCTAAGATACAAAGCGTCTTCATCATCTTAGCTCTCTTAGCTCTAACATTTCTACTTCTCTCTCTCTTTGATTTGTTTTCTTCCGGAGGCTTCAACACTATCATGTCAGGAAGTGGAAAATTGGGGCATATATTTGTCAGTTCTTTCCATTTTGAGACTAAGGAAAAATTCTATTATCCAGTGCTATTAGAACACATTTTGGAATAAAAACAAAATGTACTTTTTTTTTTTTTTTCCATAAGTGTATTTTATGGACATCTCCTTCAGCTTTCAAAAATTACTTTTTTGTTGACATTTTAAAACACTATTTATAATTGCTTACTTGTGCAATTCCCAGTATTTAAAATATAACCTTGAAAACAATGAATAGGAACTTAATTGATTTCAACTTCAATTGAGAGCTGTGCATGCCAAGTGCCGGGTAAATGTCATGATCATTTTTAGATAAGATGCTCACTTTCATTCCTGCCTGCCTGTCTGTATGCCTAACATGGTGTCTTTCCTTATCAAAGCTGCAATAGCTTTGGACTTACAGGCTACAGGCACAAGTCTCAGCCATTTTTAGGTTCCCTGTTAGAACAAGGCTTGAGTTCAGCAGACACTTTCTGTTCCCTGATTTGCATGAAAAGGAAACAAGTAAATGTGTCAGAGATCGCCATGTGCATGCGGTGCTCCAACATATATTTCTTGGGGACAGAGAGGGGACCAGGAGCTCAGAGCACACTGCAGTCACTGCCAGCCACTAAGTGCAATGTAAGAATCCAAACCCAGACATAGCAGAATTCTTCTAAAAGCAAATCTGTAGAAGTTACACACAGGTAAGTAGGAAGAATCCACTTCCAAATAGAAACCCCATATTAACACTTGGAAACAAGTTTCTGCATTCAGTTAACACTGTAAAACAAACAAAAAAAATACAAACAAAAGAAATTAGGATTATGCATTTTTTTTACTCATGTTAAGGACAGTAATTTTACTTGTATTCACTTCCCTTATCTGACAGGTGAGAGTCAGAAGTAAACTATTTTATATCTAACTGACAAGCAGGTACATTGGGTAGGACTAGGTTTGTGTTTATTCAGTTCATAACTATATTCATAATTTCACCATAATTAGTAATCTAATTGCCTGTATTAAGGGTGTAAATACTTCAACACTTGTGCATATGAGCTCTACTTCAGTTAATACCCCAGGAAAAAATTGCTTCCTTATTTACACATGTTGTGACATTTTTATCTGTCCTTCAGCTGTTTTTGCATTGTTGTGTATAAATGTTTCCATTTCAATTGACTTCTCTAAGTTGGAAAAGTTTTCCTTGGTATAAAGCTTGAAATATATTAAAGAGAGTAATGCATTGCTTAATCCCCAAAACATTCCTCCAAACAAACAAACAAACAAGGAAACAAAAAACACCAAACCACCCCTCCTCACATTATCAACAACAGAAAATGACATCTTATACCACATGGCAGTAATATTAAACATAGCCTGCTACTCAGTTACCAGCAATTGCTGTAAGGGATAGCATTTACCTGGCAGGCTACTTAGCTGATTAACCTTTTGCCATGTTGGAAAAGAACCACGCCCCCTGCAATCCTTGTCTTACCTCAATTTATTTAAAATTAACCACCAATATTACCTCTCGCCACAGTCGTTAACAGTCTTTAGTGAAAGTACCTCCTAAGGACTCCTTGAAAGAATAAATACAATTTTTTTGCTGGTTTTTTCCAAATAAAAGATTATATAGGTCTATTTAGAGATTTCAAGAGGACCAGAAATGCGGTTTGTGTTTTGTTTTGTCCCTATTCTCATTCTGCTTTTTATCTATGTATTTTTTTATTGCTTTAGTCAGCTTTATAAATATTGAGTCAGGACTCATTGGTTTGTAATTCCCTGAATCACCCCAAATACCTTCGTCATAAAATAGCTACATTGTTTGAACCTACAGTTTCTTTCTCTACCGTCCTAATTGTGTGACTGATTGCACATCTTTGTTAGTAACTAAGCCATTTCATTTTAAGTTCCCTCAAAGAACTCTCAGGTGAGAACCATCTGCTTCTTTGAATGTTTGTTCCTTAATATATCACTTTGAGCTCCATCTGACTTCTCATTATCTGACAACAACTCATCTTCATTACCTGAAGAGAGCAGTTCCAAATCACATATCTTCTCAACTTCCCCATGCTGGAAGTCGACACAAATCAATCATTTCACATCCTTGCAAGATGATTCTCCATAATTTCCCTCTTTTCTTTTTTTGTTAATCCAAGGGATTCAGAGATGTATTTTGTTTCTGAAACTGATACAGTCAGATTATTCTAATTTGGGATTTATCATAACATTAATCTTCTCTTTGAATTCTCTTCATTCCCTACTTTATATTCCAATCTTTAAAGGTGTTTCCTTTTTTTTGTTTTTTTTCATTAATAACTATTTCAAGTCAATATGCATGACAAAACACTCAGAGACTGAACTCCAATCAGAGGAGAAATATGTAGTCTCTGATGGCTATATTTTAGTTTCTACAAAAATCCCACTGAGGAGCTTTGGCAGAGTATCTCTCCAAAGCAATTACAAATCTTTATGTGGTACATATAATATAGTGACAGATCTCTATTAATAAAGAGAAAAAGAAATAATTTTACTTCTTTGTCCTTTGGGCTCCAGGAACAACACCATAAACAACAAAATTGAACTAGCAAACTGTAAAGGTTATTTTTTAACATCCATAACTACATAGTGGAAAATCAAGCTTGCCACATATCTGTTATTTCTCACTTAAAACAAATACTCTTTTTGCTAATTTATATCTAACAATTTACACCTTTGGCTAAGGCCTCTGATCCATTATACATTTTCATTTTGAGTCACAAATAACACAATGTCAACCTCTTAGCTGAAGAAAAAAAATGTTCCATACAGTGAATTTCATTAATTTGCATCTCCAGGTCCAAAATTCCAGGTCCTTTAGAATGCTGAACTATTTTACCATGACTCCAGAGCATAAACAACAAGAATATATGCTGGAAATTTCTTGGATTGAAATGGTTGGCATTTGGCAGAAAGAACAGGATGTTGAATGTAATACTCTGAAAGGAAAAAGTCTTTTTAAATGTGGAGTTCTTTTTAAGTAGATGTCTACCTTCATAGACTTTATTTAATGGTTTGAAATATTCATTGATTGATACGATTTTTGTGTTTGTATGTTTATTCCAGACTTTCCACTCTACATTTTGTCTTCTGAGTTATTCCCTCTACCTCTTTTTAATTCCTAGTTTTTTTCTGTCATTTTCATGTTCAAGTTTTTATTTGCCAAATTGTCTGTATCAGGAACAGGAGGACATATCCCTAATCATATGGAATGCCTTTTGTATGTTGTAAAACACATGTATTGTGACTTTTTTTTCCCATTAAATGATGCATATTTTATAATGAGGACATGGACGATGTTTGGTTTGGGTTGGTTGGTTGGTTTAATTAGTTGCCCTCCCATTCCTCTTCCTGCCGAGGTCAGCTGTCTAGTTGTTAATCCTGGGGGATAAATCATTCAGAAGTTTTCTAGTCACTAGGGAGAGTCTTTCAGGTTGGCTGTTACCTCTAAGAAGGACGTTTTGGATAAAAATGAATGAAAGTCAGTGCAAGCCATTTTTCCAATAAAAACAGCCAAATTTATAAACTATTTTCTCTGCATTACTACCATGAAACATTCAGGATATAGCAACTGTTCAGCTAAATATTGACATATTTCACAATTATTTGAAATATAAAATGAGTATCATAGTGTTTTCAAGATGTAAAGGCAGTTGGCAGATGTCTGAGCCACAGAGGAAAGCTGTAAGAGAGCAAAGAGTGGAAACTATGTGAAGCTTTGAAGATATCATTTTGCCACTCTACAGTGATTCAGGTAAGTACTTCCCATATACTGCGTTTTAATACTATTTCATAACTCTGATGTACGATGAACTATTGGATACTAGGATTACTTGCTTATCCAAATTAAATTTTGATCACACCTGATCTAAGGCAGCCCTGATGCAGGTGGGAAGGAAGTTGTATCAGTTGACCTTCACAAATCTGTTCCAAATTCAATTACTTTATGGCATTATGACCTTTTTCCAAGCCTTTTCAAGTCCAACATAAACTCTGAAAATACTAATAATATCTAAAATTATTAACTTTTCTTGAGTTTTTCATTACTAATGACCTCTAGTATTTTTCTTTTTTTTTTGTCAGCTCAAAAAGCAAAGCAAAGTCAGTACTATGTGTCTCTTCAGATAAAAGTTACAGAAACATTGAACTATGATGGGTATACACACACTTTTTTGTGTTAAAGGAGACTATACACAAAGTCCATTGCATTCCAAGGTTAAGAACCTTGACTGCAGATGTCCAAAGACATGCAGGATTTCTGATGGAACAGAAGAGAACCCAGGTCTGAGAAATCCACCCAGAACTGGGGAAAATGACAAAATCCTTACATGAGGTTTGTATCTTTCAGGAGGCCAGGAAAGTATTTCTTAAAACATCTCAAATGACTGCAGACATCTACCTTCAGGCAACTGTATCTTATCCATGCTATGTAAAAAATGCTTGTAACTGAGCTTTTACCCATTGTTGAAGAAAAGAGGCTGAAAATCTCTGGCTAAGAAAACCAGCAACTAACTTGCCTAGTAGGGACTAAAGCTGTTTCCTACAAAGGATATTTATTCCTGAAGGCAACTAACTAACAGGTGCATGACAATTCATCAGAATACTAAAATAAATAAAATAGCTACAGGTCTGTATACTAGACAAGGCTACTTTATGCAGTACCTTTAAAAACACACAAATAAATAAATAAAGGCAGAAATGCTAAGATACTCTATTTCCAAGTGTTCCTATGAAAAATTTAGACAGAAAATACATGATTGATAAGTGCTTCAAGTCCTTTCATGAACACATGATTAATCCCATTTCAGTAACCACCTTAAACCAGGTGAATCTCATGTGATCAAATTTGTTAATTTTGCAGGTGTGATATTCCCTTTCAGCTGCACTTTTGGTCAATTTGATGTGTAATCAAGGCCTGTATAACTCTCTCCTTTTCACTTTCATGTAATAGATTCACTCTGTGAAAGCTGTAAAGCTGATGTAACATATTCCATAGAGAATTAATACTCTTGGGAGGAGAATAATTAATATACTGTGTTCTACTGCAATGGCCTATATATATAGGAAAATAGAATATACTAGTTCTGTGTTGCTTTACATCTTCTAGACGCCAACGAAAATAGATAATTTTTCTCCTTTCTTCCACAGTTCTCCAACGACTACAGTACCCTCATACTGCAGGGATTGAAAAGCAGTACTAGTACTCACTCTGAGGAGCTTACACAGCTTCAATTTTTCTGCTCTGGTGTATCGTGAGCCTTGTGTTGCAGCACGTATGCAAACTTCTCGTTGCCTTTGCTGATTTCTGATGACCTGACCCAAAATCAAAATGTAATCTGAACATTAGGCTAAATGCATTCTTTTCATGTTTATATTGAGCTGAAATCAGATATGGTTGCTCTCATTCTGACAGTATTGCTCCAGTATACTTACTGTTCAATATTTTCTCTATTTCTAAGCAAAAGTAATAAAGTACTGTCTCAAGGTTAGTAAAGATAACATACTTTCAGTTAAAAAAAAAGTACTGATTACATAAATATAGGATTTTCCCACTGTTATATGATGTCCTGCAGTCAAAGCCGTGCAGGACTAACTGCTAAACAAGGTTGAACAGTGATAAAGAACATGCATTTTACTTTATGTGAAAGTAATTTTCCAATTATGCCCATATATTTCCTTTCTCATTTCTCTATTGTCTTAAAAAATTTTGCAAAGAATGTGTCACGTGTAAAATTCAAAAGGATATAGAAATTTTTTTGTGACTGATTATTTAGCAATAGGACAAGAGGACATAGTCTTAAGCTGCCCCAAGTGAGATTTAGGTTGGACATTAGAAATTATTTCTCCACAGAAAGACTGATTAGATTTCGGAATGGGCTGCCCAGGGAGGCTTTGTAGTCACCATCCCAGAGATTTTTAAGGAAAGACTGAACATGGCCCTCAGTGCCATGGTTTAGTTGACATTGTAGTGTTAGGCCATAGGTTGAACTTGATGATGTCAGAGGTCTTTTCCAACCTAAATAATTCTGTGATTCTGTAAATAATGTTAAAATGTTTGATTCTAGTAAACATATATTGCACAGCATAAGAATTTAGATGCAAGGACTTTACAAGTTATAATTTAGGGAAGCAGTTCTAATACATCTAAAAATATTAACTACTATTGCTACTGTAAAAATTACAGTTGCAGAGTCAACATTATAAAACAATATATGCTGCACAACTTTTTTTTTCTCCTCCTTTTCTTCTTTGCAGAATATCAGGCTTATATAATATCCACATGGCTTCCCTATTCCCTCATAGCCAAAATATACTTCATGTCTCTATCACTTTGTCCAACCAAATCTCTTTCTTCCTCCTTATAATCTTAAATCTTCTATTGCACTCAAATGCAACTTTTGTCTGCACGAGGGCAACGGAGAGAAGCAGTAATGACGTGTACCCAGAAGCAATCAAATATACAGCTTACTAACTGAGTCATGCCAACATGTCAAGTCTATTTTATCTCTTTCTGACACAAAAAGATCTTCAATTAATTTGCTTGTTATAGACATTTGGAATTGGATGTTGCTACTCCTTGATGTGAATCAGGAGGCAGTCAAATCTCATCTGCACATTTGAGTGATACTTAGCTAAAACATCTAATTACTGTGGGCTTTTAAACCATGCAATTTTCTTTCAAAATTTTGCTTCAAAGCAATGGCTTAGTTCAGAAGCAGACATAGGTAGTATATCTATCTGGGGCTAATTCTAAGGAATGGACTTGCTCCTATCCTAAAAATTCAGCTTCAGTTGCTGCCTAAACCTGCAAATACCTAAATATCTAAATTCATGAGCTTCTGTTTCCCTTGTGGTTATAGTGGGGTTTCTTTCCCATAATCTTCCATATTTCTGCTCCTGGATGAAGCTAATTAGCAGCTGACCAGCCTCCAAAACCCATCAGGACTTAGAAATTCTCTATTTTTTATTCTGAATCAGTCTCCAATGTAAGTTTTCTTTGTCTAACTCACATAAAGGACAAATACAAGACTTAATAGTCTAGTAAGTAGACATTGAGATCAGGTATAGAAAACCTAAACAAATTAGAATTCATGTGCTCTAGCTATATAAATCCAGTACTTATACTGGGATCTAGTCACTGGGAGATAATCTCCTTTCATAACCAGTAGAGTTTTCCTCATTTTTAGAAAGCTGTAAATCTGATTCAGTTTAGATAATCACCTTTAAATTAATGAAAATTGCTCCTTTGAAACCATTATGAGGGTTTGATAATTTCTAAAGCCCACTCTCTAACAACCCTACAAACAGCGGTCCAAAGTAAGACCCTTTTGAGCCCTCAGTTCCCAGAAGATAAAGGGTTACTGAGGATGTCTGAAACACTGATAACCAGATGGCTGAGAAGCCAGCCAAGGACTGTCAATAATAACAGACAGGAATTGCTGGTAGTAGTCAAGGCCTGTTGGTATTAACACGCTGTGAGAAAGAACAATTTTTGGCTGGAGAAGGGGGGCCAGGTGGAGCCAGGGCAGCATTTTTCCATGAAAAAGAAAAACAACACAGTACAGCCCAAGCACCGGAATGATTGGCAGGAAGTAGACGTGGACTATGCAGTGGGATTGGGACCACCAAAGACCCTCAAAGCCCTCTGACCCTTTTCCAGAAAGGCCTTAAAGAACAGACTACGCATGACAACTAATTAGCATAGAAAGCAGGAAACCTGTCTTCAGGGTGGAGAAACTTGTCCATAAAAAGGTACCACTCATGGCCCAGGCAGTGCCTCTGGACCCCAAACATCTCATCAGCTGGAGCAGTGCAACTGGATTGCTGCGTATGGGCTAGGTGGATGCTGAAACCAGAACTGGTATCTCCTCAGCTGGGTCAGCTCTGAGACCAGGATCGGCATCCCATCAGCTGTATTGATGCTGTAACAAGGGCCAGTGATTTTTTTTTCCCCTTCTCTTTTTCTCCTTCTTTTCTTCTTTTTCTCTTTGCCTTTCTTTAATTAATCTCTCCCTTTCTAATTAACCTCTTTAATTTCTCTTTTCCCTTTTAACATACCCTTTTATCCAAAACCCACTGCCGTGTGCTTGATTTCTCTTTTCCCTTGACCCCTTTATTCAAAACCCATTGCCATGTGCCTATATAGAAGATCAGAGACTAACAGACCAATTTCCATGCCAAGTGTGTAATTTACTAATTAAACATTCTGAGAGTTTATGGACCCTCTGACTTTCAGAATTCCTTTTGACTAATGAGCATTTTTGAATCTTAAGTACTTCCTTCCTTTTAAGGGTGGGTCGTCACACACTATGCTTTCTAAAGAGAGGTGTAGATGTCAAGCTTGTGTTTAGAAATCCAAGTGTATAACAAGGGCTAACGTATTTCACCTCTAGGTTTTCTTTCTTCTCTGCCTTATTCGGAACAACTGAGGAAGGACATCTAACCCATGGTGCAGATGATCTATTTAACATTACTCTCTAAGGTACTATGAGCTAAATGTCTTACTAATTAAGTTGTGGAACATGTCTCTAAAGAAAAAAATACAGACTTGGTAAAGTTGGAGTGGCCTTGATGGGAAAAGTATGAGTGGTCCTATAGTCTGATAGTTTAGATAACAACCTGTTGAACATTTGGACTAATTTCCTTGTTTTGCTGTTCTGTGTGTATTCCAGTAGAACAGCTTCAAGAAAAGCCATAGATTCAAAAATATTTGGTTAGGATGTCTGTTCCAAACATGACAATGGACATATATGCTCCTATGTCTGCTATTCCACAAGACTAGTTGTTGTTCTAATCAATAGATTAAGCCTCAGCCTTATGTTTTCAGGGGTCTAGGAAAGAAGTCTGACCCAAGAAAACAGACAGATGAATCCCCACTGCTGCCCACAATTAGAAGCCTGCTGCTGTAACGAGGTAGAGAATAAGTCCTTTCCTTCCCCTTGGCAATTTGTTTCTTCCTACTTCCCATTGTTTAGCATCATAATTTCTGTGAAATAGACTGGAAAGTTTTCTAGAATATGAGTTAGTATTGTGCAGAAGTATTAAGTACTCCACTAGAGAACTGCATTAAGTCCTGAAGAGACATGGAACTTGTTTGTGTTTTTCCACCACCCCAGTTAGCAGTGTACATAGAAAGTGTCAAGAGCTTAATTTCTCCTTCTAGAAATAGGCATTGATCCTTGGCAGCTTACTTCTTGACCAAATAGGTTTCATAGAGTGCAAATATGGCCAATAATTAGGCTCTGCCATGTCTAAAATCTTTCATGGAATTAACCTAAGCAATTTGAAACTGCTTTGGTAAGTTCTTCCTATGAGGAGAAACACCTTGCAGCTTAATGAGATATCAGGGGAGGGAAGAAGATTAATTTATTTTTTTCAAAAAAGTCTGAAGTGCAACTGAGGAAATGGTGGGAGGTTTTTCAACCATATTTCATTTATGGCTTTCATCAACAAACAACTTTTTATATCAAAGGGTCGTGCCTCAAAGCACAAGTAAACATTTTATTAACAGGGCTTATGTAATGTCTATTAAGATCTGCCTCATGCAGAAGAGAAGGAAACAAAAGGTTCAAACTGAGGCTAACTCAACTTTTTCAACCTTTCTCTAAGACTACACAAAGATACTATTTTAAGTTATCATTTTAAAACTTGATTTGATAAATTTGTTTTAAGCAAATACATCAAAAAAGTCTGAACAGTTTATTTTATGACTGTTCAAATAAAACATTCTAATATACCAGCCTGTCCTTGCAAGTTTCAAGGTTACCTACAACAGATTAGAGCTGTCAAGCCTCATGATGCTTATTACATATTGTTTCTCTTAAGGTTTCCTATGAAACTGTTAGCCTTTTCCTTTGACATTTCCTGTTCTGCATGGCTGAATGTACTTATAAGCCACACATTGCTTTGAAGGTAGTCTAAGTAGTGTTCAGGTTAAATTAATTGCTAACAAGTTACACTTATTGAATTGCCTTTGTTTACACTGCAAAAGAATATTTTTATCCTTGGTGGTTTCAATAGTTTCCTTTCAAGTAGCTCATGTATAAGCATATTAATTATTTTCTTCTTAATAGGAACATTGAGAAATTCTGTTCTGGATTCTAATAATGTAGTTAATTAATTATTTTTTACACATCAAAAATAATAAAAATAAATGTACTAAAAATGGTTTAAATATTTGTTTCATTGAATAGGGAAACAATATTTCAAGGTACATTTTGCCTAACTATTCTGTAAGAAGATATCTATAGGGAGAGTACTAAATTTCTACAAAGTATTTTGCAAAGAATGGAATAAAGTAAGCAATCAGGAAAAGAAATAGGGGAAAAATAGCTAAACCTAAATAAAACAATATGACTCTTAATGCATACTGCATATTTCTAAAATTATATCCACTATTATTTTCAAGCCCATATTTACAGTTGTCTCATTTTTACTACTTGCCTGGCTGAATATTTTTATGACTTTTCCCCCTTATAGCTAATAAAACCTTTAATGCCAGTATAATTGCGTAACTGATGTATTAATTTTTTTTTAAATAGAAAATTATGTAAGAATTTTCCATAGAATACCATAGCTGTAGCAGCTAAACTGAATAGCTGTGTAAACTACATCTACAGAATTTATGCTCCTAAGGCAGATAGAGTATCACCGTGCAGATCCTCAACTGCTAAACTGAACTGTAAACAGAATTTCTGGCGTTGATAGCAATTTACTTGAATTGGGCATCAGACCCCTCCTTGGCTAATTTTCCTGGCGTGAAAGTATGTGATCTGTCTTGCAGTATAATGAAAATATGGAGATATTTCTGTTAGGCATTTACATTACTTGTTCTCAATGGCAACAGTGCACTAAATGGGTTGTTAATACAGTAAATTAAAAACAGTGTATTTGTTGCTTTCATAAAGCTTTATAGTATATGCAATACTTTCGTATAACTTTTATAACCCTCTACATCTCTGCAAGAGGCCAGTTGGCTGATGTTAAAAGAATGTATAAATTTTCTGCAGTGCTTCCCCTAGAGTGTATGGCAGGAGTTCAATATTTGCAGCTGACTCTATTTAGTAGACAATAATTCAGAATGGAAAATTACACAATACATACAGGTTGACACAGTTTAACATAATTGACAGTTTGCTGAGGGACATCCCAGCTGGATTAGCTTGCACAGGGAATAGCTGTCTGTCTGAAGGTTAGACTAAGGGCACCTACGAAACCATGATGTGCAAAGGTACAGCAACTTTGCAGAGAGATTGCCTCTCTCTTGACCTCATTGCAATAAATACAGAGCGTCCTGCATTCACTCTCTGGGCACTTAAGTAGCATAAAAATACAAACAACAAAATGTAAATGCTCCTTTTATGGGGATATAAAACTATCCTATGAGATATTAAAGCACTCATAACACATTTGTAATGTTTTTAAAATGCTAGAGTATTATTCAGAATTTGACAGCTGGATAGTGCAGCAACAGCAAGAACTGAAAAACACATAGCACCTCTTGTTCTACGTTTATCTTAATAATATATGTACACTGTTCATGTATGAGCCTTACTGCAGCAATATTTTTGTGCCTTTTGACAGTGCATAAAAACGGTGAAAAGAAATGTAAAAATCTGAGAAACATAGCAAGTGCTATCATTTTAAAATATGTTGCTGTATTTTATCTAAGGAAGGAGGGTAGAGAGGAACCTTGGGCCAAGGTTTAACAGCAGTTTACAAAGAAACCAACTGTTATAAGAAATATGTCAGGAGTTATTTAGACTATGTTTTTACAGAAATTCCTAGCCTGAGATGTTTGATAACTACATAAATAGTAGATCTGAGTGGATGAAAAGCTGAGTGGTCTTTGCTGCTGTTTTAATTTTTTTAGCAATATTCCCAATTTCAGAATCCTCAGTATAGAATTCCAAATATTTATTAAAAAAAAAATCACTTGATAGTTCCAGTTATGAGCTGAATCAAGCCCTTTACTTCATAGCCCCTTTATTTCAAAGAAAGAAATATATCTTGGGGTCTATCTTTACATAGAAAAGTAGTTCAAGAAGGGTAAAAGATATTGTTGAAAATGTCTTGCGGTAGTATCGTTTGCTTATTTTAAAATTCAGAGTTATCTGAAATGTTTGCACATAACTTGCCTAAATACAGCCAAGTTAAAAAAAAAGTACCTTGATAAAAACAAAGGGAGTGACAACAAATTCAGTGGAACTTGTGTACTTGTCCACTAACTCTGGATAATTAAATACTTCAGTAATTTTAGAAGAGTATTTTCCTTAATTAATATTTAGAATATATATTTTTTTTTTATCATTGGTTTATACATCACATAGTGTCACAGATCAGATCCATAATTAAAATTCTTAAACAGGGAAAAAAACCCCAGTTTTAAATGGAAGATGGAAATTAAAAACAAAGACAAAAAAGAAACATTAAAAAAAATTAGGTGTTCGGTCTCCTGAAGCAAATAGCACAACTTCCAAAGATACAAGTAAGACAAGAACTTCCCTGGATGCACTACACTGAGTAGTCAGTTTGGCAATACTTAAAGCTTTGATGTAATTACCAGGATGCATCAGTGTAACTGGCACATTAAAAAAAAAATAGTCCTTGTATTTTCACTATACCATAATATTTAAATCAGTTCTCCTAAATGTTTTCCAGATGCATTTTCATACAGTAGCAAGAACAGTTTCCTTACCACATTAATAGAAATTTATTTAATAACTCAAAATCTATTTTTTAAAAGAAAAACTATTTTCTTATGGGCAAAGAAGGATATGTGTAATCACTGCCACCAGATGAAAATTCAAAACTCAAAAAAAAATTATTAATAAAAATATTTAGGTGTACATGTCAGTGTTATGTTTTTGGTGCAGAAGAGAGAAATAGTACATGCTTTGAATATAAAAATGTTTTATGTAGAAAGTTTTACTTGAACTAATTAAAATGCAGAATTTCAGAGATATGAATTTCCAGTACATGGGATAGGCAAATCATTTAGGAAGTGCTCTTAGGAAGTGAGTTGTATGTGTGCATAGAGAGAAAGTTAGAGGGATCTTACTTCCAAATTCTTTCAGCAGTGGAAAATAACCCCAAAAAATGAGAATTGAGGATTGTATATCACCCAAAGGACTCTTCTAATCTCAATTATTTTTCAAATCTTTGGTTCTGTGGAAAGAATTCAGTCAAGTAAAATAAATATTTAATAAGCCCTGTACCACTCAGTTTCATGGAGTCCTAATGCCTGCTTTTGGAAAGTATGACTTCAAATTTAATCAGGCCGCAAGAAAAACATGTTTATGTGAGCCATTCCTTCTTAGTTATCAGTTATCACACTAGGAGCTATCCTGGATCAAGGCCCTTGTGAACTGTTAGGACAAAATCAATAGCTGAGGAATACATTTTCTACCTTGCAAGATTACTCAAAGACGTCTTGAGAAATCCAGGGACTAATTCATTCACCCTCTGCTGTGGGAATATAGTTACTCATAATTGCCAGTCTTATGAAATTTTCCTCTCATACTGACTGAATTCCTGACTCAGCTGTAGTATTTATTCAACAGACAGATAAGTAGTAAGTTAATCAGCTCTCTCCAGAAATCTCTAAAGCAATTACATAATTGTTTGACATATTTGATATCTCATGCAAACAGAGGTGCTCAGATCTAGACAAGCAAGGCAAACTGAGATTTCTGCAGGTTATAGGTGCTTTCACTACACATCAACACATTTCCAGTAGAAGAGAACAATCAGGAAGAATTAAGAAAAATCCAGATCAATCAAAAGCAACTGAATAATTGCAGGTGCATCTGCTAAAGCAGAATTTTCTGTTAGATTGCCTACTTTTCCATTTATTCACCTCTCCTTTTCTATGTTAATTGTATCATATCAGTCATAGAGATTCCGCAAAGCAAATCCATTCTCCACCTACACTGTTGCCATTTCTCATGGAACTGCATCTGGATACCTTAAAAAAACCCCACTGCTTGGTGGAAATATCCTTTACTTGTAAAAATAGCTGAAAAACACCCCCTTCCAAATATTAAAGCATGAGGAAAAGAAATGTTGGTAAAGAATGAGGTCATGGGCAGCAAAAGAACAAAAACAATTTTTGCCTGTTGTGTGAAGTTAATTGGACACTCTGACCTTGAGGTGTGAACCAGAGTAGAGCATTCCAAGAACCAAGGTACTTCAGAAGAAAGTAACAACCTATACTGGGAAGAGAATTTCACAGAAATTTTTCACATGTTGTTTAAAGCTGCATGCTTGACTGCTTTTTTTTCCTTCAAAATTTTTTCTCAAATTACTAAAATAGGCAGCTAAAACTTTGAATATACTCATAAGGAATCAGAAAAATTAAATAATTTTGTAGCATCAATTAATATCTTTTCAGAAATTAATTTCTCTTAATGGAAATTTCTGTTACTGAGCACTAGAGAGGAAGCCTCTAAATCATATCTTTAGTCTTTTCAGGTTTTCCCTACTGCTCTCCATCCACTCTTCAAACTTTAAGATTTTTACTGTCTTGAACAAAAGGTTAGAAATTTGTTTACTTTGCTGCAATCTTGTCTAAACAATCTGTTGCATTTTTTTAGGAAAGAAATACAAAATATAGGTGTAGTATGCTAAATAAAAGAAATAGTAAGTGTCATCAAAATGGATTGAGTGAATCTATAACACGGATGTGTTGCATTTCTCTATTTCAAACTCTTTCCTACATGACTAGCATGATAACTATTCTTGAGCACATGGAACAAAATATTCCCTGATTTTGACAGATTTTCTAATAAAATCCTATCCAATAACTTTAAATATATATTTGAGGACATGTTGACGTGGCCTCCAAAAGTATTTTTTTAATAATGGTGTCAGGATCAAAAACACAACCCTTAACCATGTCTTTGCAGCAGAACCTATTGTTTTATTATCTTTGAGTGGAGTTTTCTATCTATTTTTTCTTTTTTAAGTAATTTTAATTTTAACTCCCTGTACAGACTCTTCCATGTAGACACCAGCTTCGGGACTGCTAGAAGATCAATATGATATTGATACACTTTTTCCATATAGATATAGCTATAGATATAGATATATAGATATATATGTGTGTGTGTGTACATGTGTATCTCTCCAAAACATCACAGAGGTGGTTTGGATTTATCAGTTAGATTTTTCAATGAAGCAAAAGTACGGAACAACCTAAGGACTCCTGTTGTAGTCAGCATTTTTATTTAGTCTTTGCAGCAGCTTTACGCATATTTGAAAGAAAGTGTGAATGACTTATTTCATTCCAATAAATATGAAAAACAAAGTATTGTAGGAGTACTAACATTACAAGGTCAAGCTTTAAAAAAACATACAGAATGCCTGAATGACTGCTTATCTATATAATAACCTCTGGACTCCTACCCTAATACATCCATTATGATGCATATTTTATTTGTGTGCACCCTTTTTCCCCCCTAGGAACCCAGTTCCACGAGTATTTAGGATAGTCAGTGCTCACCGAGTATGTACGAGTGATTCTTTAAATCCTCTTCTACAGCTTCTGTCTACAGAGACAGTTTCTGTCTATACAGTCTCTGTTTACAGAAAGCTATCTCAAAAGATTCTCAATTGTTTTACTACCAAATGTTTAAACTCTTCTCTGAATATAGCTTTTCATTTGGTTGATGTATTTTCTGTATTGCTCTTTGTACAGGAGTGCTAGGGCAAAGTTAGCTTGCTTCACAGTGGCTGGTATGGGGCTGAGTTCGGATTTGTACCGAACACAGGCTTGATAGCAAAAAGATGGGTTTTTTTATTGCCGAGCAGGGCTTACACAGAGCCAAGGACTTTTCTGCTGTTTGTACTGCCATGCTGGCAAGGGGTTGGGAGTGCCTGGGAATTTAGGAGGAGACACAGTCAGGAGAGGTGACCCAAACCAACCAAAGTAGTATTCCTGACCATATGGCATCAAGCCATATGAAGTGGGGGAAAGAAGGAAAAAGGGGTGGACACTCAGAGTGATGGTGTTCGTCTTCGCAAGCCACCACTGCATGCAATGGGACCCTGCTTTCCTGGAGATGGCTGAACACTTGCCTGCCCATGGGAAGCAGTGAATAAATTTCATGCTTTCCTTCACTCGCATGCATAGCTTTTGCTTTCCCCATTAAACTGTCTTGAACTCAACCCACAAGTTTTCTTACTTTTACTCTTTCAATTCTCTCCCCAGTCCTGCTAATGGGGGAGTGAGTGAGTGGCTGTGTGGGGCTTGGTTGTTGGCTGGGTTCAAACCAAGACAAGAGGGTGGTTCCATTCTTCCTTAAGAATCAGCTCTCTGGGAAAAGTCAAGGAACATATGGACTGGTTAATTTTGGGTTGTAAGAACAAAAATAGCAGGAGGTTTTCTTTCCATTTTTTAGTAGCAGTTAAGACTGCAAAACAGAACCGTCAATTCCTACCATGGCAATTCCTTCTAAGAAACTTCTGCGGCTGTTCATCCAGATTCTTTCAGCTTTTCTCAACTGCTTTATCTTGCCTCTTGGTTCACTTATGAGCTGGGCTATGTTACAAGTAGAATGTGGGGAAGAAGCAATTGAAAAATACCACATTTGAGAGTGGGAAACTCGTTCTTAGGAATCATAAATTCCCCTCCTGCCGCAGGATACCTTCTCCAGGACCAAGAACAGATCTGTGTCAGAGGAACTTCCCATGATCAGTTTAGTCAATCGATTTGGAAGTTCTCGTGCATTCTGTTAGGATCAGGACACTAGTTGTAACTTTTTGTTTCACAATCTGGCACCTTAAATTTTGTTTTTGTATTAAGGATGTTCATATATGTGTATGCAAACACACATATAAACATAGGTATATGTGCATGCATGATGTACTATGATTGGTTTCATTTAATGAAAAAATATAAATTAATAATCCTAAACATCTATAGAGATTAATCTGTCTCCATGTGCAGCTATATAAAATCAAAAGCTGTACAGATGTATAAAATAAAGCCATATTAAAAGTGTCTAGTTCTTTCTTTAAGAATATCAAAATAGATACATGAAGCGCAATTACAAGCTATAGTGAATTGCTTCCCAGAACCCAAATGGTAAGGAACTGCTTAAATACATGGCAACCCTGCTACAGGGATGTGGCTAAAATGCTGTTCTTCCCTTGACTTTGGAAAGGGCAGTACTGGGGCTGGTGAAAATGTGCCTGTGCTACCACACACTTCAGAACTCGAGGGCCTCTGGCTGAAAGAAATAGTCAGCATCATATTATGACATTGTGCTGGTTTTATATTTACAAGTTTGAGAGGAAGCTTTTTATTTTATTTTTCAAAGTTGCCTGTGGCAATAAGCTTGGAAAACATAGTTGTATCAAACAGCCAAATAGCTGCAGACCACAAGAGATTTCAAAGTTGGTTATGTAAACCGTGTCCCAGAGCATTCCTTGCTTTTAAATGCTAGTCTCCTAGCTGAATATTTTACCTTATTTTCTATAGTTATATTCCTGTGGCCACATTATTCCCATTTTAATTTATTTTATGTGTCCAGACTCATAATAATAAGTTAAAGCACTCAGCTAACAACCCTTAGGAAAAACATGGTGGTCTGATGTACGTATACACATCGAGCTCTCGTTTCTAGGCAGTGTGGTTGGATGGCAGAAATATCCTCTTGAGCTGGCACACGTCACAGGGTTGCTCTTTGGGGCAGAGAGAGCTTTTACTAATGGCAGATCTTAGGATGACCCCAGTTTGAGCTCTTCCTGAATTGATGCTGTATTCCACACCAGGTAACTCCATCCTTGAGTAAAAAACCTAAAGGTTTGAGTTTTATTAACTGAGACTTAGAAACCCTTATCCAAAGTAGAGATATCCATTCTTTCCATTTCTTCCCTTACACATAAATCATTGTCCAATTCTGAGACCAAGACTGGACCCAGCCATAACTAGGCTCCATCAGGAGTTTAGAAATTGATGGAGTCCAATCTGAATCTCACAACTCAACAGGAGTTTTTACAGCCCTTTACACTTTCTTGTCTCCAGTCTCTACATCAATCACTCTGGCTCAATTCTAATCCAATTTTCCTGTGTATGTTTCTTCCATGCAGTAATAAAGTGAACCTTCGCCAAACTGCACTTTGACATCATATTAAAATGGCTTTTGCTAATACCTGTGATGGTGGTCCTTTAAGCAATCTAAATCATTAATTCCTGACAAACTGGCATAGTCAGCAGGATCCTAAATCAGGATTAATGACAAGAACTAGGAGAGTAGAGGTATGTAAATCTGAATTTCAATGGATTGTATTTGCACATGATGCATCTCCTTTTAAAACTTGGAGTCAGAACCCATTACCTACCTCTCTATGCTCCTGCAGTCCACCATAATCCTCCATGTCTCCCCAACAGGGCTATAAAATTGCCTTTCATTCACAAACTTTTTGGTTTACTGGAAATACGTTAATTGAATGTCCTTCTGTAGGACTTGGAGTCAGCATGCTCTCACCTGGAAAAATAATCCATATTTGACAAATAGAGACTTGCAAACCCAAATTACCACAAAAAGTTAAAAAGAAATTGTTCTTAGAAAAGAAAAGCTAAAGAAATAGATTATATCCTTACTTTCTTTTAATGAAGAACCTCAGTTGCATAGATCCTGAAAAAGATGAAGTACTGAATGAGACAGGAGTTCAGCATCTAACTTCAACCTTAGATCTGATGTGTGTGAAGTTTGTTAGGATATTATAGTTGTACAAGAGCCTGGAAAAAGAAATCTTTTAATACTGAAGTGGCCTGAGGACACAGCTATGTAATGGATGGAGTTTATGGATTATTAACTGAATAGAAGGTGAAAATAAATTGGAAGTACAGCACCTGTGCAATTTGAAATTTTTATTACAGAGCAATGCACATGCTATAGCAAAAATGACAACTTAAACTTTACAGTGGTGGTTTTATTTGTTTCTAGATTGAAGATTTTTTTCAGTTCTGTTCTGTTAATGCTAGGTTATTACTCTTGAAAACTAATATGACTGGAATATCTTGCAAATGTACATACAGGTTAAACTCAAAGTGGAAAACATATGAGGCAGATTATACATAGTATTATAATAACACACCTGCTGTTGATATTAGTATTTCTTAAAAATTTACTTAAGTAGCTGAGTATGAAGAGAAAAAGGAAGACTTCATATATATTTATCAGCTGTCTAAGGGCTTTTACTTTCTGCCTTAATGTGTTTTTCAATTCTGAAATTCTCTTCTGATGCTAAGCTTCCCTTATTTACCTAAACGGTGGATGAATAATTGATATTATATCACTTGATAATTAATTTACCATTTTCTGAGGTTTATCCATTAGTCGGCTCTTAATTCATGTAACATGCTATGTCATTGTGTCATGACTGACATTGCAATACAAGGAGAAAGACCAGAAGTACAAAAAAATAATTGCAGTTAAAGCAAAAGCAGTTATTAAAAATAACCTTGAATTTTAACCAACCTCTGATGATGTAGAAAAGAAATACGAAAAGAAATCTTAGACCAAAATGACTTACTATTTATCTTTTTACTTCAGATTTTCTTTTCCGATCAGTACAAACTGATGTGAACTCAAAAGTTTAAGGCCATTTAAGCACCTCAGTATGTCAGACAATTCAGCATTTGAATATAGCATCTAATTAATTAAGTCATTACCACTCAGAGCTTTCAAAAGCACACATGGATTGAATATATATATAGATGTTTACATCTCCTTAATATGTTTACCTCATGACACAAAAATGATGCTTTCTAACTTTGCCAGGGAAAGGGTGACAGGTGGAGGATAGTAGAGAATTTTATTTATGTAATTTTTTATACAGATATCAAGAAAATAGCATTTCAACTCAAAAAAAATCCTCTTCATGAAGAATTGTATTAAAATGCAGGAAAACAGAGAATATTGAATAAACATTTTCAGCAACCTAGTTTTAGTAATTACCCACAATGCCCTCTGAAGTTCTATTCATTTACATTCCTAGGCTGTGCATTTAAAATAAATTACTGTAAAATATTATATGGCATATAGAATTGAACTTTGGAAAATTTTCCAGCAAATTGGCAAATATATAACGTGAAAAACCTCCTGACCTCATCTGTCAGGATTCTGCCCTGTGAGGGAAGTTGAGGGTACACCCGATCTCACTGCCTGTGTCATTGAAGCTATTGAAAAGCACCGGTCCCAAGCCAGAGCCCTGGGCAACACTACTCATCACCAGCCTCCAGCAGTTGTGTCCATACAGCTAATTTCTTATCCACCAAATCGTCCACCCTTCAAAGTCTTCTTTCCAATTTGGAGATAAGGAGGCCCTGTGGGACTGTGCCAAAAGCCATATAGAAATCTAGGTAGGTTATGTCAGTTGGTCCTCCCTTGCTGACCATGCAGCGTCCTTTGGGGTAAATTTCCAGAATACCATGAAGTTATTTTTTCCGTTCACACAGAAGCATACAAACACAGTTAATTTACAAGGAAATACAATATTTTGAACTTAATATATTTTTGGTTTGTTGCAGTTTGCAACTTGCAGGAAGTATAAAAAATAACTTAATTAATCTCTTAATTGCTTCCTGTGGTTCAGATAACTGCACAGGGAATTTCCTGAGAGAAAACTATTTAAAATCTTTGTAGACATCCAGTATCTCTAGTACCTTTTAGTTGCCTCTGAGATAGAAAGACAAGAGGATCTAGAATAAAATGCAATATGAATATAAACATAAGAGGTTTATCCATCAACTGCATAATAATGGTTATATAGGACAACTTTTTTTTTTAACTGGAATACAAATACCTGTTACATAAGAGGTAGTTGGAGAGGTAGAATATTGAACCTCTTGCTGTTGAGCATGTCCTGATTCAATGTTTCTGAAAGTGGGATTTCTACACATTGTCTGCCATATATTAAGTTGCTGGTCACTCCTCAAGACAGAGATCTCTATCAAATTTGGCAGGAAATCATTCTGCAGGTAAGGACAGACATCCATAGCAGAGACTTGTCACCAAGGTTTTCAAAGATCTTAACAGAAAAAGATGTTTACAGATTGAGGAAAAAGAAAAGGAGCCTAGGTCTTCGTGAAAGAGAAGAGTATACCCAGGCTGAAAGGTACTTGCAATGGTTTATATTTTGCTACAGGAGACCAGTTAGTTCCTTACATGAAATCAAGTTCAGCAATGACTTTCCTAATCAATGTATTTCTGAAGTGAAGAGAATATAATAGATGTAGTTTCATTTGTCTTCTGACTGCAATCCTATGCCCAGTCCTAAGAACTTCACAGAATTGGATAGAAAAGCAGTATAGAATATTACATTTTTTTCTACTGTTATGAAACATTGCATGAAAATCATGTTAGGCTATGCTAAGAATCAGAAGACATCTTCAGCTTGGAAATCACTTCCTCTTTTCAGAGTAAATTCTAATCTTTAAATTTTAATATAGACTTAGCATTGAATTATGTAAAACCATCATAGAGTATGTTGCTTCCGTTTGTGTTTCAGGAAAAGCATATAATCTTTACGTTGTTTGTAGTCAACCTCAGAATACATATCTGGATACTGTTTTCCTAAATAGGCAATTGGTTTTCTGTTTTTGTATCAAGTATCATCTGATATCTCTTACTAGTAACGTCTCCTTTCTGAAGTTAATGGAATGCATAAGAGAATTTATCTTCATATTGTAGTATCATTTTCCACAATGTTCATTAACATAGCTGAAAGTAGTTTAATTACAATTGTATCTTTGATACAGCTTGAAAAAAGGACACTGACATTCATATCACTAACGTAGCTATGCATTTGAGTCTCAGTTTCCTTATCCCCTTCTCCTCTTTTCAGCTGTTTTTTGTTTCTTTGTTTATAGCTCGGGTTTTTTTTCAGAAAACATTACGTTGCAGGGGACAAAGGAGAACCCCACAGTCTATCTTTTGTCATTACAGAAAATAATGAAGTTGGTCTATGTGTTCATGACATACATTTGATGCTTAATGACTAGATTTCTAAAGAAGAAAAAAGTTTAGTTTGGGAAGGGTTCATGGGTTATGACTGGACCTCTTGCCCATATTTTACTTTGAAGTAACCACCGTTTCTTTCTACTAATTAAAAGGTCACAAATTCATAGATTTTGGAATTAAAATAGATAATTGTAAACATCTAATCTACTCATTTTGTAGTACAAAACATATATTGATTTTAGCTACTTCAATCCTTGTTGAAGTAAGGGTCATTGTTGGGATTTTAAGCACTTGCAGTCTTGCACATAGAATGAAATTCTATTTAATAGCTTACCTGGTTGGAAACTTGATTAGCTGTTTTAAAAGAAGCAACTAGAAAGGCATCTGGGATATCTAGGAGTAGAAAGATATATGAAGTTGACGAACAAAAAAGTAATTTCCTTTTGGGTTTTGTTAGTTGAGGATAAGGCCTCAGGATAAGTTAATCTGCTGAATCAGAGTAGTGTTCAGAAAAACACCAATCTAATCTGATTTTCAATACTGTAAAGAGCATGTATTACCTGCAGTGGTTAAACTGATTATTTCACAAGGAAATTCATAAATACTATTGTTGAGAAATAAAACTTCTCCTTGACATCTCAAATGAGATTCTGAGATTACAATGAAAGCCTGTTGTGCTGAAAGTCAATAATGTGAACAACTTCAATGTTGAATAGAGGTTTTAAAAAAGCTCATGAAAGATCATCTTGTAAAGAGCTGTGTGACATAAATAAGCTTTGTTTTGTAAATTACTGGATCCTTGGGAAGAGGAAAAGCCAGAGTTTGCTTTTCTATGCATTGAAATTCTGCTCAAATGTTTCATGGAACTGATTGTTTTGTTGTTGCCTTTTTTCTTTTCTTCTTTGTAGCTAGAATATATGGACATTTCAAGTGTACTTTGTTAGCGTACATGATTTTCAGTATACTTTAAAAATGTATCCATTCACATTGTAATTGCAGCAAACAGATCATTTTAACCTAAGTTACACTATGAAATCTCTATCAAAAATAAATTGCTTTATTTTTTCCACATTTTGACATATGTCATTATTTCCACATAGTAATTAATAATAGAATCTACCATCAGTGTTTTGTTCTGTGACTCTTCTCTCCTTCCAGAACAGGTGTGGATAGCATTTGAGTATGTTACTCAAATATCTTAATGATGTTACTAAAAGAATGAGGATGGAATGGAACTGAAATATCAAATTAATTATATCTGCAGCACCTTGTATTGCAATAGAAGCTAAGGCTTACAGAAAAATCTGTGTTCTGTAAGCTTTTTCCATCAAAAGTTAAAATTCCAAAAGTTGCTTCAAAAATGTTTCTTAAGGGACAATTTCTTTTTCCCAAATAGATGGATATGGAACTGTTGTCCCTTAATTTTACAAAACACTGGTTACCAATTCTAAGTAAGCTAGTGAAAAATTTCAAATATCATGACAACTCTACAGGCATAATAGGCAGGCTGAATAGCTGGGTCATTAATTCCAAATATCTCATGTTTTCTGGCCTAATACGGTCAGGAGAGAAACCAAGGAATGTCTTAATATGGTCAGAATGCCTTTCTAATCAGAGTGCAGTGCAAAATCTCAGAGCAAGGTCTTGACGTTTTTCTTCTGGTGTATAATATCAGACACCTAGGAGTAACTTTGCAAGTGAGAGTACTTCAGGGTTTGTTTGTTGGGTTTTTTTAAATTATGTATTGCATCATCAATATTACACACATAGGAAAAAAAGAGTCATCTAGGTTGAAAAGTGCTTCCTGAGATCTAGTCCAAGCCCCCTGCTCCAGGAGTAACAGCTAGAACAAGCTGATGATCATTCTCCCCTTGCCAAAAATTCCTTGGTGCTCTTTTACTGAAGAGTTACTTGCTTTTATGTAGAAGCAAACAGAAATAAGAAGGACAAAATAGTTTTTCAAAATGCAAATCCTGATTTAGCTATGCAGAATTTAATCTTTGTGTTGGTTGGAAAATATTATTTGTACAGATATTTTTAATTAGTGCAAATCTCCAAAGAGGAAATTCCTTTCTGGGAATATAGATATCCTTGTGTGAACAACTGTATTTATTCTGGAAATGTTCACCTTTTTGTTCTAGTGAAACAGATGTGTGGCATTTAGGCGGCAGGCAGAAAACAAGAGAGTATTTTAAATTCATTGACTTTCTTTGATATGAAGATCTACACAATCATTTTAACAGAATTGGAAGAGCAGAAACAAGAACTAAAAGGAACGCTTAAAGAACAGAGCTAGTCTTATGCCAACATCTACCTTCTGGCATTTAAAACATGTTCAACTATATGGCGTGTGGAAAGCCAATGTCTGGATAAATATTTTAAGTTGTTCTAAGCAGTATTCCAAATAACTACATCTAAAGTACAGCAAGACAAGAATTTAAATTTAAAGGAGCTCACTGTAACCTTCACAGTTAGGACAATACATATGAATTTGGCATTTTTTTTTCTTCTCCTGGTGTGTTTTCTTTTGTGCTGTTCTTTACTTTGTTTTGTCTCTTCAACATCACAAGGAACATCTACCTTGTTTATTTTTTGTTTTGTCAAGCTGTGCATTTATCAGCATGAAATATTTCACAGACCTCATTCACCATACAGCAGTACATGAAATCAGCTGCTCTCTGGGATTTACACTACAGGTATGTTCACTGTACCTTCCAGACAAAGAAAATGATTGACAGCCATAACTTAATATGTCAATTTAATGTATGTCAAAATTCCAACATACGTCAAAAAGTCAGTTTTGCCTGCTTTGATTTGATTAATTGAAAAAAAAGAAGGGCTAAGTAGTTCAACAACAACTAAAAAGATCTTGTAGAAAATCTTGTGAAATTGTAGGAATGAAAAAATTTTGAAAAATATGAATATACATGTCAACAAATGGTCAACAAATGGCCAACAAATACCCTTACTAGCATCTGGGGAAGAATGCTAAAATCACTGTGGTATTGATAATATTAGTTTTTATGGACTACACTCCTTTCTCTGAATTTCATCTTTGCAAAATAATATTGAGTTTGTGTCACCTTTTCTTTTAACTCCAGAGGAATCTATTCTATTCTGTTAATTATAATACTGCTTACTCAGATATTTATAGCTTCTATCATGTTATTTCACAATTTGTAATAATTTATTCTTACAGCACCCTTTGGAGTAGGTATTAGTAACTTTTCACTCTGACAAGGTGCTGAAGACTCCAGACGGCATAAAATTAAATACAGAAGTCTGAAGATAAACAGGTTGATGACTTCTGCCTAGGAAAAATACATATAGCAACATGTTCTGGGGTTACCTAAAAAAACAAACAAAAAGTCACAAACCAAACAACAACCACAAAAAAAACCCAACCCCGACTTTCTTTTTCTGGATTAATTGTTTTTCTTTCTGAAACTTTCACCATGTCTCATAACATGATTGACTTTTCCAGTCCTCACAAAGTTACATTATATATGACGGAGTGCTACTGGAAAACACTTAATCGAAACTTCCATGAAAGGCAAGGAAATACTTTGAAAAATTATTATCTCACTCACAGGTGTTGCATTTAGTTGGTTTGAGGGTTTTGTTGGTACTGCTGTAGTTGTTTTTGCTAAGTGTAGACAGAATATGAATCACTTACTGTTTTAATTTGCCACTGTTCATGGGAACAGAGCTCATGTCAACCAGGATGAATTTAACAGTTAATAACCACACAAGGAACCTATTATAAAACCAATGAACTTACCTCCACTAATCCACACTTTTCCCTTGGCTCTGATCTCCTTGTAGCGTTAACAACCACCTCTCCCTGGGTCTCAGCTCTCCACTGCTGCTCTGCCTCTCAAGTTCAACAAGTGTGGCTGTGACCTTTAATTCCCCAAAACAGGGATTACCATGACCCCCTGCCTCTCAGTCTCCCATACAATGTCCCTTTCCCAGGCAGCTGTACTTGAGCTGCTTCTGTGCAGCCTGAGAAAGCCCACTGACGGTCCGCAACTTTTACTTGAGTTCACAGTAGATCCCTCATGAGACCAGATCTCTTTAGGCTGCAAGCACACAGTGAATTGGGAAGAAAGGCCTGGAGATGGATCTACAGACTGTGTAAATGCATTTGCATGCACTAGCTTGAGGATTGCCAGTTTCAATACTGTTACGGTCCTGATATTTTTTTTTTTTTTTTTAAATTCTGGATGCCAGTCCATCTACTCAAGGGAAAAAAAAAAATCTTGATTTTTACAGAAAGAAACTTCTATTTCATAAGTTATCAGGGTGTGCTTTTCAGAGAAGAAAAAGAAGAAAAGAAACCCATACAAAACATTGCTAGCACAAAGTTAAGTTATTGATAGCAAGTAGCTGAAGGTAAATCTCCCTGTGATTATGCAAAACACAGTCTGAATTAACACCTTATTGATTAGTTGAAAAGAAGAAAGACGGCAAAACTAAATACAATGTTCCCTACAATAATTTAAAAAGTAATTCAAAGTAATACTCAGATTTCCATTCACTTCCCTCTGGGGACTTTCAGAGAGCTTTCTAGTTGCCCATTCCCTCATGTTGACTACACATTTTCTGCCCTACATAAGTTGGTCAGCAGTCTGTCAAAGTTCCTGAAGCACCCCGTGTGAAAATGTGTCAGCTTTTCTCCCCTAATGTTATAATTCCATATACTGAGCTAGTCATCCTCATTTTACCTTATGATCAATAAATACAAAAAAATACTTCTAAGGAGCAGTTAGTGTACCCTTTTTCAGGCAGCTACTTTAGGATTAAAAGAATCACTCCCTAAACATATCCATATTTATCCCTTGACAGTAATGGGTAAGTGACTATAATGATAGCCTGCGGTGCCTTATTCAGATGTCTGTGTGCATTCTAAGTATCTGGAATTAAGAGGTGGATCCCATTTAAATTCCTAGAGAGTTTGCTGAGCAAAAACCAGATCTATGAAATAAAAAACCCCACCATTTAATGTGGCTGATTTAATTCAGTTTCCAAGTGAAGTTGCCTCATATCTGGTTAGTATCCGTAGAGCAGTTTGGCTGTTTGTGAGCCAGTGACTTATCATAGAATTATAGGATTGTTCAGGTTGGAAAGGATCTTTACAATAATCTGATCCAACCCCCTCTGCAAGGAGCAGGGACATCTTCAACTAGAAATTTGCATTTATTTAGCAATAATGCTAATTTAAGTAGTCTTTCTGCTTCTGTGGAGTGGCTGTTTGTAGCCGCTAGGACAGCAGAAGGAACTATTAAAAAAAAAAAGGACATCAATACTGGCTTAAGTAGATGCTTTTATCTGGCAAAATGATGCTCAGATACAACTAGAAACACGAAATAATAGAATATGTTAGAGATGTAATCTTTGTAACTTCTGGTTCACTTGAGCTTAGGTACGAATTTTGTGAATGTAGTCAGGCATCTCTATGAATTCTGAACTGGCATCTAAAAATATTCCCTCTTTTTTTTGTTGTCCCGGGTTTACTTATTTATTTTTTCCTTACTGTAAAATTAACAGTCTACAAGACTTCAAATTAAATTCACCCTAGAAGAGCCAAGTTCTCACCAATGGTTATAAAGAAGTTTTTGAAGTATAGAAATCTTCATTGTTTCCATCTATGAACCTTTTTGTCATACTTACCAAAGTTCAAACACAAACAAAAACCTGAGTATAGGACATTGTAATCTGTCCAATTACCTCAAAAGAGACCCTGACCATAACAGATTTTTTTCATTAATGCATGAATTTTTTTAACTGTTCTCCTTGGGAAGATTAACTGTGGGCCTTTCCAGATGATACACAGATCAAGGTGTAGGAGATAGTTAAACAAATTTTATCCCAGAATCCATCACTTAATGAAAGCATTTTATACCTAAGTGCAAAATCACATTTGATTACATGGGAGTAGTAGCTGGAAGAATGTGTGTTTCTTCTTCCCTCTTCTTTTAGAAAACTGCATGACAGATATGGAAAGTCTATACTTAGGATGCCTACAGCAGTGATACCACGAGACATAATCTGTGTTTACTTTCTTTAGAAACAGCAGGTGTTACCAAATTTCCTGCACATAACTCCTAGATTTTCTGAAAGAAGCTTATGACTGAGCAATGTAGATTGAATTTGTTTACGGCAATAATGGGCCATTTTCTACCAAGCCCTTCTGTTTCGTATTTTTTGTATCTATTTGTTCTAGTATACTTCCTTTCTTTCTTAGTAGCTCTGTTAGTTCTGGTTCTCCTATCTTTCTTTTTTTCTCCTTTTATTTTCTTATCTTTTCTTCTCTTCTCCTTTTCTCTTTTTCTTTTTCTTTTTCTTTTTCTTTTTCTTTTCTTTTCTTTTCTTTTCTTTTCTTTTCTTTTTTCTTTTCTTTCTTTTCTTTGCTTTTCTTTGCTTTTCTTTTCTTTGCTTTGCTTTGCTTTTGCTTTTTTTTTTCTTTTTCATTTTCTTTTTCTTTTTGGCTGTTATTGGTATAATTCATTTGAAAAGAGATGTATGAGTCATTAGAAGTGCAGATAAGCACTGAGCTATATACCTGAAAGTACAGGAACTTATTTTCCACCCATCCCCCCATTTTTCTTTCCTCTCTTTATTATCTATTTATTTATTTCAATTTTATTTTATCATATGGCATTCTGGCACACAGTAAATGAACAGAAACTTCAAAAAACACATTCAATTCACGTAACTTTCATAAAAGTTTCATTTCATTGTTAGCAATTATTAAAATTAAGCCATACATCAGAAGCTTATGTGCTCAGGTTCAAGTGTTTTTTCAACTGTATTAAAAGAATAATAATCTGGATATATTTTAATGGGTCTAGATATTTTTCCTCATTAAAATACATTTTAAGTTAAATTCATTCTTATCTCAAGACATTGAAGGATGAGTATGAATTGTAAAATGTTTATTTTTATTTCATAGACTTTAGTCAGCATGGATGTTTAAGTATAAAAAGAGAGAATTTACATAGTTTATTTTTCTCCTCTTTCTTTCTCTTTATGCATCTTATGATTGTCTCACAATTGTTTCTCATAAAAAAAAAGAAAACTGCACAAAAATTGAATTCAGTAACATTAGAGATGAACTTCAATTATGTCAGAATCCCTAAGGACTGTGTTTTCATTACATGCTAAAAGATCAAATTAAACTCTGTACTAGCTCACAGATCTCTTACGAGAGCACAATCTCTACTGTATGACAATTAAAAGAAATGGAGGCATGTATTACCTTTAAATACCACTTGTATCTCAAGTCTATATACACTAAAAAAGGAGGTATGATTCATCCAATCTGATATAATGTACTTGGCTTTATAAATGCAACAGCTATACCATTTGAAGAAAATCATTCTTCATTTCGTCAGTATTTTCCAGAATCATGTATGTACAGTGTAACCCTGGAAATTCCATAGATGGATGAAAATCACAGTAGTGTACAGGATATAAACGTCAAAAATAATGTAGATTTTCGTAGCCTTGATTCAGTCTTTGTCAATGGTCTCATGTGGCCATGTCAGAAATAACATGAATACGAAAAAACCAAAAATAACAGAAGCTAGTATGAGCAGATTAGTTATTGATACAAATTAACACACTTTTAAAAAAAGAGTAACTTCTTGGTCAAAACAAAGTAGAATGCTGTGTTATCTGTCCTCGGTAGTAAATTCAGAAGTAGAAAATATGACCAGTAACATAGAAGTAGACAAAAAAACCTACAGCTGTCAATACTATCAGAGACTCTACTACCATCCAACCTCTGCAAATAGAAAAAGCCTTTTCATCCCTTCAGGAGACACTTGCTTTTGATCTCAGTTTTCATTTTAACACAAGTCAAGGATCTGAAGGACCTTTTCTTATATGTCTTCCCAATTTGTAGAGAAGTCAAACCACTGCCATTTTATAATACATTGCGACACATTATGAACTGTAGTTGCCTTCAATCCATTGGGATTTTAGAAACGTCTACTAATTTCATTCATATTTTTACTTCAATTCCTTCTTTCATTGCCTAATCTCAAAATTAGAGATGGAGGTTGAGTGTAGGCTGGGGAATGGGAAAAGTAAGAACTGTAATTCTGTCATCAGTTCTGTTGTTTAGAGCATGGTGCAAATAACACCAAGGTTGCAGGTTTAACCCCTGTAGGGGTCATTCACTTAAGAGCTGGATTGGTCCTTGAGGCTCCCTTCCAACTCAGAATACTCTGTAAAATTTGCCTGTTTAATTACATGTCCTTACCTAAAATGTTGGTTAAGAACTATTGGGTTGTTGAACTAACGTTCTAGTTACAGTTTTTCTCTCTCTCTCTCATTGCTTACTCCTTGGTGGCTTATTGTGCTTTGGGGTACTGTACTTTGGGAATACATGAAGTAGGAGAAGACTTACTCTTTGAGAGTGCTTTTACTTTACACTGGAATTACCTTGAAAATACATGAAATCTTTATTTTCTCTGATATTTCTCTCCACAATCTGAGCATAATGATTTCTAACACTATCAAGATTTGTTTTAACTAGATGAAAGAAAATTATTCTCCATCACCAACACAAACAACTCACCTTCACTTCCAACACTCCCCAAACCCCATCACAGCCCCATTATCACTTTAATACTTGTCTAATTTATCATTTAAACAGAAACATGGAATGATACTCAAGTCTATGCTGATTGTACATTAACTGACATTATTTTCTCCCTTTTGCTGTAAAAAATCCCAAATCAGATGTCATTCAGAGTGAGAGTCAGAGACCTGGTCAACATTTATCTTCTCCCAAGCACCACCTAAGAGCTTTTCTGCTTTCTTTCTGACAACAGTTCTTCTATCTTTCCTCCTTCCAGCCTTTTCCAATGCTGTAGACCTCTAAAATCCCTGTCCAGATGACATCAGAAGCTGATAGCTTTTGTCTGAGATCATCCCCAAGACCATCCAATGCAGACTTTGCTTTTTCATTCATCAATATAAGAAAGAAGAGTGCAAGGGTATGTAGAAGACAGACCTGGCAAAACTCTTACATGAAGACTGTCCAATCCTTAAGGACTCTATGATTCCATGTAGACTACCAATCCCAAACAAGATGTGAATCGATGATTATTCAACAGTCAAGAATGAAAAGGAAAAGGTTTTTTCCTCCTTTCTTTTGGCTATAGTTTTCTGGTTTTTTTTCAGCTTTTGGAGTATACCTGTTATGCAACAAAAATACTGCTTTGTTTTCTCTTTGAAATTACTATTGCAGGAGACTGGAGAAGTGGCTGACTGGCTCAAAACAACCAGGCAGTAAATGGTATGGAACAGGGCAAGCTCTGTGTAGGTGAAATGATGCACGGCTTCCCCTGGCACCCTGGAGCCCTCTTGTACTGCACTGTGAAACAGATGAGCATTTGAAAAGTCAGTGCCAGCCTCCACTGCAATGAGAGTGGTCAACTGCATGGGCCAGCTGGGAACATTCTGGAACTGTGTAAAATGCAGGCACAAGACTTTAGTGCTGAAATTAGCATAAACTTGTATGGGGGAGGGCCCCAGCAGAATAGAACAGAGAAGAGTGTGGCAAAAGATGTGCCACATGGCATGTTCCACTACCCTTGATTTCAAACCTGCTGAGGACATGCTGAATCTTAGGGTGGTGATTATATTCCTTTCTCTCTTTCTCTTTTTCTCTTTCTCTCTCTTTCTCTCTTTCTCTTTCTCTTTCTCTTTCTCTTTCTCTTTCTCTTTTTCTTTCTCTTTCTCTTTCTCTTTCTCTTTCTCTTTCTCTTTCTCTTTCTCTTTCTCTCTCTCTTTCTCTTTTTCTCTTTCTCTTCTTCACATCTTCTTCTCCTCAAATTATATTGTAAGTCAGACCAAGAAAAATTCCAGTCACTGCCTTGACAAGTGCCTTGTTCTGTCTGGAGACAAAGTTTGCTAAGGTGAACTTTGCAAAGTGATTTATTCCCTTGGAGTTCTAAAGTTTACAAGTAAAAGTTGTTTTTGAACTTCCTGAGAATTTTGTTGTTTCCCCTGCTCACTGCCCAGAGTAAATCCAACTACCTTTCCCTAAAGCCACTGGGTAGACCGAGGCGTTACAACTATCAGGAAAATCCTCTGTAGTTATATTCATATTGGTCCAAACACAACATTTTTTTTTCCCTTTATTTAAATGCTATGACAGCAAATAAACAGAAATTACTTACACTATACTATACTAACAAACAAATACACTACAATGTATTGCTACTAGTAATTTAAAAGGGGAAAACACATGGACTTAGACACTTATCCATGCTATTAAATTGCTGCACACACACTGATATGTTTTGGTGTGGCCAATAAATTCCCAGGCAAAACACAGGTGAGACTGTTAGTTTGGATGTACTTGTATTAATGCTCAGATGCTACTGTCTTTGGGCTGACACTGTGATAATCTTCAGCAAACTTAACCAGTCATTTGAATATAGTTTACTACTTAAGTGCCTTGTCATCTCTGTGTTTTATAGAAATACATTTGAAACAGCAATTTCATTTATACAAAAACACATATGAAGGTGAATGAAATAGTCTAAAGAAATTAGGTCAACTTAGCAGTTAAAAAATTTCAATATATTTGATCAGTCTTGAGGTGGAGATAATATAGATAAAGGAAAAGGATTAAAATGAACAGTGTGGCACATACTGCCATCCAGTAACTAGGCAAATTTCTCTCGGAAAGACTACGACATAACAGAACTATGAGTAATGATTCAGTTTCTTGAACTGTAAGTTTTTTCTTAATACTGAAAAGAGGAAGACTTCGTTTCATTATCTAAATAACCAAACAAACCCTTATGAAAGGAAGGGAATTTGTGGGGTTGAGATTTGTATAACTGCTATGCATTTACCTCCATGAATACAGCAGGTTCGTCTGTATTGCCAGTGACTGCAAATCATGAATTTCTATAACTTCATCTTAGTTTGGGTTGGAGGAAACACATTAACTAACAGATAATGAAAATGTCATCTCAAATTCTTCACATGTGTTCAAGTTCATTTCTCTACAATGCCATTAATTTGTAGTGAGATATATTTCAGGAAATTTATTATCAGTTTATTTCTGGTATCAAAATTGGGATTATTCAAATGTAATGTCTAAAAAAGTTTGATTTGAAATTCTAATAGCTGTCTAATCTTAAGAATACTAATGAATTCTTAAGAAGGCTGTAGTCGTAATACGGTCAACATGATAATGCATAATTCAGTTGGGAAAATAAATCATTCCTTGGAAAAACTAATGATCCCTGAACTTCTGTTAATTGATGAAGCATTCCCAAAGGAAGCTCCCCAGGTATGAAAAAAAAATATTTCTAAGTTAGTGTAATTAGGGGGATGCATCTTCCTTACTATCTTTCTTAGAGAGGTATGTCATTGTATTTATTGCAACAGACAGGAGAGTGTTAAATAAATAAGAGGTATCTAGCTAATATCTTAAAATGGTTACTATTCCACAGAAAAAAACCTTTTTGCAGTTTATGAAAGAGCAACGCTAGATTTAGAGCTTGTTTTAGTAAGAAAAGATACACTATTTTTTATTATGCTTTTAGAGTATGTATTTTAAAAACTGTTGTTTCAGATTTTCAAGTTAATTTCTATTTTACTGTTTACTATTCAACTATTAACTGGCTTCACTGCTGCAAAACAAAATCAAAAAACATTGCAGCTGAAAAAAAAATTAATAACTCACAAATTAAGGAAAACCTTGATTAAATATAAAATGTAGTATAAATCCAGGTCTGTGAATGTTCTACATCTAATCCAGAACTAGACAACAGCCGTTTCTGATAAAGGGGGATTTCTGATACAAGGGAATGCTTACATCAGGTATAGCATGGCCAAAAGGACTAAGGCAGAGATCATTCTCCTGTACTTGGCATTGCTGAGGTTCCACCTCAAATCCTGTTTTCAGTTTTGGGCCTCTCACTGTAAGAAAGCCATTGAAGCACTGAAGCATGTCCAGAGAAGGGCAACAAAGCTGGTGAATGGTCTAGAACGCAAGTCTTATAAGGAATGGAGGGGGTGCTGGGGATGTTCAGCCTGAAGAAAAGAAGGCCCAGGGGAAACCTTATTCTCTCCTAAAAGGAAGTTGTAGTGAGATGAGAGTTGGTATCTTCACCCAAGTGACAAGCAGTAAGACAAGAGGAAATGGCTTCATGTTGCGGTGGCCCAGCCCACTTTGGGGCTGAGTGACATTCAGTGGGTGGACTTTCCAGCCCAAGAGGCCGACCCCGAAGGCAGGGTCGACGATTGAGGCTCCTTCCCACTGGGTGTCACCCCACCGCAACTCCACCCCTCTTTCCAGAACCCTCTTTGTTCTCCTTACACCCATTGGTTTACCCCTTTATGTATATTTATAACCCTCCNGAGTCCCTCCTTCTTCTTTGCCCTCGCCTGGTTGCTAAGCGACCAACTTTCTGCAGCCTGCTCAACCGTGAGCCTGCCACAGGTGGCTTACAGCTGGCTCCTTTGAAGTATTTTGGTAAAAGGACCGCATTAAGTGGCCCATAGGCCGGAGCCTTTGTAGCCGTCGCCTGTCTGGCCACCGGGCGGCCAGAGCGGAACAAGCGACCGCGCTACAGCTTCAAGCTGTGCCAGGGGACATTTAGGTTAGATATTATGAAAACTTTCTTAATCAAAACAGATGTCAAGCATTAGAAGAGGCTGACCATGGAGTGGAGATCCCAAGCCAGAAGGTACTTAAAAGATATGCAGATGTGGTGCTTAGAGACATGGTTTAGTGGTGAACTTGGCAGTGTTTTCCCATTGACATTGACTTTATGGGTCTTTTCCAACCTAAATGATTATGTGATTCTATTCTCTGATTTATGTGAGGTGGATGCAAGAACAAAACCACACCGATCATGACATACAGTCTAAAATTTGTTTAATATGCAGGATGTCTATACTAGGTGGATAGTGATTCCAAACCCCAGATTTCTATTCTGCAAGACATGCACTTCACACATACCAGTCAGGGTCACAGTCTCTCCAAATCCAGTTAAAACCAGCATCATGGATCCAGGTAAGCAGGATTCTCATTGACTGGTTTATTGGATTAACCCTGGCTGGATGCCAGCCACCCACCAAAGCCTCTCCATCCCTCCCCTCCGCACATGAACAGGGAAGAGAAAATATAACAATGAGTTTATGAGTTGAGAAAAGGACAGAGAGGGATCATTCACTAAATACTGTCATGGTCAAAAGAGATTCAAATTAGAGATATCAATTGAATTTATTGCTAACAAAATCAGAGCAAGATAATGAGAAGTAAAATAGGACCTTAAAAACACCTTCCCCCACCCCTTCCTCTTTCCCAAGTGTACCTCCTCCTCCCCCATCAGTGCAGGAAGACAGGGAGTGAGGGTTAAGGTCAGTTCACCACATGTTTTTTCTGCTGTTGCTCAGGGACATGAGTCCTTCCCCTGCTCCACAGTGGTGTCCCTCCCACAGGAGACAGTTCTCCATGGACTTCTCCAATGTGAGTCCATCCCACAGGCAGCAGTTCTCCATAAACTGCTGCAACGTGGATCACTCTTCCACAGGGTGCAGTCCTTCAGGCACTGCCTGTTCAAGTGTGGGTCCCCCACAGGGTCACAAGTCCTACCAGGAAACCTGCAGTAGTGTGGGTTCCTCTCTCCATAGGTCCACAGGTCCCTGCCAGGAGCCTGTTCTAGCGCAGGCCTCCCATGGTTTCACAGCCTCCTCTCAGGCGTCCACCTGCTCCAGCATTGGTCTCCTCCATAGGCTGCAGGTGGATCTCTGCATCCCGTGGTCCTTCATTACTCCAGATTACTTTCTTAGTCACAAAGAGTTAAAAATGCAGTCTTTAAGCTATATACACTAATGTTCTATTAAATGAATTTTCTAGACCTGAACTGTCTTTTCAAATTATTAGCACCATCCAGTTTGGCTTTTGCCATTTCTTATGAATTCTTCTGGGGGAAGTGTGCAGATAAGAAACATTAAAAAAACAGCATGATTTAATTTTACTCAGATCAATGCAGAAGCAAAATAATGTTGACATAATTTTGAAAGCAAGTTTAATAAGCTTAACCACTCAGAAATATTCAATAACAAAACAAAAGAAAAAAATCAAACCAAACCAAACAAAAAACTAAATAAAACACAAAAAAAGTTTTGTTGAATCTTAACATTGACTTAACCGAATATTCTGATAAGAAATATCCTCCCTATTGCAGGATGAAACTACTGCTCATACTTAATCTTGCTCATTCAGAAACTTCAGGCTGTTATAGGGTTCTTTAAAAGTTGCACCTATGATACAGCATATAAGAGAAGAACAATAATTCTTTAATCCAACTTGATATAATACCTCGTTGGTTTTTCTAGATGTGAGCTGGTTTTTTTTTTTTTTCACTTTTCAGTTATAAGGCTATCCTTTTTTTTATGCATAATACCATTAATAAGGGTATCCTCAGGAACATATAGTGTGTACACAAGTATGCACACAGTTTTCTGAAGAAAGTTTTCCAACAGTATAAACTGTAGTTTGACATTTGATACAGTTAAGCAAATTACACTGTGTGATATTTTATCCTCAGGAATGACCTTGCTTGCAGGGAGGGTTATATTAGCTTTTTGAAGTCTGGCTATCTATCCTATTGACTTGCTGGAAATAGAAATGACAGTAAAAGAATCCAAGGGCAAAATATGTAAGGAAGGGACAAATAATGAACAAAATACACATGTTGAGACATCTCATTTGTCTATCTTACACCTTTTAAAATTATTATATAAGATATTTCTAAGAGATCTCACTGATAGTTAAGCACTTCACAATGGAAGTGAGCATAAGGATACAAAATAAATATCATCAGAGCTGGGCATTTAATTCTTATTGATATCACTTTTATGTATACAATCAGGAATTACTGATACTTGTCCTTTTGTATGTGGCCTGCAATATAATGACATTACAAGGGTGATTTCTCCAAAATGAATTTTAGTTGTAAGAGTGAATGAAAATAGATTTGCTATATCCTTTTACTTTTAAAACCACAGTATCTAAGTTTTATGCACAGCAATATTTGTATCCTGTTTTGAAAGTCAAACTGAAACAGAAGCTTTTTTAATATGAGTTAAGCACTACTTTTAATTGCAAACTGAAACGAAATATTTGTGGGGTTTGAGTTAATGCTTACTTTGCATTAAAACAGAAAGTAACAATTTATAGATATTGACTAAACTAGCTCTAAACTGTTCTAAATTAATTATTAAATATGCAATGATATGTTTTGCTGTGACTTTTAATTTCAATGCATTGTATAAATTCACACCAAAAAAAAAAAAAGGAAATATCAAAGATAGGGAAATCACTGTTATTTCCAGAAAAGATACTGAGGGGTCTCTCAGTTCCTTAGAACTGTAATGATTTGCCCACTGAATAAAATATTGCAAATTACTGGTATTTTAAAAAATCTTTGTGAAATAGATAAACTGATTCAAAAGGATTGCTCAAATTAAATTCATTCACAGGAAAAGTGAAACATCAGCTTCCATTACAGTGTGACTAATAGGTATCCACTGATTAACATAAAAGTGGTTTGTAGTTCAACTAATTTGGGATTTTTTTCCGTTCAATATTTTTTATTTTCTTTCTTTTCTCTTCTTGCAATCACAAGACTAAATGATAGCTTCATTTTAAGGAGGAAAATAAGTTGCAAACTCTGTGGTAAGTAACGATGCTGACAAAAAGTAGTTCAGGATCCAAATTCCTTCATTTGAAAATGTTGTACGGTTTAATAAGAATCTATTGAATGTATCTTCAAATTCTTAACAGAGCTTAGGCTCACTGTTTTCTGGTTATCTGACTTGTAATGATTTTTAAATCATGAAAAAGTTAATGAATGACAGTAGAAAAGAAGGGGTTCTCCCAGAAGAAAAAAAATAAATGTGATGATATATTGTATAGAAGAAAAATATTTAAAATATTAATGAGTGATGAAGTGATTTAGTTTTGACATGTGCAAATGCCCTCAGAGATCTTCTATACCTCCTTGATTCATGTACTGTATTGATATCTTGGTTGTTTGACAGCTGTATTATTGACGCACTAATGACTTTTAGAAGATTGATCATATTTTTGCTACCCACTACACACAAGGGCAGCCCAAACAACCATTTCAGAAAAGCAGTTAACCTAAAATGCGAAACCCTAAAGACAAATGGAATAGTTATAATTATTTATAACACCTCACACGTAATGAGACTGATTCTGTACAGGAAAACCTCAGCTAGCTCAATAAAGTATATTGAATCATTTATGCTTGTTATGTCATCATATCTAAGTACCTGGCTTTTGAATATATACTTACTGTGCTCCTAATAAGCAAGCTGAAGCAAGGTTTTCATTAGAAAACCATTGTACTCTTTCATGTTGTACACATGCTGTATTATACATGATTGGGTACTGAAGAATTCAGAAAACATTTTCAATGTTCTTTTTCTGGGAAAGAGTAGAAGGATGTAATACACCTGAATTCTCCAGACAGCAGAAACATCAAAGGAATGAAATAAAATTCTGATAGCCATGACCCTGATTTTAGTGGTGTATATATTTCAGTCAGAACTTAAAGCACTGGGGTCAGATAGCAAAATACCCTACAGGTTTGCTACTGTAGATGAAATTGTAAACATCATTATCTTTTCAGAGGAGTTCAAATATGACAATCATTAACTTTGCACACTCAGCACTGCATGTTAATCGGACAAGATCAATCTGTTGCCTCAAATTCGCAGTGCTTTCACTACTTATTTTAAGGAAAATAAATCTCACAAATATATTAACACTTCTAGAGTGTGAAATGAATAAATGTAATTAAAATTAACAATAAATATTTCCAACATCTTAGCAATTTAATACAGAAACATAAACACTTCTATATTCATAATGTAACATTCATATCTAGAGTTGATGGAAATGAAAAAAAAGGAGTAAGTTAAAGAGGTGTGATTAGGTATACCATACAGTGACATGATACAATTCTCCAACATTTATATTCTCAAGTCCTTGCATGGTGGATGCTTGTCTTCCAGCAGAATCCTGACACAAGTTTCATAACAGCACAGGTGAGTTTACAAGTTATACAGAGACTTAGAAGTTTCCTCAAGGACTTCAGTATGCCTTGTAATCTTTTATTCATGCATGTAAAGCAAGAAAGAAAATAGACATCTGAATTGTACATATAAGCCGTTTGAATATTTACTACTGTTGAAAATTAATCTATTCCTAAAAACCAAATGAATTTTGGTAGGTTATTATTAAAATACCATGCATTCTACTAAAACTCTATATGTGCATCACACTTACTCTGAATTCTTTATCAGAATTTCAGTAATGAAAATGCAATTTCTTAATCAAAAATAGGGACTATTTCAGAAAATTAAAAACAATGTTGCAGTAAATTAGTACAGAAATGGGGAGAAATTTATCTAATTGAAACTAAGTAGAACACAATGCTGAATAATACAAGATCATTTTGCTATTCCTGGCAGCTTTTCTGATCATTTATCTTTGTATTTCCATTCTTGAATAGCTTGATGTTTGACTCATTAGAGCTGAATTAGTCCTCTCCTGCTTTGTTTTTCACTCATGATTATTTATACCAAGATCAATAAATTCCATTTACTGAGATTCTGAGTATCAGAGTATCAAGGTTATAAAAGACATATTTTGAAATTGCAACTCATATTTCTTTTCATCCAACCTTACTCACATATAAGAGCTAATTCCTGATCTGCTATTGACCTTGAGATAAATATGATTAATGCTTGTACAAACAGTTCTCCTATACAAATAGTAAACATTAGAAAAAGATGTATATTTTTCATTATATTTTTCTCAGTTAAAAACATGGGCAAAATTGCAGATGAAGACAACTGATTGTTACCGTTTTCCAGCTACTCTACTGCCAGATTAAAATCAAAAGTTGTTAGACTAAACAAATAAAGGCCATGTTTATGAGGGTGCAGCAACAATTAATTACATTAAAAATATATACTACTTAGAAACATTCAGAACTACTTTGACATCATATTTTGAGCTCTTAGACTTAGCTGAAGGTCAGAATTCCAGCTGAAGTTACAGGCTGATAATGTTTATTATCCTCATATCCAAATACTACAAAGAAAATAAATGTCGCACTAACACTAGAAAACTGAAAAATTAATTTCCTTTCTTTGACACTGTAGTATTTTATACCATACAGTTAAATAGAAATACTGGTGTTTGAAGGGAAAATCTGTAAATCTATATAATAGAATCATACAACAATTTGGGTTGGAAGGATCCTGTAAAGGACATCTAGTCCATCTCCTGCTTGAGTGAGCAGGGATCTCTTCAGCTAGGTCAGGTTGCTCAGAGTCCTCATTGTCTGACCTTAAATGTTTCCAGGGATGGGGAAAGAATGACTGGAAAATGGCCCAGCAGAGAAGGACGTGGGGGTGCTGGTTGACACAGCTGAACGTGACCCAGATGGCCAAAGGGGCCAAAGGCATCCTGGCCTGTATCAGCAGCAGTGTGGCCAGCAGCACCAGGGCAGTGACTGTCCCTCTGTACTTGGCGCTGGTGAGGCCACACTTCAAATCCTTTGTCCAGTCTGGGCCCCTCACTACAAGAAAGACATTGAGCTGCTGGAGTGTGTCCAGGGAAGGGCAATCAAACCAATGAAGGGGCTGGAGCACAGGTCCTATGACGAGTGGCTGAGGAAGCTGGGGTTGTTTAACCTGGAGAAAAGGAGCCTCAAGGGAGACCTCGTTGTTCTCTACAACTACATTGAAAGGAGATTGCAGTGAGGTGGGGGTCATTTTCTTCTCCCAGGCAACCAGCAACAGGAGAAGAGGAAATGTCCTCAAACTGTGCCAGAGGAGGCTCAGGCTGGATATTAGGAACTTTCTTCACAGAAAGGATTTTAAAGCATTGGAACAAGCTGCCCAGGGAACTGGTGGAATCATCATCACTGGAAGTGTTCAAGAAACACATCGATGTGGCACTTAGTGCTATGTTTTAGTTAACAAGGTGGTGTTCAGTCACAGGTTGAACTTGGTGATCTTGGAGGTCTTTTCCAAACTTAATGATTCTATAATTCTATCTATCACCTCTCTGGGAAACCTGTTCCAGTGTTTCATCACCCTCATCTCAAAATATTTCTTCCTTATAACTAGTGTAAATCTGCCCTCCTTTAGTTTAAAACCATTACCCCTTGTCCTGTCACTACAGGTCCTACTAAAATGTTTCTCCCCATCTCTCTTACAACCCCAATTTAAGTAAGAAGGGCTGCAATAAGATGCCTCCGGAGTCTTCTCTTCTCAAGGGCAGGATGCAGTACTCCAAGCAGGTCTCTTCAGAGCAGAGTAGAGGATGGTCAGTTAATTGGTTTGGAGGCTTTGTTTTTAATTTTTTAATCACATGAAGTAAAATGGTGATGAACTTTCATACTTCACAACCTGGAATCACAGGGAAGGTGTATTAAAGATGATTAGCACCACCTGTGTCTTAAGAAAAAAAAAAAAGTAGTATCTTTCTAGGGAACACATTGCTTTTATGGGATGTAGCATAATTAGGTACAAATCAAAAACATGTGACTTAGCATCTCAAAATATATAAGAAGCCTTTCAGATGTAGTGGGGTTCATGTTGGTCCAGGTTTTACAATTTATCTTTAGTATCTAGTCCAAGTTAATTTTCTCTCTACAACTTGTGAAGAAAAGTCAGAACCTGGAAATGAAGTTCATCCTGATTATGTCTGACATCTTACTCGGGAAGAGACAAATCACTATTGACAACAAGCTTAAATTAGATACTATCTGTTGGATGACCAATGTTAAATGAGATTCATCTCTCCTTTAGTCTGTGATGTTTCAATGAGGAACAGGCAAGAGAAAAACACTGATTTACTGCTTCTAATTAAACAACACATTTCAATATATGAGCCAGAATAGATCTTCCACTTGCCTAAGAACAATAGGATAAAAAAAGAAAAAAAAAGAAAAAAAAAGAACAAAACCCCCCAGCTCTAAATCATCTATTGAAATAGCAGACGAATGACTTTTTAGGATCAAAATTTAAGTGTCTACATTCCTTTTTCCTTCTGGTTCTGATAACGAATTTATTAATCCCTTACTGAATTCCACCCTTTCCCTTATAACATTTATCAGATGAAGCTATTGAAGCTATTGTTCATTAGTTTCAAACTAACTTAAATCCCATTATCATCCTTTGAGCATCAGTTTCTTCTTAGAGTTCAGAAGAAAGTTTTATAACACAGCAATGGCTAAGTGCTTCCAATTTACTTTTATATCTTAATGCACTTCAAAAACTTCTAGTGTTAGCATTACAAAGGGAAAGTTGAACATAGAAAGACTGAAAGGGAAAAAATGAAATTTGTCAAATAACAGGCAGGATCTTTTATGCTGAAAAGTTCAAGTATATTTACAAAAGTGATTTTGCCTCTGTGTCCATTTCTTCCCTACTGTCAGGCTGGCAATTTGGCTTCAGATGTGTCATTGTCATTTTTCAGCACAGAAAGTGTAGCAGAGGAAGGACAATAAAAAGGGGAAAGAAAAAGAGAGGTCAAGAAAATTCAAGGAAACTAGATTTTTTTGTGTCTTGGACAAGTTTTAAACATCCTTTTATAATAGGTGATGGGCAGAGGTCCATTAAGTGGACATGTCCTTTTAATAACTGAAGCTCAATGAGCAAAATGCAGACCTCACTTTTATTCTAAGGTGATCTTTTTAGATAAGTAATAAATAATTTCTGTTCATTCATAAAGGGAACATATCATGGCAACAAAAGTCTTCAAAGATTCTTTCACAGATAGTGCACATATATTTTACATGTCTTGCTTTATAGAGTTTCATATAAATTGGCAACTTTTCATTGGTATAGTGGGGTTTCCTAAACATGGAATAACAAATTCTGGAATCATTTCATGCAACTCTTACTTTCAAGTAAATATAGGGAAACACAGTGAAGATGTGATAGTCTGGGGGTTTTATCTAGACTTTGCACCAGCATAACAGGGAGCCTAAATTTGTTTGTTGTTACTCACAATATTTCCAAGCTATCTAAAAATATCTATTAGCAGCTGGGATATTTATGGTATCTAAGACATCCATAATTAACAGAAATGAGTGTGACCTAAATGAGATATGTGCTTTTCAGGAGCACTCATTGTAAAGAATGTGAGATATCTTAAGGTATCTTACCTAGTATTATGCAACTAAGTTTAGGCAAACTAAATGTTCATTTTCAGTGTCACATATTTTGATGCTGGGAGACGGGCATCTCAGATGCTCTAATTAAAACAATTATTTTCCTTTATGATCAAATAAAAGACCATAAGTCTTTCAAGGACAGTAAAACTCACGTTTGGGTTCCAAAGCTAGGAATGAAGCAAATTTAAAAAAAAAAAATTGGACTTCATGCATTCATGTAAAACACTAAGAACCAAGGTGAAAGGCTTGACAGTGGAAACTGCCAACTGTTAACAGAGATTTGTAAATCTCAAGAACATTACTCAGTTTCTGACTAAACTTACTTATCACAAAATGTACTAGAAAAGCCAAGCACGACAGAAAAGTAAACCAAAATCACTTATTTATGGCATTGTATTTATATTTCTCATTGCCAGTATGCTTGCTGGTTAAATGACTAGGACTACAGATCCACCTTAGCTTCGCTGGTCATCAAAAAGTCTTTAAAAGATGTTAATGTCGTAGGTGTTCAGCGGTATATGTTTGAACATACCTTATGTTAGATCCTGTTAAAAATGTAGTTAAATTCTACTTTATTCTCAAAATATTACTCATTAGAAATGAAGATTAAGGTTTCAGAGTAGATGATTTCATACACAGAAAAATCTGTTTCATTTCATTATAAGGTCTCTCCCAGCTATGTAAAGTGAATAAAATTCAGCTTTTACTTTTCCGTCAAGAAAAAATTTACTAATATCTAAGACTTTTTTTTACAAGCAAAAAACCCATGCAAAACCAAATAAACATTGAAGGAAAATGCTGATAAAGCAATATGACTTAATTTTTAATTAAGAAAATCTATTAACTGTATCTCAGTGATGTGAACCTAGTTTGTGAAATGTTTTGAACCACTTTTACTAAGGACATTTTTCAAAAAAGTGATTTTATTTCATTAATGCTGTGGTAGTATAGATCATATTCACTAGGTGTGTAAATAGCAGAAAAAAATTAGATAAAACTACTATAAAGTATCATGGACATTGGTATGAGAGATCACAAGTGGTTTATCAATTTTGGAGCAGATACTCCTTCCTGTAGTATCAAGGTCTCTGCTGGAAATAAGTATAAAAAATTATTTTTTTATTGCTATACTCTCAAAGTAAATGCATGCTACCTGTCTCAGTTGTGAGAAATATGCAGAGTATATAATCAATTTTCATTTAAAATTCTGGATGTCACATTTAAATCTTCTTCAGAGAGATAATATAGTAAACCTCATTTATAGCCCTGGTTCCAGAAACATTTTTAAACTATGAATTTCTCAATATATGTCGAAACTGATGATTCAGTTTATTTCTTATCATGTTTTTTATTATAGATATTCTATTTTAAAGGATTTTAAACATTAAGATAAATCTTTACTGAGCTCAAACCTAACACATTTTTTTTAATCTTGTAAATAAATGTTTTGTTAATATAAGTGATTTTAGTTTTTGGACAAACCCTCACAAAATGCATGCAATGTAATATTTTAGAATGGAATCTCTGGAAAAATAAATGTTATTAATTTAATTTGTACATGGTATGATAGTACCTCAGTCATATTTTGTGCTGTAGATAGATCTGCTTAGAAAGTAAACCTTATATAATTAAAAAAGACTAATATTATGAGGGACGCAAATATTTAAGAAACTCAGTTCAGCAAAACAAGCAAAGGCCACTAGACACAAAATCAAATTAGTAAGATTGAGAAAAGTAAGAAAGAACATGGAAAGAGGAAAGCAGTGATATTGGAGCCCATTGACTACAGGTTTGTGTGAGGTTCTTCTCATTTACCTGTTAATATGTTCTACACACGCATCTGCATCTAGGCTCTCCTCCTCATTGTGTTGGTTTTGCATGGCCTGGAATTTGGTAGCAGGGGCACCATGTAGGTGGCTGCTGTGAGAAGCTGCTAGAAGCTTTCACCATGTCCAGCAGAGCCAATCTCTTATGGCTCTGAAGATGCACATGCTGCTGGCCAAGGCTGGGTCAATTAGAGATGATGGTAACGCCTCTGTGATTAGATATTTAAGAAGAAAATCAAAACAAGGTTTGTTGCGCAGTTTAAATTCCAGCCAGAGAAGACGAGGAGGTGAGAACATGTGAAGGAAACAACATGGCGACACCAAGGTCAGTGGAGAAGGAGAGGGAGGAGGTGCTCCAGGTGCCAGAGATTAGGTTCCTCTGCAGGCTGTGGTACTGACCANAAGTCACATTATGTTAGTTCTGGGAGGACTGCTCCTTGTGAGATTGGAGCCATGTTCTGGGAGGGGAGGGGAGGCCAAGACAAGGCAAAGCAAAA